>CM054149.1:42858886-42871386 GCA_028751875.1 Rapana venosa | reverse complement strand
GTAACGTCAGCTGTTGCCGAGATGGAGGACTTAGGCAGTGACTTGTTTGATCAGAATCGACCTGTCATCTTCTTCAAAGGTATTCTGGAAACTCCTCGGGAGTACAGAATCAGGGATAACAAGGAAGAGAAGGTTGTGTTTTCCGCTAGCGGCTTCATAGACACAGTATCGACTTAGGTTTCCTTCCTGACGGAGTAAGCCGTATGAACTTTGAGTTCCTTCTCTGCTTATGTCTTCAGTGTCCTTTCTCTGGTCAGTTTGTTTTAGTGTGTGTGTGTGCGTGTGTGCGTGTGTGTGGTGTGTGTGTGTGTGTGTGTGCGTGTCTGTGTGTGTGTGTGTGTGTGTGTGTGTGTGTGTGTGTGTGTGCGTGCGTGTATGTGTGTGTGTGTGTGTGTGTGTGTGTGTGTGTGTGTGTTTATTTTTGAAACTAGTAGTGCTGTGCAGAAAATGTCCATAGTTTTTGCCTGTGTTAACTTTCTTTGTTTCAATCTTGTTTTCCTAATATTAGTGATTTTAAAGCTAGTACACTTGCTTAAACGTTTTGTGTCTGGATGATGATGCTGATGATGCTGATGCTGATGATGATCTGCTGATGACGATTATGGTGATGTTGATAATGATACCGATGATGATGCTAACGACGATGAGAACGAAAGTAGTATAGATGATGATGATGATGATGATGATGATTATGATGATGATGAAGATGATGATTATCATCATCATCTTTAGAAATTATCAATTAATCAACCAATCAATGATGCAAACAATCAATTAATTAATCAATTATACCCTTGACCAAGCTGGTCGTCAGGGTGGTGGGTGGGGGGGGGAGGAGGTTATTCGAGGAACGAGTTGGTCGACAATTTTTCTCATTGTTCATCTGTCATCAGCCTTTAGGAGAAACACAACCAGGACAAGGCCAGTCCTCTTCTGCCGTAATGTTACGATAACATGCTCTTCTTGGAAACAGATGACAGAATCTACAAAACCGCATACACATTGGGACTGGATGTAAAATAAGCACATAAGTGCTTATTCCACTATCCTCAATAAAAAAAATCTTATGTCGTAATGTAACGGTAACATGTTCTTCTGTCGTAATGTAACGATAACATGTTCTTCTGCCGTGATGTAACGATAACATGCTCTTCTGTCGTACAACATCCTCCTCTGCCGTAATGTAACGATAACATCCTCTTCTTCCGTAATGTAACACTATCATCCTCTTCTGCCGTAATGTAACATTAGCATGCTCTTCTGCCGAAATGTAACACTAACATCCTCTTCTGCCGTAATGTAACACTAACATCCTCTTCTGCCGTAATGTAACGATAACATGCTCTTCTGCAGTAATGTAACACTAACATGCTCTTCTGCTGTAATGTAACAATAGCATGCTCTTCTGCCGTAATGTAACGATAACATGCTCTTCTGCCGTATGTAACGATAACATGCTCTTCTGCAGTAATGTAACAATAACATGCTCTTCTGCTGTAATGTAACAATAGCATGTTCTTCTGCCGTAATGTAACAATAACATGCTCCTCTGCCGTAATGTAACGATAACATGCTCTTCTGCCGTATGTAATGATAACATGCTCTTCTGCAGTAATGTAACAATACAATGCTCTTCTGCTGTAATGTAACAATAGCATGTTCTTCTGCCGTAATGTAACAATAACATGCTCCTCTGCCGTAATGTAACAATAACATACTCTACTCTTCTGCCGTGATGTAACAATAACATGCTCTTCTGCCGTGATGTAACAATAACATGCTCTTCTGCCGTAGTGTAACATCAACATGCTCATAAAAATCTATGCTTCATATTTATATAATATTATGTTATCCATACCATTTTTTTTTCTAGGCAGACGTCAATCGTGTCGACTGTATTAGTTTATTGCAGGTCTGAATATATATATATATATATATATATATATATATATATATATATATATATATATATATATATATATATATATATATATATATATATATGAAAATACGGATTTGAAACAGCAAAAAAAAAAGGAACATAATCACTAAGGACGAAAAAGAAGATATTTGAAGAGCGAGAGAGAGAGAGAGAGAGAGAGAGAGAGAGAGGGGGGGGGGGGAGAGAACTAAATAAAGGAAGAAAAGAAAAAAAGAAAGGAAATGTAACAAAAAAGAATAGAAGGAATAAAACAGAAAAACGAACCGAAAGAAAGAGATACAAAACATAAAAAATAAAAAGACAGACAGACAGCGAAAAGTAGAAAGGACAGACAAAAGACAGAGGAAAGAAAGAAAAAATAAAGAAAACAAAAGAAAGAAAAAGAAAAGAAAGAGAGACAGAAGAAAGAAAAAAACCCAAAAGAAAGAAAGAAAAGAAAGAAAGCAAAAAATGGAGAAAGGGAATCGAAAATAATTTAAACTGGAAAAAACAAACAAAAGATACACCATGAGAAAACAAAATTCACAAAAACAAAAGCCACGACAAAACAAACTATAATATGCCATAAACACTTCTGCATCAACCAAACAGCGCCCAACACTCCCAGACAACATATCCATTCCTAACACCACACATTACCAGGACTGTCCCCTCAGCCACTGGCTAGTTCTGTCAGCATAGAGGGGCGGGATAGCCTAGTGGTTAGAACATTGCGCTGGCAATCTGATGACCCGGGTTCGATTCCCGTTCAAGGGAATATTTTTCCATGGAGTTAACTTCAGTGCCGACTCCACTCTCCCCAAAAGTCTTTCGGATGAGACTATAAACCGAAGCCTCGTGTGCGAACGCTCGCAGAACATCTTGCGCACACGTTAAATCCTGTTCAGCTTTTTGTAAGAGTAGGCCATTGTGTGCCGGTGGGAACAGATGACAGAATTTACAAAACGCATACACACGGGGACTAGTTGTAAAAAAGCACTTAAGTGTTTATTCCATTATCTCAATATAAAAGAATGTGTGCCGGGGGGAAAACAGATGACATAATCTATAAAACCCGCACACACACGGGAACTGGATGTAAAAAGCACTTAAGGTTTATTCCATTATCCCAAAAAAGAATAAGGATTTAAAAAAAAGCATTGAACCACTTTTTTCCCTGAAAATTTTATTCCGAAAACGCCATCTGCAGTTTATCCACAGGAAACAGAGAGAGGGAGGGGAGGGGAGGGGAAGGAGGGGAAGGGATTGTCCAGGTTTTACTACGCCCACATGCCGGAATTCCAGTGTCTTTCTCCCGAAAAGCAAACGAAGTATTTTTGTTTGGTTTTATTTGAAATCGTAATTTTGTTTGTTGTGATGTGGCATTGAAGATATGACATTGCTGAAAGAGATTTGTTTGTTCCTGGTACATTTGCTTTTGTTGATTTCTGGCACATGTATTTGCCTTCGTTAATTTGTGGTGCATTTGATCTCGTTAATATCTGGTTCATTTGCTTTTCTTGATTTCTGGTACATTTGACCTCGTTGATTTGTGGTTCATTTGCATTTGTTGATTTGTAATTCATTTGCATTTGTTGATTTGTGATTTGTGATTCATTTGCATTTGCTGATTTGTGATTTGTGGTTCATCTGCATTTGTTGATTTGTGATTTGTGATTCATTTGCATTTGTTGTTTTGTGGTTCATTTGCATTTGTTTATTTCTGGTTCATTTGCATTTCTTGATTTGTGGTTCATTTGCATTTGTTTATTGCTGGTAAAAGTACAGGTAAAAGGTAAAGTTGTCCCATAACCTATAAGCTCGTAGGGGAGCGAGGCGTCAGAGACCTCACTTCTCAATGGACCAGCATATTGAGGGCGGCGCCCATCTCCTCTCCCTCGCTGCTTTACCTACCCTGACCCTAAAGAGGGCAGGTACCCATTTACAGCGGGGTGAACTGGGGGAACTGTACTGAAGCCAAGGCGCGCAAACGGTCACCCATCCAAGTGGTAACCATGCTCGACGCTGCTTAATCTAAGCTGGGGGAAAGCGAGAGCTCCGATCACTGAGCTATCTGGCCCTCTTTCTGTTAGATTAGTTATTTCTTACTATTGTCTCTTTACTTGGGGGGGGGGGGGGGGGTAATGTTTCATTCCTACTTTCCACGACTCCCTTCACCCAGCAGAAATAACCTTTAAGAGCCATCATGTTTAATTGTGTGTATAATGGTATGTTTGTCTCCTTACGTGCGTCTGTTTCACTGTCTGATACAGGGGGAACTCAAACACGAACACTGGCCCATTCATTTCCAACTGCCCTTTCTGTTTCTGTCTCTGTCTGTCTGTCTGTTTGTCTGTCTATCTGTCTATCTTACTCTTTCTCTCTCTCCCTCCTTCCCCCTCTCTCTCTCTTCTTGCTGTCTCTCTCTCATTCTCTCTCTCTATCTCTCTCTCTCTCTCTTTCTCTGTCTCCTGTCTCACACACATGCACACGCACACTCACACACACTCACAAATAGACGCACACGCGCGCGTGCCCGCGCACAAAAACGCGCACACACACACATTCACATACATTCACACACATTCACAAACATTCACACACACACGCAATGCGTCCCCTAATTTGGGTAACTTTGAATACCAGAAGCTGAACAGTGTAAAAAGTTTTGACGAACCGAAAGGAGGGGAGGAGAAAGGGGAGAGTAGGGGAGGGAGAGAGAAAGAGAGGAGAGAGAGAGAGAGAGAGAGAGAGAGGAAGGGAGGAGGAGAGAGAGAGAGAGACAGACAGACAGACAGAGACAGAGACAGAGAGGGGGGTCTAGAGGTGGTCTAGAGGTAACGCGCCTGTCTAGAATGCGAAAAGTCCGGGTCGGGTGTGTGCGTGGTTCGTACCCCGTTTGGGCCCTAAATTTTCCCCCATCCATTAGACCATGAGTGGTGGTCTGGGCACTAGTCTTTCGGATGAGACGATAAACCGAGGTCCCGTGTGTTACACAAAATTTTCAGCGCACGTACGGCAACAAGGGAGTTGTCCCTGGCAAAATTCTTAGAAAAAAGCCACTCTGATAGGAAAACAAATACAGTTGCAGACCAAAAAAAGAACAAGAAAAAAAAGGGTGGCGCTGCTCTTGTGGCGACGCGCTCTCCCCGGGGAGAGCAGCCCGAATTTCACGCAGAGAAATCTCGTGACTTAAAGTGGTATAAAATAAAAAATAAAAAATAAAATAAATGGGTTGTACATGTTGTTTATCTAAAGACACAGAGACAGACAGAGACACACACAGAGACACACACACAGAGACTGAGACAGAGAGGCAGACAAAGCCGGAGAGACAGATTGAAACTCGTTGCATATGTTGTTTCTCTTTAGAAACGAATCAGAATCTCAGGAGTTTCAAGCTAGACTGTGTTATATATATATATATATATATTATATATATATATATATATATATATATATAATATATATATATATATATATATATATATATATATGTGTGTGTGTGTGTGTGTGTGTGTGTGTGTGTGTGTGTGTGTGTGTGTGTGTGTGTGTACTTTCCCCTTCATGGAAGGCCACTAAGGCAAATATTCAACGATGCCAGAATGGGAAGAAGCAATGTCTAAAGAGATTGATTTGTAAGAGTTTCTCAGCTTGAAATATGTTTTAGATATTTCAAATGGCAGCTAGGATAATATGCAGCAAGTAAACATGGAAAAGTGTCAGTGCTTTTCCTGGTTCACTGAATAATGCATTGTAAGTGTGTTGTTTTTTGGGTTTTTTAAATATTTTTAAGATTCGTGTTCGAATCGTTCTTCTTCTCTTGTTGTTGCGATTGCTGTTTTTGTTGTTGTTTTTATTGTTGTTTTCTTCTTCTTCTTCTTCTTCTTCTTCTTCTTCTTCTTCTTCTTCTTCTTCTTCTTCTTCTTCTTCTTCTTCTTCTTCTTCTTCTTCTTCTTCTCTCCTCCTCCTCCTCCTCCTCCTCTTCCTCTTCCTCCTTCAAATTCGTCTTTGTAATCTTATTTAAATTCTTTTTTTTTTTTATCAATTCCTATTTTTCTCCTTCTCATTCCATTTTGTTCTTCGCAACATTTTTCTCTTTTCTGTTCTTCTTTGAAATGTTTCTTCATTTTTGCAAGTTTTCTTTGCAATCATTGTTCTTCTTCCTAATTATTATTCTTCGTAATTCCTTTTGTTTGCAAACTTTCTTTTTCTTATCAGTTTACTAAGGGTTTTTTTCTTATTATGAATTCTTTTTCTTCTTTATCGCATTCTGTTACAGTTCTTCTTTTATTTATTTATTTATTTATTTATTTATACAAATTTAAGTCACGACAGATTTCTCTGCGTGAAATGCGGGCTGCTCTTCCCGAGGAGGGCACGTCGCCACAAGAGCAGCGCTACCCATTTTTTTTCTTTTCCTGTCTGCAGCTATATTTGTTTCCCTATCAGAGTGACTTTTTTCTACAGAATATTACCAGGGACAGCTTTCTAGTTGCCGTGGGTTCTTTTACGTGCGCTAAATAATTCTGGGTAACACACGGGACCTCAGTTTATCGTCTCATCCGAATGAATAGCGCCCAGACCACCACTCATGGTGTAATGGATGGGGGAGGGGGAAGTTTCGAATCCAAAACGGGATTCAAACCATCGCACACTTCCGACCCGGACTTTTTGCTTTCTAGTTAGGCGCGTTACCTCTAGACCACCGATCCACCTTTCACCACCGATCTTTGCATATCCTCCGTATTCTTCTTTGCATTTCTTGTTTCTTCTTTTCAATTAATTTTCTTGACGATCCCCTTCCCTCCGAAATCTGTGTACGTTTTGTTCTATCTTAAAATGCTAGTTACATTTAAGCTGTGATTAGAACACTACGCACTGATTGCATAACAACCATTCAAACTGTTTGTATGGATAATTTACTCTCAACATAAGCGGTTTGAACATCCAACAATGTGAACTGCATTATCCACTTTCAAGTTAGAAGCGTTAAGAGCACGCAGACAACAAACATTCTGACTGGCACTGCGGGTATCCGTATCTCCTCTCTAGAGTCTGGTTGTTGCCAATGTAGACGAAAAAGCAGACGTATTGCACCTGAAAATACTCTCCAAAATAGCATGACTAGACTCGGCATAACTTGTCTTCTTCGCTAATTATTGGAAAGCAGAAGCGCTGAAGCTAACAGCAGCTGTCAGTTGTGTTAAAACTGTTTGCCAAGATCACTGGGAGGTCTGCTTGGCATTCCTGTCATTCCTTAGTGTGTGTAAAAGATGGTTTTATAATTTTAGTCAGTTTGTGTTGTTTATTTGTGGCAGCTAGCTGTGAAAGCTTGTGGGTCGGTGTGTGTGTGTTTGTTTGTGTGTGTTTGTGTGTGTGTGTTTGTGGTGTGTGTCTGAGTGTGTGTGTGTGAGTGTGTGTGTGAGTGTGTGTGTGTGTGTGTGTGTGTGTGTGTGTGTGTGTGTGTATGTGTGGTTGAGTTTTTTCAGTTTAACGTTTTTTCCACTAAGTAGTGATACCAGACGTGTGTGTTTGAGTATGTGGGTGAGTGGGTGGGTAGGTATGGGTGTGTGTTGGCTGTGTGAGGGGGTGTGTATGTGTGTGTGTGCGTGTGCGTGTGTGTGTGCGTGTGTTTATGTATGTATATATGTATGAACACGTGAGTGTATACATGTGTGTATGAGTGTGTGTGCGTGTACGTGATTTTGTATGTGTGTATGTAGGGGTGTGTGAGTGTGTGTGCGCGAGTGTGTGTGTGTGTGTGTGTGTGTGTGTGTGTGTGTGTGTGTGTGAGAGAGCGAGAGAGAGAGGAGAGAGAGAGAGAGAGAGAGAGAGAGAAAGTGTGTGAAATTGTAAGCGTGTGAGCATCAGTGCGTGCGTGTGTGAGTGTGTATGTCTATGTGTATGGGTGTGAGTGTGTGTGTGTGTGTGTGTGTGTGTGTGTGTGTGTGTGTGTGTGTGTGTGAATGAGTGTATGTATGAGAGAGAGAGAGAGAGAGTGTGTGTGTGTGTGTGTGTGTGTGTGCACGCGCACGCGTGTATGTATTCAGGTGTGTGTGTGTGGGGGGGGGGGGATGGGTGTATGTGTGAGTGTGATGTAAAATTAAGATGAATATTGATTTTAGAAAAAAACCCCACGTAATTTACTCATAAACTAATCCTCATACCAATACCTTTGCTCCACAATCTCCTCTTTCAAATCTCAGTTCAAAACTCTAGATTTATTCTACACAACCTGTTGCTCACAGGCATGAAGGAGAGTTCTTTTGTTGGTTTATTTTTATGCGGAACTCTCCAGTTTCATCCGCAATAATGAAAATGCAAACAGGGGGGTTGGGGGGATTTTTCGTGGTGCTTTGCATCGCTTAGTGTATCGATTTTCTGTCTGGCTCCGTCTTCTTCCTGCTCACAGCCCATCTGACACAGTGACCTGGAGTCTGTCTGCAGGGTCTGTCTGTCTGTCTGTCTGTCTGTCTGATTCTGATTCGTGCCTGTTGTTGGGGTAGTTGGAGCCGCGTCTTTGTCTCTGTCTGTACTCTCTGCCTCTCTGTCTAGTTAGCTAGTTCTTCAGTTTAACGTCCTTCCACCAAAACGTGATATTAGACGGTCTCTCTGTCTCTATATATCTGTATGTGTGTGCACATGTGTGTGCGTGTGTGTGTGTGTGTGTGTGTGTGTGTGTGTGTGTTGTGTGTGTGTGTGTGTGCATGTTTCTGTATGTGTGTGTGTGTGTGTGCATGTTTCTGTATATCAGATTATTTCTTTTGTCTTCCTGCTTTGTTCTTTTTTGTTTCTCTCTCTCGTTGACATAATTATGTCTTCATATGTATATCTGCCTGTCTCTCTTATTTCTGTCTTGGACGTGACGTTCGAACATGGAATTTGCAATCTGACGGTCTGAATTTGAGCCAACACGAAGACGTCCGTTCAGGAGGATTGTTCTCCCTCTGGAGTTAACATCAGTGCCTATTCCACTGTCCTGAAAGCCCTTAGGATGAGACAATCAACCAAAGTTCCACGTGGAATCGCACGCATAACGCATTGCATAATCATCTTGAAATTCTTTCCGCCTGTCTTACATTCTCTGTCTCTCTCTGTCTCTATCTCTCTGTCTCTCTCTGTGTCTCTATTTCAGTTTCTCTCTCTCGGTCTCCCTCTCTCTCTTTCTCACATATACGCACACACACGCACACATGGGGGGACGGGATAGCCTAGTGGTTAGAACATTGCGCTTGCAATCTGACGACCCAGGTTTCGATTCCCGTTCAAGCCTGGAATTAACATCAGTGCAGACTCCACTCTCCCTAAAAGTCCTTCGGATGAGACTGTAAACCGAGGCCCCGTGTGCGAACGCACGCAGAACACCTTGCGCACACGTTAAATCCTGTTCCGCTTTTCGTAAGAGTAGGCCATTGTGTGCCGGTGGGAACAGATGACAGAATTTACAAAACCGCATACACACGGGGACTGGATGTAAAAAGCACATAAGTGCTTATGCCATTATCCTCAATATAAAAGAATAAAATAAAAACAATCATACATAAACACACACACACACACACACACACACACACACACACACACACACACACACACACACACACTTTCCCTCACTCATTCGGGAACACCCAAGCAATAGCATTTATACCCCTACTGATGAGCGCAGCAAAATACGATACTGAAATTCACAACAACAAAAAACGAAACTAATATGAAAAATAAAGAAAAGTAACAAAGAAAAGCCAAAACATAACCAGCACAAAACAACGTAACAATATAGAAATCAATCATAATAAAACCTTTAGCACAATTTATTGACAAGAAAACGCATGAACTGTCTTTCGACAAAACCCACCTTACGTTTGGGCCCGAAACTTTTTCCCCAATCCATTAGACCATGAGTGGTGGTCTGGGCGCTAGTCTTTCGGATGAGACGATAAACCGAAGTCCCGTGTGCTACACATACTTATTCAGCGCACGTAAAAGAACCCACGGCAACAAGAGAGTTGTCCCTGGCAAAATTCTTAGAAAAAAGCCACTCGGATAGGGAAACAAATACAGTTGCAGACAAAAAAAAGGGATGCGCTGCTCTTGTGGCGACGCGCTCTCCCCGGGGAGAGCAGCCCGAATTTCACGCATAGAAATCTCGTGACTTAAAGTAGTTTAAATAAATAAATACATTTTACGCATTTTTAGTCTCAGCACGGCATTTTTTCCAAGTAATCGACCCATTACATTTCTGTTTGTCCAGTACAGTAGTACCTTAGTTTTCTTGCCGGTTTCAGCCACCAGCATAAAACTGAAGGGATGAGGGGATCTTCTGCTGCTTCAGTAAGGTGGCTGGATTGATTTCTGCTACCCATATTTCTTCCTCTCTCTAGCAAATCTGACACTGTGATTTTGTTTCAGGTTTTTTTTCTTTCTCTTTTCTGGTTCTGTCTGAAATAGGTCTCTGTCTAGCTTAGTGTCTGTTTCGCTGTGTGTGTGTGTGTGTGTGTGTGTGTGTGTGTGTGTGTGTGTGTGTGTGTGTGTGTGTGTGTGTGTGTGTGTGTGCGTGCGTGCGCGCTTGCTTGCATATGAGAGACGCAAACGCAAAACGCAAACATAATTTTATTTCACGAGGGTAATAGATTAAGTTACAAGACTTTTTTTCATCCAGCCCTAAAAATGAAAAGAAATGTGAGAGGGAAACAAAGAGAGAGAGAGAGAGACAGAGACAGAGACAGAGAGAGAGACAGAGAGAGAGAATGCGAACGTTTTATTCCTTTTGTTCGTTTATGCCTTGACACCTCATGAAGGGGGTGTGTATATAATCAGCAATCCAAAACAAGTTGCATAGGACAAATCTATGAACAGAAGAATAATACCTTAAGTACAGACAGTATTTCTAATTTTAAAAGCTTTATACAAATAAATTGCTGGTCGCTTATTAATGCATTCGTTTGTAGATGACATAAGTATACAAAGTCTAAGCATAAGAGATACACAGAGAGAGAGACAGACAGAGATACACAGAGAGAGAGAGGAGAGAGAGAGAGAGAGAGAGAGACAGACAGACAAAGAGAGAGAGAGAGAGAGGGGAGAGAGAGAGAGAGGAGAGAGAGAAGAGAGAGAGAGAGAGAGAGAGAGAGAGAGACAGACAAAGAGAGAGAGAGAGAGAGAGAGGGAGAGAGAGAGAGAGAGAGAGAGAGAGAGAGAGAGAGAGAGAGGAGAGAGAGAGAGAGAGAGAGAGAGAGAGAGAACGAGAACGCATAAACTGTCTTCATATTACATTTTAGACTTTGCATCTCAGTACGGCATTTCTCCAAGTAGTTGACCCATTACGTTTATGTTATTGTCTAGAACAACAATATCTTAGTATTCTTTCCAGCTTCAACCACAAGCATAAAAAGCTGAAGGGCTGAGGGGATTTTCTGCTGCTTTAGAAAACTGGCGGGATCGATTTCTTCTGCTCCCGCTGTTTCTTTCCTCTTTCTAGCAAATCTGGCACTGTGGTTTTGTTTCAGGTTGCTGGGTTTTTTTGCTGGCTGTGTCTTCAATTTGTCTTTGTCTAGCTTAGTGTCTGTCTGTCTGTCTGTCTGTCTGTCTGTCTGTCTCTCTCTCTCTCTCTCTCTCTCTCTCTCTCTCTCTCTCTCTCTCTCTCTCTCTCTCTCTCTCTGTAAGTGTGTGTAAGTGTGTGAGTGTTTGTGTCTTTGTCGGTTTGAAGTGTGTGTGAGTGTGTGTGTGTGTGTGGCGGGGTGGTGGTGGTGTAGGGTGTGTTTGTGTATGGTTTTTTTTTGTTTTGTTTTTTAAACATTTTTATTCATTTTTTGCATATGAACACTTGTGTTTGTGTATGTTTGGGAGTGTATGTGTGTGTATAAGAGAGAGTGGGGAGGGAGAGAGAGGGATAGAACTCGAACTCGAACTCTAATATTTTAATGAGGGTAATTGGGTAAGCCAGAGGCTTCTTTACACCAGGCCCTCATGGGGAAAAAAGTAAAACAAGATAGAGACAGACAGAAAGAAGAGAAAGAGAGAGAGAGAGAGAGAGAGAGAGAGAGAGAGAGAGAGAGAGAGAGAGAGAGAGAGAAGGGGGGGGGGATCAAATTCTTTGATGCCAAGGATAATAAATATAAAAAAGAAAAGAAGAGAGAGAGAGACAGGCAACAGACAGACAGACAGACAGACAGACAGACACACACACACACACACACACACACACACACACACACACACACACACACACACACACACACACACACACACACACACACACAGACGTCGCCACGCCAATTTGGCTCCCTAACACATAACACAGTCCATGTTTCTGGTCATATTCTATATATACAGTACCAGCAATACCGAAACCTATGCATTAGAAGACCGTCCGTCGCCGATCCCCCAGATTCCGAATCCTTTGTGGCGCCTTCAAAGCTTTGTCATGGCCACACTTCCCAAATGGAAAAGCCATGTGCAGAGAGGTGCAGGTGTAGAGATGGGTCTCTCTGATAAGTCACGACATAGCTTTCAGAATTGATTTGTAGGAGAAACCCATGAGGCTGTAGATACCCTTTGGTTTTTGCCTTGTTCGGGA
>CM054149.1:42851386-42853886 GCA_028751875.1 Rapana venosa | reverse complement strand
TCTTCTTCTTTCTTCTTCTTCTTCTTCTTCTTCTTCTTCTTCTCCTTTCTTCATCTTTTTTCCTCCTCCTCTTTTTTTCTTTTGCGTTTTTTGTTTTCCTAATTTCTTGTTTTTTCTCTGTTTTCAACTTTATTTTTTTTATTTAAAAAAATTGTTTTAGTTTGCTTCGTTGTTTTTTGGTTTTGTTTGGTGTTGTTTTTGTTGTTGTTTATGTATATAGACATATATAAAGTGAAAGAGGCAGCATACGTGTGGAATTCCTTGGGAATACGTTAAAACCTGTTCCATTTATTTGGAAGAGTTGGCCATTGTGTACTGGTGGGAATGGATGAACACATTTACAAAAAACTGTATACACACAGAAGACTGATGCAGATCAAAAGCACATACGTGCTTATTCTTTTGCCCTCTTAATGAAAGAATAATAATTTTTCAAAATGTATTCACAAGTAATGCATGGCCAACACAGTGGCAACATAGGAGATGTAATCTTTGCTCATATGACAGGGAAAAAAATGTAAAGCGTACGACAACGAAGAAGAACATATCATTCTTCCCTACCCATCCCAATCTTTACCTGTCTCCCCCCTCCCCAAACCGACTTGTTTCTTTTGCCCCAGTCTGTCTTTTATGGAAACATACAGGCCCTGGTGAAATCGGTATGAGCATTTCAAGAAGAAGAAGAAGAAGAAGAAGAAGAAGAAGAAGAAGAAGAAGAAGAAGAAGAAGAAGGAGACAAAGAAAAAGAGGAAGAACAAAAACAATTCAAAGAAGAAGATTTTATTTCATAAGTCCCAAAGGGGCATGTGAGCGTAAGAAATTCAAAAGTATTCATCCCAATGGCAATGAGCAGAGCACACTTCCAGTCAGCATGCATTTCAAAGGACGAACAGCAAAACTATGAATATCCAAGTTATAAGATGGTACAACACTCGACCAGAAAGCATCAAATGTTCAAACAACGTGAAATACTAGCAGAAGATGGAAACAAAAAATACATTTTTCACTTTGTATTTCGAAATGCACCCCGTTTTGTTTTTAAAAGAGGAAATACATTTAGCTAACTTATTTGCTTGTTTGACAACGAATAGGGTGTTGAATTTCAAAACATTTGGGCATCTACATCATCACATCACAGCAAAAATACTTCACTCATCCCATAGAGGGTAATTGTTAATGTGTAGAGTGTAAATGGGACAACGTAGATGTCTTATTTTCTATTGTCACTTTATAAGGCCACAGTTGTATCATTCATGCTAACAGTTATGCCGTTGTCAATAAGGCAGTGAGGCTAGTGAGGGCAACAGTGTGGGCTGCCTGTGGTCCTCGAGGCGCCTTTAAACAACACGATTGGGCTGGATATCATTGCATAGACCTGGACTGGATTGGACTGGATATCATTGAATAGACCTGGACTGGATTGGACTGGACTAGAATCGACTGGATATCATTGAATAGACCTGGACTGGATTGGACTGGACTCGACTGGATATAATTGAATAGACCTGGACTGGATTCGACTGGATATAATTGAAAAGACCTGGACTGGATTGGATTTAACTGAATCAGCCTTACTGATATTGCAGGCTTCAATCTCCGTTGCGGATTCCAAGCACGGGGATTTGTTTTTCGTTGGCATTGAATCCATTCACTTAACGACCGTCCTTTAGGTGGAGACAAGGAACTGGCTCAAGCCAAACACTGTATCTCTTCTTGGTGCAAACCAAGGGCCAAAGCCTGCATTTAAATGGGTGATATGCTCTGAACTGCTAGAATGAGATTAGATTCAGCGATAAAATGCTTTAAGCAGAAACACTTGAATTCTCGATCAAAAGAGTATTTTTAATCTCATAAGAAGTCAGTTTGGAAGCCTTTAATCATAGCAAGGTACTTTTTACGAGTCGCCTTTGACTTTTTAGCTGATTCGGCGTTTTTACATCATTCGGAAGTGAGGCTATGTAATGGTAAATGCATATACGTAGAATTCCTGCAAGAGGAAGAGAGAGCTGGTAGATTAAGCAGGGTGCTGTGGTTATTGCCCTGAATGGAGAGTTGACGTAGTTCAAGCTGCTGGTTCAAACATCTGTATCTACAAACATTTTGTTCTGCATGTATTTAAGATTATTTTATAGTTGATCTTAGGTCGAAAGGGTGTCTTAAAGTGCGTATTCTGGTGATGACAGATAGGCCAAGGTGTTAAGCTGGCAAACGCTTTCCAGCATAACCAACAGCAAACGACAGCAGCAATAACAACAGCAGAAGGAAGCCAACAGCAAAAATAACGCCAACATAGCGATGAACCCTGCGCATACATGGAGCACAGACCAACACATCATTATCAAACCACGAACTTCTTGAATTGGCAGTGCATAGTCCACCTCTTCCCTGTACCTACTTGTACAGAACATTTATGTGGAACACCTGTACAACCTGTCACACACACTATTATGCCAAACACCACGCGCCGCGCCGCGCCCAAACCATTCTCCACACACACACA
>CM054149.1:42828886-42836386 GCA_028751875.1 Rapana venosa | reverse complement strand
TCTTTCAGAACAGGAGTTTCAAGTGCTACTCACTATGTAAGGGTCATGGCCAAGTTTGTTCAACGAAAATGTGCCCTAGCCCTCTTGTGCCTTGGAGATTTCAGCCTCTTTACTCAAAAAACATCTTGTCGTTCCGTATATAAGCTAAACGGGTTCCAGCCTATCTGTCAAGTTTCTGAGAGGATTGCTGTGTTTTTTGTGTGTGTGTGCGGTCATCGCCGCCAAATAGGCACCAAGTGGGCTCTTGGGTCCAGCTTAAAGGTTATTGACCTTCCACCCCCCACCCCCCCGCCATCCCATCCCCCATCCCTTCTTCCTTCACTGCATCACCCAATATCCGGCCAACTGCCACTGATGAAAGAGAGAGAGAGAGAGAGAGAGAGAGAGAGAGGGTGGAGAGAGAGAGAGAGAGGAGAGAGAGGAGAGAGAGAGAGAGAGAGAGAGAGAGAGAGAGAGAGAGAGAGAGAGAGAGAGAGAGAGAGACAGACAGACAGACAGACAGACAGAGACGCAGAGAGAGATGACGATAACGAAATTTTATTTTCTGAGGGTAATAGAATAAGTACAAACTTTTTTACATCCAGCCAGAGAGAGAGAGAGAGAGAGAGAGAGAGAGAGAGAGAGAGAGAGAGAGAGAGAGAGACAGAACAGACAGACAGACAGACAGACAGACACAGACAGACAGACACAGAGAGAAAGAGACAGACAGACAGACGCCGATGCCAATGCTTTATTCAATAGGTCTTGGCCACATTTGAAGGCGAAACAAACACTAGGTCTACATGGCTATAATACGAGTAGCATTCACTTCGAGAATTACAACTCCAAGCACACATCCAAAGCACAAGTACTGGCAATATAAAACGCATCAAAGGTGTTCCGAACCATAACTTTTCCATTCATAAATAAAGCTTACTGTCTCACAGCTTCTTCTTTCCAGACATAGTAACAGTAACTAATGTATAAATACATAGCTTTTAGAACTACCATTGATGTACAAAAAGATTGGTCGTTTTTTCCCCCTTGTATGTAAGTAAACAACAAGAACAATATTCAATTGCTATCAGAACTTCCACACTAATTACAAATCAAATCTTTCTTGCTCTGACGGGGATCTCTGTTCAACTCTTTGATACCAAATCTTAGTATTGCCATTATTCATTCAATGCACATGTCAAATTTGATCGAGGACATACAGATGCATGACAGGTATTAATCAAGTTACATATCTCATATCTGCTTCCTTCGCTTTCACCTATCTCAAAGGCCCTTGGACAGGGGGGCAATAATGGAGATTTTGTAACCAGCTTCCTCCACTCCCGGCTGTCCTCTGCTTTCTGTAGCAGTTCATTCCACTCAAGGCCAGTCCACTCTCTGATGTTGTCTTCCCATCGTTTTCTCTGTCTGCCTCTTCGTCTTCCTCCTTGTACTGTTCCCTGCAGGACAGTCTTGGCCAGTCCAGATGTTCGTGTGACGTGCTCGTACCACTTAAGTTTGCGGATTTTTTTTCACTGAAGTCAACTCTGCATATGGTCCGATGACGTTTTTAATCCTTGCCTTCACTTCTTCACTAGTGGTGTGACATATGTATGCTTAATGAGTGAATGCTAGTTCTGTTGTTCACGTGCAGGTCATCTGTCACGTGAAGTTGTGACGCTGCACCTTCCTTGTCCAGCTCTAGTTGGACAACAAGAAGAAGAAGAACAGGTCAGCTTGGCAACACATCTTGATGAGGCCTCTTCAGCATATGCCATGCAGATCAGTGTAGAAGAGACCTAGCTGATGACAGATAGTGCTAAGGGCATCAGCACTGACATCACCATAGACAGCAAAAATACTGAAACCGTTCGTTCCTGTAAACAACTGGCAGCTATAAATATCAGATGAAGGATCAAAATCCAACGTTATATATCCAGGATAGATCATACTGATGCGTCCCCTGGACATGTCCATTATTTGTGTATGCATATGTAGCTTGGACCGTAACAGCATACATTAAAAGAATAATACAAGCAATGAAAATGAGATGCTATCACAAACTTCTTGGTATCTCATACATACATTTAACATGCCCAATGCGAAAGTTCAAACCATGTTTTAAAATGCCAAAGTGCCATTTGAAAAAAAGCTGACTTCAGTTAAAAATCAACAGCAACAACAACAAAAAACACGCAAGCAACAGTACAAAGAGGCAGACAGAGAAAACGATGGGAAGGAACATGAGAGTGGACTAGCCTTGAGTGGAATGGCATGCAATGGAAAGCTGAGAACTGCAAGGAGAGCAGGATGCTGGTTATAAGTTCTTCAGTGATGCCCCAAGGGTCAACCAGGCTACTGGATATATATGTGAAATGGAAGGTGAATCTTCTTCACCCCTGTTAAGCAAGAATTTTTGTTTTAATCACCATTGAAAAATTAAGTTTCTTGTAGACTCAATTAACTAAAGTCGTTGTAGGCTTATCTATTTTTGATGAAACAACTTGCGCCAGTCGGGTAGTCACGTGATGCGGTGACTCTAGTGACGTTTTCTTTCTTTATACGTCATCGACTTTTACGTCACTGGCATAGTTTTCAGAGCGCGATTAGCTGGGCAGCCAAGCAAACATGCAGTTGTGGGACATAAGACATGTATGTAAGAATTCCTCCTTCCACATTAAAACTATATATATATATAATATATAATATAATATATATATATATATATATATATATATATATATATATGCGTATGAGTGTGTGCATGAATCCTCCAATGTGATAATATTCTGTACATGCATGCAAAACAACTACAAAAAACCCAACATATAAAACATATACTCTTCAAAACTTTCAGCACAATTTTCAAGTAAACATTTTCTTTTCAATCATACTTACAAGAAATACGAAACAAATCCATGTTCAGACACATTATTCAACATCATGCACAGTCTGATTGCAAAAAAACAACCCTCCCCCCACCCCCCCCCACAAAAAAAAAAAAAAAAACCCAAAAAAACCCCACAAAAAACCCCGACAAAAAACAAAACACACAACAAAAAACAAAACACACAAAACGAAAAAATTCAGAATGCTCCTGTCCGATTAAAACAACCAACAAAAAGAGCAACAACTACAAAACCCCTCAGAATGCTCCAAATTAAACACATACAGAAAACTTCCAGAACATGCTTCCTTGCTTCCGTGCCGACATCAGCACATGCATCCCCCCCCCCCCCCCCCCTACACACCAGTCTCCCTCCAGACAGACACCACTCCCCAAGATGCTGGCCGCCCTGCTCACATCAGCATTACCACCACCAGCACGTTCCCTACGTGAGGGAAACAAGTCACACAACAACCAGCTACGTTAGGGAAGAGGGGGGTGGGCGGGGCAGTTGTTGGCTGTCACTACCCCGGTGCTTTAGTGGCTTTGGGCGTCCTCAGCTAAAATGGCCACTCAGTGGCCAGGCCGATACCATTATCATTTTGCAGAGATGACGGGTATCTTCCCACCCCTCAGTTAACACTATCACTTGAGAAAGGGTGAAAAAGCAGGGCCGTCTTATGTTAATCTGTAGGTTCTTTTTTTTTCTCAGAAAGATTGTTGCTTGTTTCCAGCATGCGCAGTAGCGCCTTCATTATACGCAGCAACAATCTTTACTCAAGTATGTGCGTGTTTGTTTGCTGGTGGCTTTGATTTTCATCGTAAGTTTCGGTCCTTGGATTTGAATGCTTGTGTTCTATAAACATACAGCATAGTATTATATATTGAATCCGGGAATTGGGCTTTGTGTCTATAATTATGGCGCACACATCGTGGTTAGATTAAATCTGGAGTATACCCTGGTGGAGGTGGGGTACCTCAGTGTTCAGAACACTCACTTCCCAAAACCAAGGTTCAGCAGCATTGAGCGTGGTTAACTCTTGAATAGGGGACCGTTTGTACACTGTGGCTTCGGTACAGTCCCCCAGTTCACCCAGTTGTTCATAGGTACCTGTCCTCATCAGGGTCAGGCGAGGTAAAGCAGCAAGAGATAGAGAAAGAGATGGAGAGAGAGAGAGAGATGGAGAGAGAGAGATGGAGAGAGAGAGAGAGAGAGAGAGAGAGAGAGAGAGAGAGAGAGAGAGAGAGAGAGAGAGAGAGAAGAAGAGGGGGGGGGGGAGGTTCTGTCCTTAATATCTTAGGCCCTGGAGAAGCTTAGGTCTCTGATACCTCGCTCCCTAACGAACACGTAGGTATATTAACACTTTCTATTTTAACTCCGATAATCCAGACTTGCATTAAGCAAGGATCAATGACCCTTTTGGCAGTTCGCGAACAGTGGTGCTGGTACACTTCCATTTACTCGGTAGGTTATGAGCTTTTCTGGACACTTCCTACTGCTCGTCCTCAAAACCTTCGTTTTTCTTCTAAGCTGCTTTAAAAAAAATAATTCTTCCTTAATCCTTCTTGCAATGCAGAAACTGTTTCTTACATTAATAGTCGTTTGAAACATATCTGCTTCACAACCAGACCCCTGGCCTCACACAAAGCTTAGCAGAAAACTGGCTTTTCGAGGCAAATAGGCGGAGCAGAGAGAACGAAAGACCAATGAATTTGTCAAGACTCAAATAACACGGCTGGCAGGTCCACAGGAACCCCCTTCTCACCATCGTCAAGAAGAAAAAGCTGACATGGTTCGGCCACGTCACCCGCCACAACACTCTGCCAAAAACAGTACTGCAGGGAACACTCGAAGGTGGCAGAAAGAGGGGAAGATAGAACAAGTCATGGATGGACAACATCAGAGAATGGACTAGGATGAATGACTCGGCACTACTGCGCAGAGCCGAGGACCGAGATGGATGGAGGAGGCTTACCACGGCATCGTCTTTCGTGTCTCCCCCACGACCTCTAAGGTCACGGGTCTGATGATGATGATGTGACATTCATGTTATTAAAAAATACTTGAAGCGTGATCATAACAGAAAAACGTAACAAACACAATTTAAATAAACAGATTTTGATTCACGAAGGTAATGAATAATAAAATAAGTGTATCTACACTGTCTTCTCCGTCAGCACCAACAGAATGGGGGAAAAAACCCAAACCGAAATACAACTAAAAATCACAACAACAACTGCAGTCAAAAAAATGCAGAAATATCTATTATGTTCACTTGAGGGAGAGATGGAGAGAGAGAGATGGAGAGAGAGAGAGAGAGAGAGAGAGAGAGAGAGAGAGAGAGAGAGAGAGAGAGAGAGAGAGAGTGAGAGAGAGAGAAAGAGAGAAATGGAGAGAGAGAGAGAATAGACATAAAAATCCAGACGTGCTGAGAGATATAAGGATAGAAAAAAAATTCCCCAAACAGCCCCAAAACGACGGAAATTGAAAGGGAGGAGAGAGAGAGAGAGAGAGAGAGAGAGAGAGAGAGAGAGAGAGAAGAGAGACAGAGACAGAGACAGAGACAGACAGACAGACAGACAGACAGACAGATAGGGAGAGGAGGAGAGACAGTCAGACAGACAGACAGACAGATAGGGGAGAGGGAGGGAAAGAGATTGAGAGAGACAGACAGACAGACAGATAGGGAAGAGGGAGGGAGAGAGATTGAGAGAGAGAGACAGACAGACAGACAGAAAGACAGACAGAGGGAAAGAGGGAGAGATAGAGGGAGGTGAGAGAGAGTATCGCTTGTCACATACATGTATCAGTACAAGCGTAAAAGCACCCCTGTCTCCCTATTCCACCAAATGCCAGAATAACAAGGACAAATCGATACCTCCCAAACCTTACCCCCCCCCCCCCCCACACACACACACACATACTTACCCCTCCTCTTCCCCCAACCCATTCTCACATCTTACTTCCTTTATTCCTGACAACCCGCTAAGCTACAGCATTTACTAATAAAAGAAATATAAAATGACACAGACATAAAACCTTGAAAATATAACATAATACAGCCACATTGTATAAAAACCTTGCTAAAGGAAAATGAACAATGGACTTGTCAATTGACATTTTTATTATATTTACATCCCAGAATAATGATAATATGTAGATATTGGTAGGCTCATCAGTAACAACGTTATATTGACGTAGAAAATGTACGTTGTGTGTGCATTTTTGCTACAGCAGAAAAATACAGTGCGTGTTCCTTATCTTAGTTAACAGAAGCTAGGGACAGACTACTTTATAATTATTATAAACTTGTTCTCCTTCATTCCCTTAAGAACTACTTGGGGGTTGTACCACACTGACATAAAGAAGAGTCTTGGGCAAGTTGCATCTGATATATCTCAGCATTCTCCGGATAGAACTGTTCATGCTGTTGTGTGCGTAACACTCATACTCACCAGCCATTTAAGGTTACTGCTTGTTTTAAGGGTATAAGTTTTAATGCATGAACATGATGTCTTGAGTTCTTTGTACACGTAAGATTTGGTTTTATGGGATTTCTTGAGGCATACAGTTGGAAGCAAAGTTAAAGTGAGGTAAATTGTTTTTTTTATACACATCGAATTTGGCTTTATAAAACTTCTGGAAGCATAAAGTTAGAAGCAAAGTTAGTGTGGCGGATTTATTTTTATACACATAAAATTTGGCTTTTATAAAACTTCTTGAGTCATGAAGTTGGTAGCAAGGTTAAAGTGAGATGGATTTTTTTGTACACATAAAATTTGGTTTTATATGACTTTTGGAGGCATACAGATGGACGCAAAGCTAAAGTGAGGTGGAATTATCTTCTCAAAATGGACAGGCCAGTGACGATTCAACCTGATGCACTGAAGCTGCTACCAGCTCTCACTTCAGCTCCACTAGCTCTGCTTTTCCTCCCCTCTTCTAGGGCTTAGCTGACTCAAACCATCACCGACACCCCTCCCACCCCCGATCCCCATGGAGACTATTGACAAGTGGCTACTCTCCTCAAGTGAACACTCTCCTCAAGTGAACACTCTCCTGGAAGAAACACTCTCCTCAAGTGAACACTCTCCTCAAGTGCACACTCTCCTCAAGTGAACACTCACCTCAAGTGAACACTCTCCTGGAAGAAACACTCTTCTCAAGTGAACACTCTCCTCAAGTGCACACTCTCCTCAAGTGCACACTCTCCTCAAGTGCACACTCTCCTCAAGTGCACACTCTCCTCAAGTGCACACTCTCCTCAAATGAACACTCTCCTCAAGTGAAGTGAACACTCTCCTCAAGTGAAGTGAACACTCTCCTCAAGTGAAGTGAACACTCTCCTCAAGTGAACACTCTCCTCAAGTGAAGTGAACACTCTCCTCAAGTGAACACTCTCTTCAAGTCAACACTCTCCTCAAGTGCACACTTTCCTCAAGTGAACACTCTCCTCAAGTCAACACTCTCCTCAAGTCAACACTCTCCTCAAGTCAACACTCTCCTCAAGTGCACACTCTCCTCAATTGCACACTCTCCTCAATTGCACACTCTCCTCAACTGAACGACTCCTAGCTGGGCCCCCCTGTCACCTGCATTGTGGTTCCATGCCTCCACCTGAGTCATGATGAGGTGT
>CM054149.1:42818886-42821386 GCA_028751875.1 Rapana venosa | reverse complement strand
CTGTCTCTCCATGGGTAGCAGCAGTTTGGCATGGAACCCGCCCACACTCCTCCTGCTACACATGCGCCCTCTCGGAAGCGTCTCTCTCTCTCTCAATCTCTCCATCTCCGTCTTCTCTACCCCCCCCCTCTCTCTCTCTCTCTCTCTCTCTCTCTCTCTCTCTCTCTTCTCTCCTCTCTCTCTCTCTCCCTCTCTCTCTCTCTCGCTCACCCTCTCTCTCTCTCTCTCTCTCCCTCTTCTCTCTCTCCTCTCTCTCTCTCTCTCTCTCTCTCTCTCTCTCTCCTCTCTCTCTCTCTCTCTCTCTCTCCCCCCCTCTCTCTCTCTCTCTCCCCCCCCTCTCTCTCTCTCTCTCTCTCTCTCTCTCTCTCTCTCTCTCTCATGCTGGCTACACTGCTGGTTGGGCGAAACCTTCACAGTTTGGGTGAAACAGTGCTTCCCCTCACAGAGCCAGTCGATAGCTCCAAGCCTTCGTTTGTGGATAACTCACACACACACACACACACACTCTCTCTCTAAAAGAAATTCCCAGTGGTTGGTGATGACGATTGTTGTGACGGTAAAAAAAAAAAATTGATGGTAGTGATGCTGAGACTGTGGTCGCGATGATGGGTGACATGTGTGTGTGTGTCTCGCGATTGCATCCATGCCTCTCCCAGTGTCCGTGTATGAGTGAGAGACGTTTATTTTATTTATTTTTTTATATACCTGGAATCTCTTCGAAGAGAGTGTGTCTGTGTGTGTCTCTCTAAGTACGTGCTAAATAAACTCTTCTTCTTCGTCTTCTTCTCCCTGAATATTTTTTTCTTCTTCTGTTGTGTGAAAAGTCGGCGACGCAATCATTTTCCAGGTTGACTTTGATGCCACAGCGCGGTGAAAGGCGAAACAGGTTGTGTCGTAATAGCGAGTGTGTGTCAGGAATTGTACGGTGGTTTTCTTTCTTTTCCACCAGAATATTTCCAGACTCACAGTGAAAAGTTGTGCATAATGTGATAGTGATTGGTGACCTACGATGGAAGTAATTGACAAATATATTTTGTGTGTGTGTGTACTTTTGATTCTTTGATTTCTTTGAGCGTTGGTGATTTAAACGTTCTCTCTTTGTGGTTTTTTGGGTGGCCGGTGATTGTCTGTGGTTGGTTCTGAGGGAGGGATGAGCCACCTGTTGCATTGTGGCTGCACGTGCCTCAACAGTAAGCTGCGATGGGGTTTATTTTTTGTTGTTGTTGTTGTTGTTGTTGTTGTTGTTGTTGTTTTTTTTGGGGGGGCTTTAAAGCACAGAGTATGGATACAGTATGTGTGATGAATGAGAACAATGACATGAAATAATCAATGCTTATTTTATTTATTTCCTTCATTTATTTATGTTATTTATTCTTTTATGTCGAGGATAATGGAATAAGCAAACATGTGCTTTTTTACAACCAGTCCCCGTGTGTATGCGGTCTTGTAAATTTTGTCATCTGTTTCCACCTGCTTATGAATGTGTGTGTGTGTGTGTGTGTGTGTGTGTGTGTGTGTGTGTGTGTGTGTGTGCGTGTGTGTGTGTGTGTGTGTGTGTAAAAATTTAATGCAGTTCGTTTCCTGTTCTTTTTCCTTTCTGCATATTTTCTTTTTCGTGATAGTTAAGCAGAGAATTATCTCTCTCTTTCTCTATCTTTCTTTCTCTCTCATTTTCTCTCTCTCTCTCTCTCTCTCTCTCTCTCTCTCTCTCTCTCTCTCTCTCTCTCTCTCTCTCTCTCTCTCTCTCTCTCTCTCTCTCTCCATTGGTATGTCTCTCAATGCAATAAAGTAAATATCGAAAGAGAGAACAAATGAACGAGTGGGTTTTTTTTATACTTTTTTTTTTAAATCCAGCTAGCTGGTAAAATAAGCTTAACATGTTCTGTATATAAAGCCATCTAGCAAGTATAATAATAAGTATAGTAAGAACAACGCCATCAATACAATTATAATAATGATAATACCAATGATGATAATTATTACTATTTGTGTTATTGGTTATTTTTATTATTATTATTATCATCATCATCACATCACTATAATATTTATTACTATTACTATTATCATTATTATTATTGTTATCATCATCATCATCATAATCATCATCATTATTATTATTATTAGTGTTATTATTATCATTATTATTATTATTGTTATAATATAACAAACATGACAGAGAAGAAGAAGAAGAAGAAGAAGAAGAAGAAGAAGAAGAAGAAGAAGAAGAAGAAGAAGATGCTGCTGCTGATGGTGATGATGAATTCGACCATGGCAACAGAGAGAGAGACAATGACCATGACAATGACAATAACAACCGTTTATTGTGATAAGCGTCAACGCCCATTCACAAGGGGACAGTGGGATGGGGACTGGGCACAAAACACAACAGAGAGAGAGAGACTTCTTCTTTTTTTATATCGAGGATAATGGAATAAGCATTCATGCGCTTTTTTACATCCAGTCCCCGTGTGTATGCGGTTTTGTAAATTTTGTCATCTGT
>CM054149.1:42806386-42811386 GCA_028751875.1 Rapana venosa | reverse complement strand
TGTGTGTGTGTTGTGTGTGTGTGTGTGTGTGTGTGTGTTTGTGTGTATGTGTGTGTGTGTGTGTGTGGTGTGGTGGGTGGGTGGGTGTGGGTGTGCGCGAGTGTGTATGTGTGTGTGTTTGTGTGTGTATATATGTGTGCGTTTGTTTGTGTGTTTTTATACTAAAAATGTGAGAATGTCGTTTCTGCTGTATTTAGTTTTTGTTCTGAAGATTCAGTGACGATGAAACGTTTCGTGTCAAATCTGTAAATCGAAGACAAAATGGGGTGCTATCAGGACATTACTGTTCGCCTTGTACTCTAATTGTCATCATACTGTGCGCTCAGTTAGCTGTAACTAGACTTTTATGTGAAAGAAAACTACTGTTGGTGGCCAACACACACACACACATACACCCACACACACACACGCACGCACGCAAGCACGCACTTGCGAGCGCACACACACGCACACACGCGCACACACATCACACACACATACACTCACACTCACGCACACATACCCACATACACACACATACACACATATACACACAAGCACACACCACATACACACACACTCACTAACACTCACACTCACACACACATACACATGCACACACATTCCTGGTAAAAGGACTGGATGTTAAAAAATACCCACATAAATGCCTATTCATTTTCACTCGACATAAAGAAATAAAATAAATAAATGAATAAATAAATAGACACAACAAAAAACAAACAACCAATAAAACAAAACTAAACAGAAGAAGAAGCAGCAAACAATATAAAAAAAAGAACAGTAATCAAGCAGGAAATTAACTGTTGTCAACAAAGTCAAAACAGGAATATATATTTTTTTTAAGAACTGGTTTAAAATAAGGAAAAAAACACGGTTACGGGAGAGGAAAAAGAAAAAAAAGAAAAAGAAAGCTAAGACCCACGTTAAACGATAACCCAAAAAAAAAAGGAAGCAAGTAAAGTAAAAAAGGATTAACAGAATATTCATTATCAGTCAAGAAAAACAAACATGCAAGCAAACGTGTCATTGTACACATCAATGCTTTTAACGAAACCGCCTGTCACATACGACTAGAAATCGAGGTCCCGTGTGCGAACTCACGCAAACCATCTTGCGCAACACGTTAAAACCCGTTCCGCTTTACGGAAGAGTAGGCTATTATGTGCCGGTGGGAAATGAGGATAGTATGTTCAAAACTTTATGAAAAAAAAGCAGATGAGTGCCTATGCCGTTATCCTGGAAAGAAAATAAAATAAACAAATAAATAAATAAATATAGCTATACCGTTTCAAATGTTGTTATTTAGTTTTTTTATTCGTATTATTGTTGACCTACTTTTCATTTTTGGGGGGAGGGGAGGATAGCGCAGCGGTTAGAGCTTTGCTCTTGTTATCCTACGGGTAAGGATTGAACCACCATGGCGATGCCTGTTTCGAAGACTGTTTTTGCTGTTGGTTTTTGTCTGTTTGTTATTGTTTTCATACAGGATTTACATCAGTACCGACTCCAATGCCTTGAATGTCCTTTGGATAAGGCTATAACCCCGGCCAGGTCTCGTTTTCGAACGCATGCAGAACATCTTGCGCACACGTTCAATCCCTTCCCGCTTTCCGTAAGAGTAGGCCATTGTGTGCCGGTGGGAATAGGTGACATAATTTACAAAACCGCATACACGAGAGGGACTGGATATAAAAAGGCGCGTAAGTGTTTATTCCATTATCCTCGTTATAAAAGAATAAAATAAATAAATAAAACAAAATGAAATAAACCGAGGTCATGTTTTCGAATGCATGCAGAACATCTTGGGCACACGTTTGAACCCATACCGCTTTTCGGAAGAGTAGGTCCAAAACTGCATACACACGGGGACTGGATGTAAAAGAGCACACGAGTGCTTATACCATTATCCTCGAAAAAAACACAAATCAATCAATCAATTAATACATACATACATACATAAAGAAAGAAAGAAAGAAAAAAAGAAGACCACATATCAGTCATATTATGAGCACATTGCTTTCTGCGGTACATTAGATTATCAGCATGATGCCTGCCTCTCTCTCCGTGTGTCTCCCTATCTATGTGTGCGTGTAAGTATGTGCGTGTGCGTGCGCATGCTTGCGTGCGTGCAAGCGCATGAGTGTGTGCGTGTTTGTGTGTGTGTGCGCATGTGTGTGTGGTGCGTGGGTGTGTGTGTGTGTAAGTGTGTGTGTGTGTGTGTGTGTGTGTGTGTGTGGTGAGTGAGTGAGTGAGATTCGCAAAGTGGTTATTTACTTATTTTGTTGACGTATTCGTCCTTTTTATTAGTCTCTCTGCTACTCTTTCAGCTTATCTTTCTTATTCCTTATCTCTATGTGTCTCTGTCTCTGTCTGTCTGTCTGTCTGTCTCTGTCTGTCTGTCTGTCTGTCTGTCTGTCTCTCTCTCTCTCTCCTCTCTGTCTCCCCCCCCCTCCTCTCTCTCTCTCTCTCTCTCTCTCTCTCTCTGGATACAAAATAATATCAACTGCACAGACCCACGGATTAGAAATCCATTTAATAAACCAGGCGTACCACATGGATTGAGGTCTTCTCTGTTCTACGATACCGTATTATCTGCTCGATAAAAAAAGACCAAAAAGACCAAGAAACAAACAACAACGAAAAACTGCATATTCACTTATAGAGCAAACACCACAAACACGCATTTATGGAACAAAAAATGTGGAACAGATGTAGAAGTAGAGAGGTTCTTTTGGTTTGGGGGGGGGGGGGGTAGGTTGTTGGAGGGGGGGGGGCCTGAACAAAGATAGCAGAACTAGGAGAAAGGGTGAATCTTACGTGGGGGTGGAGGGCATTGCTATTATGATGGGCGTAAAGGCAACGTCTTTCATGTAGTTTAAAGATGAATCTAGTTTCTTTGTCATATCATTGCTATGTTTTATCGATTATTGTCTTCCTTCCTTTGCTTGAGCTCCGATGTTGAACTACTGGTAAACTGTAGTGCAGGCAGCCTTTTGCGCGCCATCAGTGTAGACGCAATTCTTCTGTTGTCTGTCATATGAACGAACATGGGTTGCGCTGCCGTTAAAGCGCCTGACAAATCAGGCCTAGCGCATCCGACTTCGGCATGGGAGATGATTGTTATTTTAAAACTATCTCTAGAAAAATAAAAGCAGGAGAATGGCAGAACATAGACAAGAATGAGGTGACAGGAAGAAAAGGAAAAAGTCAGAAAGAAAGAGAGGGATAGAAAAGAGGGAATGCATAGTACAGAATTTACAGAGGGTGGTGATGCTATTAAAATTTGATACTGACAGGTCCCCAGCATCACCATGGGGAGTAGCCGTATTCCAACTTCGAAGAATGACTGTATGAAGACATCACCAGTGTGCTTGTTTGTCTTAAAATGTGTCATCGTTCTACACAAAGGCATACTCTTCCGGAAGGCAGGACGGGCTCTATCGGCATTGACAAACATGATTATATTTTCTTCATAATATTTGGACGAGAACGGACACACAGGCTAGATTATTATTTTTTTTTTTGGACAAACAGATCACTGTCTGCTGTCACAACTGAAACGAGAATAAGACTGTCAAGACATCAAGTTTTTAGTGGGAAAAGGTGCGGCATGCTTCCGTGGGGGTGCCAGGGGGCCTGTCAGTATAAACAGCACCTCCACCGTCTGGAATTTATAGGGTAGGAATTTCCTCATTTCTATCCTTCTCTTGTTCTTGTTTTACTTCCCGGTTACCCCATTGTCTATTTTCTGCCGTCGTGGTCCACCCTCTTGCCCTTGTTTTCTTCCATAAAGACACAAC
Source organism: Rapana venosa (assembly GCA_028751875.1). NCBI lineage: Eukaryota > Metazoa > Mollusca > Gastropoda > Neogastropoda > Muricidae > Rapana > Rapana venosa. The sequence goes on along the minus strand of CM054149.1, from coordinate 42,807,586 downwards.
AGATAACAAATTCTCTCCCACGCGAAAACTGGATATGCTGGGCCTGACTTGTCCAGCGTTTAACGGCAAGGCAACACGTGTTAGCTGATATTGTGACAAAACAAGATTAGTTGTTGTTTGAGCGTTCGACCGAGAAAAAGAAGAAGAAGGAGGAGGAGGAGGAGGAGGAGGAGGAGGAGAAGAAGAAGAAGAAGAGGAGGAGGAGGAGGAGGAGGAGGAGGAGGAGAAGCAGAGAAGAAGAAGAAGAAGAAGAGAAAGAAGAACAACAACAACGACACGAACAAGAACAAGAAGCTACACACACCACTTTGAGACCAAAACGTATCATACACGAATTTCGGTCAGTGGTGCAAAAAAGAAAAGGGGAAGAGAGGGTGAGAGGGGAGGGGGGGGGGAAGCTAAGTGGACACAAGGGAGACAGAGAAACAAGGAAATAGTATGGACAGAAGGGAAGCACCAAGCAGAGCTAGGAGGAGTTTGGAGACACAACACTAGTCTGCTTTGACACAGTAGACCACAGGGAATGGGCAAGGCGCCGAGCTCAATAGTGGGATGTCGCTTCGCTGAGACCAATCGATAGCAGGGTCAGAACTGACAGCAAAACTGTCCATAACGTTGTGTACACACATGTTCAGAGGAAGGGGAGGGGGGAGGATTGACCGATACACTGTTATGGAAACATGCTCTGACGACGACCCGGGTTCGATTCCCGTTTAAGGGGGATATTTTCCCCCCTGGAGTTAACATCAGGGCAGACTCCACTTTCCCAAAACGTTCTTCGGGTGAGACTTTAAACCGAGGCCTCGTGTGCGAGCGAACGCATGCAGAACATCTTGCGCACACGTTAAATCCTGTTCCGCTTTTTGTAAGAGTAGGCCATTGTGTGCCGGTGGGAACGGATGACAAAATTGACAAAACCGCATACACACGGGGACTAGATGTAAAAAAAGCACGAAAGTGCTTATTCCATTATCCTTGATATAAAAGAATAAAGAAAGAAAGAAAGAAAGAGAAAAAGAAAGAATGTTTGTATCTATTTCCATATTTCGTTCGTTCCTCCCCTAAAGCCCAAGGTTCGCCAACGGTGACATTTCGCGAATGCGACTGTTTTATTGCGTACCATGAAGGTAGGGGCATTCTGACTTCGGGAATGCATGCTGGGTATGTTCGTGTTTCTGTAACCCACTGAATGTTGACATG
>CM054149.1:42798886-42801386 GCA_028751875.1 Rapana venosa | reverse complement strand
TTAGTTATCTTGCTTTGTTGTGTTCATAAATATATCTTACAATGGTACCAGTACACGCACCTACTCTTTTGTTATATATTTGGTTTGTGCCTCTCTCTCTCTCTCTCTCTCTCTCTCTCTCTCTCTCTCTCTCTCTCTCTCTCTCTCTCTCTCTCTCTCTCTCCTCTCTCTCTCTCTCTCTCTCTCTCTCTCTCTCTCTCTCTCTCTCTCTCTCTCTCTCTCTCTCTCTCGTGTGTTTGTGGGTGTGGGTGTTTGTGTCTCTCTCTGTGCATGTCTGTGTGTGTCTCGGTGTGTGACGTGATGTCATGTGATGTTATGTTACGCGATGTGATATGTGTGTGGATGTGAGTGGATGCATACACTGATACAAATCTGTTTCTACATACATGCATGTCTACGGATGAATTGACATCAATGACATTGAATGCCTTTTATTTCTATCAATTATATCAAAGTGGCGTACCCGATGTTGCGCTGATGTCTTGACTACTTTAGTTCCGAGTTCTGTGCTGTGAAAAATGTAGTGACTGAGCCTTCACTGAAGGAAATTCACGGAAAATGGTCGTTGAAAGATCATGGTGGAGTCTTCAACCCAGAGTGTGATTTTTACTTAATGTAGCTCCGCGACTATGGTGTTATTGTCGTCACTACTGGATGACAGATAGGCGATGTTGTGCATAAGCTAGCTGAGAACATGCACTACTAAACATCACCAAACTAACCAATAGCTGTATCGCAGGGCCGCCTCTGGTTGGTGGCTCTACGGCAGCCTGATATTGCTTAGCTCTTTGAAAAATTTTGGTCTTGAAAGGTTGGCATACACCTAAGTTTAGCTGGGTAGGGGAGATCGACATGGGTAGTATGGTAGCAGCAGGAGAGGACTGATGCAAAAGATGAAGCAGTGAAAATGCCAAAGACGAAAGCAAATACAGAATGAAAAAAGCACCGTTATCTTTACGAAACAGCTATATATGAGAGCAAGAGAGATTGTATCAAACGCTTTGAAGTTAAACGCGATTTTTATATTGGCAATAACTTTATTCTTTTTTCTGATTGTGTTTGCTTTTTCCAAAACCTAGAGATTCTATTTTCTTTTTCAAACTTATATTCGAATATAAAAGACAAATTCAAAGTACTCTCTCAACAATACTGACATGCACAGAAAAAGCGCGCACGTCAACTGGAATGAAAGAACGGGGGAAAAGATAAAACAAAGATAAGATAAATGTAACCAATGGATGCATAGATATTGGACATTACAGCATGCAAGAGACATCGGTGAACTAATGCATACCTATGCACATGAGAGAGAGAGAGAGAGGGAGAGAGGGGGAGGGAGGGAGAGAGAGAGAGAGAGAGAGAGAGAGAGAGAGAGAGAGAGAGAGAGAGAGAGAGAGAGAGAGAGAGAGAGAGAGAGAGAGAGAGAGAGAGAGAAAGTGAGGGGGGACAGAGAGACAGAGAGGGAAAGAGAGATAGGGAAAGTGAGAGAGAGAGAGGGGGGAGGGAGAGGGAGAGACATATAGACAGACAGATAGACAGACAGACAGACAGGCAGGCAGACAGACATACAGATAGACAGACAGACAGACGGGCAAACAGAACCTTTGCATCAAAGGTTATGAAATTTAAAGCATTTGTTTTACATAAATTGTTTGTCTTTCTTTTTATTCATGTTCGCTTATTCTAAAGCCCATGAGTTTTAGTTCCTTTTCGGATCTTTACAAAAAAATGAACTAATACCACAAAGCATCTTGCTCAAATAGACTGACATGCAAAACTTGTGCACGCACACCCAACAGGAATAGAAAAAAACATACAAAAAAGAAATATAAACAATTAATAATACCACAAAAAGAAGAGAGAGTAATACATACACACATACCTATATACATATGGGAAGAAAAACAAGCAAGAAAGACAAAATATGAATAAATAAATCAACGAAGAATGAGCTAAAGTATGAATGGTTCAATCAGTGAATAAGTGAAGGACTTAATGTTATAGAACTGTGGCACCATGGATGCTGTGGATCGGTGGTCTAGAGGTAACGCGCCTGTCTAGAAAGCGAAGAGCCCGGAGGTTCGAATCCCATTTGGGCCCGAAACGTTTCCCCCATCCATCAGACCATGAGTGCTGGTATGGGCGCTAGTCTTTCGGATGAGACGATAAACCGAGGTCCAGTGAGTTACACACAATTATTCAGCGCACGTAAAAGAACCAACGGCAACACGAGAGTTGTCCCTGGCAAATAAGGAAACACATACAGTTAGAGACAAAAAAGGGTGACGCTGCTCTTGTGGCGACGCACTCTCCCTGGGGAGAGCAGCCCAAAATTCACGCAGAGAAATCTCGAGACTTACAGTGGTATAGATAAATAAATTACACTAGAGTTAAGATAGGAGAAAACCACAAACCGCATGAGAAGTTGTTACTTCTTAAGCTAACCATCCTGCAATTAGTTTGCTACCTTGTCTGTTTGTTTATTCGAGTTACCTAAAAA
>CM054149.1:42788886-42793886 GCA_028751875.1 Rapana venosa | reverse complement strand
CAGAAATACCCCGCTACATCTGAAAGCATTCCAGCATGCAAACAGACAGACAGACAGACAGAAAAACTCACACACACACACACACACACACACACACACACACACACACACACACACACACACACACACACACACACACACACGCATGCACGCACGTGCCCGCGCGCGCACGCAACTACCAGCATGCGAGCGTTTACTTAAACTAAACGCGTGTATATTGTGTGTGTGTTTGTGCGGGTGTAGGTGTGTGTGTGTGTGTGTGTGTGTGTGTGTGTGTGTGTGTGTGTGTGTGTGTGTGTGTGTGTGTTGTGCGTGTGTGTGTGTATGTGTGTGTGAGTGTGTGTGTGTGTGTGTGAGAGAGAGAGATTTTTCTCTTTCCATCTGCCTCTGTCTCTGTCTCTGTCTGTCTCTGTCTCTGTTACTCTCCGTCTGTCTGCCTTTCTGTCTGATACATAAAACACATATTTACTGCATCTTGTCAAACAGAGGATACTATTGAATAATAATGCTAGTAAAAGGAAGATTATTAAAACAACCCTATCAAACGAACAACAAATAATAGTTTTGCTGAAAACTGTAGTGTGATATGCTAGATCAGGCTGCTTTTTCTCGCAAAAAAAGGCCTTAATTAACACTCCAGCATAGATCTGTCGGAAGATTTCAAATATGAAAGACAATTCTGTTCCCTTATTCTTTTTGTTATATTTTTGTTTTGTTTTTTTAAAGTGGCGTGAGAATATTCGGGTGAGAATCTGGGGCACGATCCCTGAATATGATGTGGTCGAATATTTGGAAACAAACAGAAAAAAACAAACAAAAACAAAACAAAAATGGGGAATATAAATTGACTGAAAACGAAACAAGAAAGATAACATGACATGAGACAGAATAGAACGATAATCAAAGGGATACACAGAGAGATGGTGAGACACACAGACAGGCAAGAAAACACGCACCGGCGCGTTCGCGCACGGGCGCGCGCGCACACACACACACACACACACACACACACACACACACACACACACACACACACACACACACTTACTTACACATACACACACGCACGCACGCACGCGCGCCCGTGCACACACACACACACACTTGCATACACATACAAACACGCACGCACGCACGCGCGCCCGTGCACACACACAGACACACACATACGCACACGCACACAAACTCTCTCTCTCTCTCTCTCTCTCTCTCTCTCTCTCTTCTCTCTCTCTCTCTCTCTCTCTCTCTCTCTCTCTCTCTCTCTCTCTCTCTCTCAAGGGCGACGGGGGACGGAATACCCTGGTGGTTTTAGACTGATGTATTCGTGACCTGCTAACAACCCGGGTTCGATTCTCGTTCAAGAGGCTTTTTCCTCTGAAGTTAACATCAGTGCCGACACCACTCTCCCCAAAAGTCTTTCGGATGAGACTATAAACTGAGGCCCCGTGTGCAAACGCACGCAGAAAGTGTTGCTCACACCTTAAAGCCCGTTCCGCTTTTCGGAAGTGTAGGCCATTGTGCCCAAAAGGGGAACGGATGACAAAATTTACAACTGCATACACACGGGGACTGGATGAAAAACGCACATAAGAAGAAATAGAAGAATTCAGTCAAGGAAAAGGGCCGACTAGAAGAAGTATGTGCATGCTTACAATTTTATGCAACCCTTGAAAAATAAGAGCATTCATTCATTCACCCAATCATTCATTCATTCATTCATTCATTTTATTCATTCATTACCTCTCTCTTTCATCACACTTGTGAAACCATTCTGAGACTGCTCGTCTACACAGAAAATGAGAAATGTGCGTGCATAACCCTTTTTCATGTAGCTCACCATCATCACTGTTAACCAGGATCCAGTTCCAGATAAGGTTTTCTTTATGCGCGCGCGCGCGTGCGTGCGTGCGTGTGTGTGCGTGCGTGCGTGTGTGTGTGTGTGTGTGTGTGTGTGTGTGTGTGTGTGTGTGTGTGTTTTCATTATGGGGGGATTTTTCATTCTTTTATTTCCAGTAAAATGAAATAATCACACTTTTTCATCCAGTTCCCGTGTGTATGTAGTTTTGTAGATTTTGTCATCCGTTCCTACCGGCACACAATGGCCAACTCTTCCGAGAAGTGGAACGGGTTTTAACGTGTGCGCAAATCTTATGCACGATCTTTTTTCTATGTGTGTATGTATGTATGTATGTATGTGTATGTATGTATGTATGGATGGATGGATGGATGGATGATGTATGTATGTGTGCGTGCGTGCGTGCATGCGTGTGTGTGTGTATGTGCGTGTGTATACGTATGTGTATGTGTGAGTGTGTGTGAATCAGATTCAGATTCAGAATATTTATTGCCATTTAAGTCATGTAGACTTATTTGACACAACAAAAACATCAATTATAATTATATATGATAATAAATAATGTGTGTGCGCGCGTGTGTGTCTGTGCTAAGAGCCTGTTATAAATGAAGACATTATCCACATAACAAAACACAGCACCCTGTTACCAATGTGGGGCTCCTGCATTTAGCTGTTTGTTTTGTATCAAGAACTGACAAAGCCAGTACCAGCTATTCTTTATAATATATTATGTTTGCGTTGCGTGTGTGCTGATGGGTGAGGTTTGGCGAGGAATGTGCTGGTATGCACACACATCTCTAGGGAGAGTCGGTCGTGGGGGTGAGGGGGGGGGGGGGTTATGAACTGAAGGAGCAATCGCAGAAAGAATATAGAAAAACAACAACAACAACCTCAGAAAACAAAGCGCGTGTATAGAAAGAGAATAGTTATAGAGGATGTGTGAGAAAGACAGTGTGAATGTTGATGCAGCTTTCCACCACACATTCTGCGCACAACATCGCGCTAACACAGACCACGAAAAAAAGAAAGTGTAGTAGCTGTGGATCTTTTAAAACTATTTTGTTTTCCACGAATTGTGTCTCTGTCTATGGGGGGGGTCTCTAGATGGAAGAGACTACGTTCCGATAAGTAGAAAGAGTGACATTTCTTGCATATTTGAGGGACATTCTTGTATTTTTAGATTCAGCAATGGCAATGCCATCATTTTGTGTAGTTAAGTACACAGCATATGTAGAATATTGTCATAATTATCATGCATATTAAGAAGCTCTCTCTCTCTATATTTCTCTCTCTCTCATTTCGATTTTGTGATTTTCCTTTTTTTTCTCATTAAAATACTCAGTAGTTTGGCAACCCCCTTCATGTACGGGCCATTGACTTTTTTGTGAATAAACCTTTCGAGTTCGAGTTCTCTCTCTCTCTCTCTCTCTCTCTCTCTCTCTCTCTCTCTCTCTCTCCTCCTCTCCCTCTCCCCCTCCCTACCCACCACTCTCTCTCTCTCTCCTTTTCTCTCTCTCTCACTCTCCCTACCCTCCCCCCCCCCCCCTCTCTCTCTCTGTCTCTCCCTTTCCCTACCCACCTCTCTCTCTCTGTCTCTCCCTTTCCCTACCCACCTCTCTCTCTCTGTCTCTCCCTCTCCCTACACCCCCCCTCTCTCTCTCTCTCTCTCTCTGTCTCTCCCTCTCCCTACCCACCCCTCTCTTTCTCTCTGTTTCTCCCTCTCCCTACCCACCCCTCTCTCTCTGTCTCTCTCGGGTCTCTTTGATGGGTTTCTGAATGAAAACAACAAACACAGAGTGTGGTTTCCATCCCACATCATAACATAGCACCGTCATGCCTTATCTCATAGCGTGGCAGAAAGAAGACGCCGACAATGAGCAGAGGCAGTGCAGTGTTAGGCTAGATGGAGGTGATTACACATCCTGCTGACGACAGTTCTGCCTTTGACCTAAGGTACCATTGTAGTAGCAGCGAAAAGAACAGAAGATATTGCACGATAGGGAAAGAAGGGTGGAAAAAATAAGCATGGGATAATTAGCCAAGGGCAAACTGAGAAAGGAGAGAATGACAGAGAGAGAGAGAGAGAGGAGAGAGAGAGAGAGAGAGAGAGAGAGAGAGAGAGAGAGAGAGAGAGAGAGAGAGAGAGAGAGAGAATGAATGAATGAATCTTTATTTTTCAAGGGTAACAGAATAAGCATGCGTATACTTTTTTTTTTCATCCGGCCCTTGCCCTGATTACGGACTATCAAGAAAGAGAGAGAAAGAAAGAGAGAAAGGGAGAGAGAAAAGAGAGAGAGAGAGAGAGAGAGAGAGAGAGAGAGAGGAGAGAGAGAGAGAGATACAGAGAGAGACAAACAGAGACAGAAAGACAGAGAAAAGAGAGAGAGATACAGAGAGAGACAAAGACAGAAAGACAGAGAGAGACAGAGACAGAGAGACAGAGACAGAGAAAGATAGCAAAAGGGCATATACTTAGAACCTAGAAGCGTATTTGCATAATTAATATTGATATAAACATTTCAAATTTGCAGAAACGGAAAAAAACCTAGAACTTTGTTTCCTCTGGACACTGTCCTCTTCAACAAATATAAAACAAAGAAACAAATCATGTTGAACTGAAATAAACAACTCTAACAATGTCATGATTCAAAAATATCTCTTCGAACAACTTTTCAACATGGATTACGACAACCTTGAACACCAGTGCTTTGAAAACAACCATGCGGCGAGAATAACAACAAAATGTGCGACATTTCATGATATTTTATCCCATTATTGAAACTGGGTGGTTAAGATTTAGATTACTATCAGTTTTCAAAGCTTATGTTTCAAGAAGGAAAGAAAAAAATGACGAAAACTATTAAGGCGTGACCTTCACCTTCGGAGTGACCTTCACCTCCCATGTGACCTTGACCCTAGGATTGACCTTCACCTTCTTCAGGGTCATCATGTCGGTGAAGTCAACAACCAGCGGCACGTGGCGGGATTACCGCTATGAGAAACTCCGGCGTGGTACCACGACAGAGACTGGTAAGTGTGTGTGTGTGTGTGTGTGTGAGGGGGGTATGTGGAATTGTGTGTGTGTGTGTGTGTGTGTGTGTGTGTGTGAGTGTGTGTGTGTGTGTGTGTGTGTGTGTGAAGTCAA
>CM054149.1:42771386-42786386 GCA_028751875.1 Rapana venosa | reverse complement strand
AGAGAGGAGAGAGAAGAGAGAAGAGAGAGAGAGAGGAGAGAGAGAGAGACAGAAGAGAGACGAGACAGACAGAGAGAGCAGGCAGAGAAGAGAGAGAGAGAGGAAGAAGACAGACAGACAGACAGCAGAGAGAAAGAGAGACAGAAGAAGACAGAGACAACAGAGACAGACGACAGACAACAGAAGGAGAGAGAGGGCGATAGAGAAAGAGAGAAGAGAGAGACAGACAGGCAGAGACAAGACAGAGAGATACAGAAGAAGAAGATGGAGGCAGGAGGACAGACAGACAGAGGGAGCAGAGAAGAGAGAGCGGACAGACGAGAGAGAGAGAGAGGAGAGAGAGAGAGAGAGAGAGAGAGAGAGGAGAGAGAGAGAGAGAGAGAGAGAGAGAGAGAGAGTGTGTGTGTGTGTGTGTGAGAGAGAGGTGAGTACAAGATATTGATTTATCGAAGCACGAAACAAGGCAGACAGAGACAGGAGAATCAGAAAGTTTGTTAGAAAAAGGCGGTATGGTATTCTGGTTTACGGTGGTGGCGAAAGACAGGCTGGCCACTGTGACTACTGCTGGGATCATGATTATCTGTATTGATTTGACAGAGTAATGGGGATTTTGTCAAGACAAAGGCCCAATCGCTCTTTCTCTGTTTCTGGTCCATTCACCCGGAATGAACTCCCTCTTTCACTTCGCCAAAAGCCTTCAATTGATTCCTTCCAAATCCAGCCTCAAAACACACGTATTTCCTACCTGAGACTTCCCCTCATATCTGTCCCTAATTTTCAACAGCATCCTTCACCTCCTAAGTGTGTTCGCGAGTGAGTGTGGTGTGTGTGTGTGTGTGTGTGTGTGTGTTGGTGTGTAGTGGTGTGTGTGTGTGGTGTGTGATGTGTGTGTGCGTGCGTGCGTACGGGGGTGTGTGCGCATGGATTTGAAATCTGTTGTTCATTATGTTTAAGGAGAGTTGCATGCGTGTAAATGATTTAAGTGCAAGCGCTTCGATTTGTTTTATACAAGATTCAGCGCTATATAAATTCCATGTATTATTAATCAGTGTGTTGTCTCCGTTTATTAGGATAACTGGACGATCACAGGATTAGGAAGACATGGATATGCTGTGTGATATAGCTCGGATACCGTGGAATAATCTGAACAAAAGAGAATGTTGACAATTTCTGTTCGTTCTCATTGTTAATGGTAAAAAGTGAATAACATTATAGAAATAAAGGAGATAGACAATTGCCTTGTGTTTGTTTGGTTGAATACGTTGAATGGTGTAAAACAGTGCCAGCATCACTTTTTTCGATATTAATGAACCTGTTAATTAGTTTGGACTGGTCGAGGCAAACTCTGTGTAGGTTCCTCATTAAGCTTACAGCCAAGGCCTGATTTAAAAAGGTTGCTTTGGTTTACAATGGGGGACGGGATAGCCTAGTGGTCAGAACATTGCGCTCGCAACCTGACGACCCGGGTTCGATTCCCGTTCAAGGGGATATTTTCTCCTGGAGTTAACATCAGTGTAGACTCCACTCTCCCCAAAGTCCTTCGAATGAGACTAAAAACCGAGGCCCCGTTTGGTAACGCACGCAGAACAAATTGCGCACACGTTGAACCCTGTTCCGCTTTTTGTAAGAGTAGGCCATTGTGTTCCGGTGGGAACAGATGACAAAATTTACAAAACTGTTTACACACGGGGACTGGTTGTAAAAAAGCACATAAGTGCTTATTCCATTATCCTCGATATAAAAGAATAATTAAAAAAATGTTATACTGGTATTGTCTTCATCCTTGACAAGGTCCTAGGATAACAACCTGTACTATCCTTTTAAAATGGAGAGAAGAATCCTCTGAAATCGAAGTATGGCTGTCTATAACTATGGCGAAGTACTCAAAGCATACACAGGCACACTTGTCATCAGTGTGTGCTTACAGTCTCACAGTGGTTCTCAAGTGAGATGATGGAGACAGGTATTTTGGGTGACCCCTAGGTTATGAATCCAAACCCTGTGTAATGCTTTATGCATCGTAAATTTAAAAAAAGATTAAGACAAACACCAATAGTATAATGGATTGCATTGGTCAAAACTAATATTTTATTTTCCCTAAACAAACAGCAATAGTATAATGGATTGTATTGGTCAAAACTAATATTTTATGTCCCTTGAATAGAGAAAAAAAGAACAAACAGCAAGAGTATAATGGATTGCATTGGTCAAAACTAATATTGTATGTACCCTGAATAGAGAAAAACAAACAAACAGCTATAGTTTAATGGAGAGTATTGGTATACTAAATCTTCAACAGATGCATTCTTCAGTTTTCAGCATCTGCTTTAACATAGACAAAAAAAGAAAACAGTCCTACAGGCAAACTTCTCATCTGGTCTGTACTTTCCTTGTCGCAGTGAAGTCAGACGATTGTATATTGTGGATGACCCCGATAGAGTTCAGCTGGGAATAGGACAACAACAACAACAACAACAACAACAACAACAACAACGAGGGCAGCTACATCCCCGTTATTGGAATGACGTTTCCTGAACGGTGAGGAAAGAATCAGGTCATCATACCCAATAATCTCCTCACTGGTGAAGCCTGGAGCTCTTAACCCGAGGAGCTAACAGAACAAGAAGCACCACCAACAATAAGAGCAACAGCATCAACACTTTATTAGCTAATGTATCAAAAGACAGTCACTCGCGACCAAAAGGGAAAATCCCAGAATCATAAGAACTCAAACCCCAGTCCACTCACTTTTTCTACATGTTGTGGAACCACGAAGGTAAAAAGGTAATGGGTCGTAGGGGAGCGAGATGTCAGAGAAATCACTTCTCTAGGGGCAAGCATATTGAGGGCGGCGCCCATCTCCTCTCCCTCGCTCCTTTACCTTCCCTTACCCTAAAGAGGGCAGGTACTCATTTAATACAGCTGGGCGAACTGGGGGCAACTGTACTGAAGCCAAGCCCCACAAAAGGTCACCCATCCAACTGGTAACCATTCTGGAAGCTGCTTAACTTGGCTGGGGGAAAAGCGAGTGCTCTGACCCCCGAGCTATCCCGTCCCCTTACATTAGCTAATTAATCAAGAGACAGACATTCGTGACCTAAAGGTAAAAACCCAGAATCATAGTAACTCAAATCCCAGCTCCACTGACTTATTCTACAGGGTGTTGTACCTCCCAGACCACTGCTACATTTTGCTTTGTTTCTTTTCCTCCCCTCTTCACTCTCTTTCCCATGCCAAGCCCCCCTTGGTCTTCTATGCCAAAAAGAACGACTCTATAAAGCAGAGCATATGGCGGTGATAGAGACTTTCTGACTACAGGAGCCAGACAGATGAAGGAGAAAAGGCGAGTCACCATGGCAGATTGGGATGTCCACTTTCAGCACCATTTATCTGATGTATATGGGAGTTGATGGGGAAGCGTCATTGTATTGTATGGCGTAGTGTTGTGTCGCTGTGTTTGTTGTGTCTCTAGTGGTGTAGAGTGGAGTGGAGGGTTGTGTGGTGTGGTGTGCAGTGTGTGGCATGGCGTGGTGTGGTGTGGTGTGTGGGTGGGTGGTGTGGTGTGTGGTGTGGCGTGGTGTGGTGTGGGGGTGTGGTGTGGTGTTGTGTGGTATGGTGTGGTGTGGTGTGGCGTGGTGTGGTGTGGTGTGGTGTGGTGTGGTGTTGTTGGCATGGCGTGGTGTGGTGTGGTGTGGTGTGGTATGGTGTGGTGTGGTGTGGTGTGGTGTGTGTGGTGTGGGTGTGTGTGGTGTGGTGTGGTGTGGCAAGGTGTGGTGTGGCATGGTGTGGTGTGGCATGGTGTGGTGTGGGTGGTGTGGGGCTGGGTGTGTGGTGTGGTGTGGTGTGGTGTGTGTGGCAAGGTGTGGTGTGGCATGGTGTGGTGTGGGTGGTGTGTGTGTGTGTGGCAAGGTGTGGTGTGGCATGGTGTGGGTTGTGGTGTGGTGTGGCAAGGTGTGGTGTGGGTGTGGTGTGGCGTGTGTGGTGTGGTTGGTGTGTGGATGGTGTGGTGTGGTTGGTGTGGCAAGGTGTGGTGTGGGGTGTGTGGTGTGGTGTGGTGTGGTATGGTGTGGTGTGGCGTGGTGTGGCAAGGTGTGGTGTGGCTGGTGTGGTGTGGTTGGTGTGGATGGTGTGGTGTGGAAGGTGTGGTCTGGTGTGGTTGGTGTTGTGTGGCGTGGTGTGGTGTGGTGGTGGGTATGGTGTGGTGTGGATGGGTGTGTGTTGGTGTGGTGTGGTGTGTGTGGCGTGGTGTGGTGTGGTGTGGTATGGTGTGGTGTGGTATGGTGTGTGTGGTGGTGTGGGTGTGGTGTGTGGTATGGTGTGGTGTGGGTGTGGTATGGTGTGGTGTGGTATGGTGTGGTGTGGTGGTGGCGTGGCTCTGGTGTGGTGTGGTGTGGTATGGTGTGGTGTGGTGTGGGGGTGGTGTGGTGTGTGGTCATGGTGTGGTGTGGTGTGGCGTGGCATGGTGTGGTGTGGTGTGGTGTGGCATGGTGTGGTGTGGTGTGTATGATGTCTGTGTTTCTATGTGCCTTGACTTCTGTCTGTGCCATTACTGCAATCATCTTTTCCCTGTCAGTTTCTTCTGTCTGTGGTTTTCTGTGCCAGTGCCATTACTGTAATCAGCTGTGTCTGTCAGTTCCATGTGCATGTGATTCTCTGTGTCTGTGCCTGTACCATTTCTGTAATCACCTTTCTTTGCCCTTTCTGTCTATCGGTGGCTCTCATCGCCTGTATCTATGTCATTTCTGTAATCACATAATTTTGTCATTTCCATCTGTCTGTGCTTCTCTGTGTCTGTATCTTTCACATTCCTGTAATCACCCGTTTTTGCCAGTTACATCTGTATGTGATTCTCTGTGTCCTGGCCTATGTCTGTGCCATTCCTGTAATCATCTGTTTCTGTCAGATCCATCTGTCTGTGATTCTCTGTATCTGTGTCTGTGCCATCCCTGTAATCATCTGTTTCTGTCAGTTCCATGTGCATGTGATTATCTGTGTCTGTGTCTGTGCCATTCCTGTGATCATCTGTTTCTGTCAGTTCAATGTGCATGTGATTATCTGTGTCTGTGTCTGTGCCATCCCTGTAATCATCTGTTTCTGTCAGTTCAATGTGCATGTGATTATCTGTGTCTGTGTCTGTGCCATTCCTGTGATCATCTGTTTCTGTCAGTTCAATGTGCATGTGATTATCTGTGTCTGTGCCATCCCTGTAATCATCTGTTTCTCTCAGTTCCATCTGTCTATGACTCTCTGTGTCTGTATCTGTTCCATCTCTGTAATCACCTGTTTCTGTCATTTCCATCGTTCCCCATGCCTGTGTCATTGCTGTAATCATCTGTTTCTGTTAGTTCCATCTGTCGGACTTTCTTTATTATGTCTATGTCTGTGCCATTACTGTAATCAACTGTTTCTGTCAGTTATATCTGCCATGTTTCTATGTGACTATGTTACATGTGCCTGTGCCTTTATAGTAATCACCAGTTTCTGGCATGTTGCCTCTGTCTCTGGTTCTCTTTGCCTGTGCCATTACTGGAAAACTAGTATATGTTTCTTTCATTTCCGTGTCTCTGCGGTTCTCTCCCTCTGTGTCATTACTGTAATCATCAGTTTCTGTCACTTTGTCTCTGTCTGTCTTTCTCTGTTCCTGTCCTTGTGACATTACTGTAATTATCTTGTTTTTTCTGTCATTCCAATCTGGGCAATGTGACAAGCTTGTTAGGTCGTTTCTCTCCCTGACAGATTGGCTGTCAGTGTGTGTGTGTGTGTGTGTGTGCGTACGTGCGAGCGCGTGCGTGCGTGCGTGCGTGCGTGCATGTGCGAGTGTGTTTCGGTCTGTCTATCGGTCCGCTATTCAACACACAAACACAGACACAGACACACACAACGCGCGCGCGCGCACACACACACACACACATGCGCGCGCACACACACACACACACACGCGCGCGCGCGAGCCCGCGCATAACAACACAGCCCGTCAGACAGACAGATAAATAGACAAACAGACAGACATACAGACAGACAGAAGTAAACATATAGAGAATAATTGAAAATACACCGATGGAGTAAAGATAGAAAAAAACAGACATAAAAAGCTTGATCAAATGAAAGTCAATACTGGAAAAAAATTGAAGAAGAATTCCAAAAATAAAAAGAAATTTGAAAGAGAATGGGAAGAAGAAGTTAAAGGACAATTTGAAGAAGAGTTTTAAGCAGAAGAATAGAAAAATGCATAGAAGAAAATAACTAGTAGAAGACGAAGAAGAAGAAGAATTTGCGAAGAAGAAAAAATTGCAAACAGAAGAGTTCCAACGAAGAAAAATTACGAGGAAAAAAAAAAGAATTGCGAAGAAGAAGAAGAATGCGAAGAAGAAGAATGCAAAGATGAAGAAGAATGCGAAGAAGAAGAATGCAAAGAATACGAAGAATGCAAAGAAGAAGAAGAATGCGAAGAAGAAGAAGCAGAAGAAGAAGGAGAAGCAGAATATGAAGAAAACGAAGAAGAATACAAAGAAGAATGCGATGAAGAATGCGAAGAAGAAGAATGCGAAGAAGAAGAAGAAGAAGAAGAAGAAGAAGAAGAAGAAGAAGAAGAAGAAGAAGAAGAAGAAGAAGAAGAAGAAGAAAAGAACAGAAAAGAAGAAGAGAGCGAAGAAGAAGAATGAACGAAGAAAATATGAAAGAAACGAAGAAGAAAGATCGAAGAATGCGAAGAAGAAGTCGAAGAAGGAAGAAGAAGAAGACAAGAACAAGAAACAAGAAAAAAGAAGAAGAGAAGAATAAAGAAGAATGCGAAAAGAATAGACGGAAGGAAAAGCAGAGAAGAAGGATAAGAGAACAGAAAGCTAAAAAGGACAAGAGGGAAGAAGAGAGAAGAGAAAGAGAGAAAAGTAAAACAACAAATGGTACAATAAAAACAACAATCTTGGAAACAGATGTTTGGAAAAGAAAGAAGCCTAAACAGGCATGAGGGAAAAAGTGTGAAATAAACAATCAAAAAACAGTCTCAATTGATAATGTCCACCTCTAGAACGTATGACATGTTTATCATCATGGTTATCAGTATTATTGGCTCTCTTTTATTAGCAACGTTATTACTGTTATTGTTATTGTTATTATTATTATTATTATTATTATTATACCCCCAGTTCTTGAGCTGATATAGTCAAGCAGCTTATATCATATATCCGGCATGCAATGATAAAAGACAATTGCAATCGGCGTCTGTATCATCGTTGATTTTATAATGATGCTGTTTATCATCATCGTCAAGATCGTCGTCATCATCGTCGCCATCATCTTCATCATCAACATCCTCCTCATCCTCTTTCTCCACATCCTCCTCTTCTTCGTCCTCCTCCTCACCCTCTTCCTCCTCCGCCTCCTCATCCGCCTCCTACTTCTCATCATTATCGTCGTCATCGTTGTCGTCGTCGTCGTCATCATCATCAACATCATCATAATCCTCCTCCTCCTCCTCCTCCTCCTCATCATCACTGTCATTATCATCATTATCAATCAATCATCATTGTTGTCATTGCCATCAATCATCATCATCATCATCATCATCATCATCATCATCATCATCATCATCATCATCATCATCATCGCGATAGTCGTCAGGATGGGAGTGAAATAAGATTAATAATAATAATAATAATAATAATAATAATAATAATAATAATAATAATAATAATAATAATAATAATAATAATAATATATGGAATTTATAATTATAGCGCTGAATCTTGTAAAACAAAAGAAATCGAAGCGCTTGCACTCAAATCATTTACACGCATGCAACTTTCCTCAAATAACATAAGATATTTCAAATTTATGTACACACACATACACACATACACACACACACGCACACTCACACTCACACTCACACACACACACACACACACACACACACACACACACACACACACACACACACACACACACACACACACTTGGGTGATGATGAGGGAGACGAAGGATACTGTTGAAAAGTAGGAACACATATGAGGGGAAAGTGTCAGGTAGGAAATAAGTGCGTTTTGAGGCTGGATTTGAAGGTATCAAGTAAAGCTTTTGGCGAAGTGAAAGTGGGAGATCATTCGAGGTGGATGCTTCTACTGGATCTTTGCTCAGCACAGCAACAGCGAACACCGTATAATCATTATTGCTAAGGAGCGAATAAAGATACTGATTTAGTCCCCAACAATAGGATAACTCAGCGGAAACTGAATCATTCCTCGATGTAATAGAATTTTTTTTAATAATAATAATAAAATAATAAAACAATAAATAAATAAACACACGCACACACATTTTAGACGCAGAAACACAGGCTAAGCAAAAACAAACAAACACCCCCCCCCAAAAAAAAAAAAAGCAACAACAAACAAACTCAAAAACAAAACAAGAAACAAACCCAATTTAAAAACACAAAAGAAACCCAACAACTTAAGACAAAGAAGATACATAAAGATACATGCAGAGTGGCACATAACAAGGACACAGGCAGACGAAAAGTATGAGAAAGAAAAACAAACAAGACTGCCTTTGTACATGCAGACAGACAGACCCACAGAGAAACGAGAAAAACAACAACAAAAAGATAGGAACAATGCATGGGAACTATCTAGAATGATCATAAAACATGGCTTTCCTTTCACTCTGTGAGAGAGAGAGAGAGAGAGAGAGAGAGAGAGAGAGAGAGAGAGAGAGAGAGAGAGAGAGAGAGAGAGAGAGAGAGAGAGATAAAGAGAGAGAGAGAGATTAAGAGAGAGCGAGAGAGAGAGAGACAGAGAGAGAGAGATAAAGAGAGAGAGATTAAGAGAGAGAGAGAGAGAGAGAGATGAGAGAGGAGAGAGAGATAGAGAGAGAGGAGGAGAGAAGGAGAGAGAGAGAGAGAGAACACCGAACTCTGAAAGTAATGTATTGCCATTAACAATACAGTCATTTTGTAAAGGAGCATAGTATGAACACAATTTAAACAATATGGTGGTTTTTTTGCAACAAAGAAATCATGGAAACCGAAATGAGGAAAAGCAATCTCCAATAACTACATTCAACCGAATGCATTAATTGTTATCATACATTACTTGTTATCATAAGCTTGCTCACCCCCCAAGAGAGAGAGAGAGGAGAGAGAGAGGAGAGGAGAGAGAGAGAAGAGAGAAGAGAGAGAGAGAGAGAGAAAGAAGAGAGAGAGAAGAGAGAAGAGAGAGAGAGAGAGAGAGAGCTCATGTGTCTTTCTCTAACCAGTCTATTCATGTCTGTCTGGTTAACAAGGGGATAGGTCAGGACATTTATCTGCCAGTCACATTGATGCTGGAACTGCTGCACAGGAGTCGACTCTTCCGCCGAAAGAAAAACAGTTGAATGTACTCAAGAGAGTGGTTACCTCTGTGAGGAGTTCCAGTCTTTGTCTGGCTAGCATTGCTCTGCATTTTTAGGATAAGTCATTTCTAAAAACATTTACTTAGATTCTTTTTTTCTGAAGAGGGAGGAAGTATTATTCATCATAAAAAGTACACTGTCCATCTCAAAAGCTTATATTAGGGATTCGTAAACAGAGAAACATAACAGGAGTAAGAGTATGAGAAAAAGCGAAAAAATGAGACAGACAGGCAAGCAAACAGAATACAGGCATACATAAAGGGGGTCAGACAGATGCCAGAGCAGCACTGGATTGGGGAGAAATAGACAGACAGACAGACAGAAAGACAGACAGACATACAGAGAGAAAGAGGAGATGAATGCCTGCATATAAGCAGATAGGCAGACAGACTGGCACGCAGACAGATTGAAAAAAGAAACAACAACATAATGGGACAACAAAAAAGACGAAAACAAAGAAAACGGACAGAAATACAGTAAATAAGATTAGCAAAAACAATTTTAAAAAGAGAGAGAATAACGATGGAAAAACCACATGCAAAAACAGGCTGTAGGACAAACAGAGAAGACACTGAAACATCGTCACGCACAGGAATACAGACTTACACACACAGAAACAGACAGAAAGAGAGAGAGACATAATGCTGAAACTAGACAGACAACCAGTCAAATCAAGACAGGCAGACAGACAGACAAACAGAGAAAAAAAAACAGACAAAAAAGACCCCCAAAAACCAACCCAAAAATGCATAGGAATTGTCACCCGATGATCATAAAACATGGCTTCACTTCCACTCTAAGACAGAGAGAGAGAAAAAGAGAAGAAAGAGAGAGGAGGGGGAGGGGAGAGAAGAGAGAGAGAGAGAGAGAGAGAAGAGAGGGGAGAGAGAGAGAGAGAGAAACAGCTGACTTTGGCTTCCTGACCAGTCTGTTTCTTTATTTATAGCTAGCAAGGGGCTAGGTAAGGCAATCTGTCAGAAACCTTGAGCTAAAACATGCAAAGGACTCTTCTGCTGATAGAGAGAGAGAAGAGAGAAAAGAGAAAAGGAGAGGGAAGAGGAGTGAGAGAGAGAGAGAGAAGAGAGAGGAGAAGAGAGAGAGAGAGAGAGAGAGACAGAGACAGAGGGGAGAGAGAGAGAGAGAGAGAGAGAGAGAGAGAGAGAGAAGCAAAATCTGCACAGAGAGTGGTTATCTCTGCGAATAGTTCAGTCATTGTCTGGCTATCATTTGTTTGCGTTTTGGGGGACAAATCAGTGTTACAGACATCTACTTAGACTCCTTTATTCTTAAGAGGAAGAAAGCATAGTTTGTTGTCAACAACTACATCTATCGGTCTCATCAGCCTGTCATAAATCAAACAACAAAAATAACAAGAACAACGACACAATTTGAAAGCTGAAGCATTAAGTAAGACATATCTATCTATCTATCTATCCATCTGTCTATCTATTTTATTTATCTATCTATCTATCTATCTATCTATCTATCTATCTATCTATCTATCTATCAATCAATCAATCTATCTATCTATCTGTCTATCTATCTGTCTATCTATTTATCTATCTATCTATATCTGTCTATTTATCTATGTATCTATCTATCTATCTATCTATCTATCTGTCTATCTAATTAACAAAATATAGTGAGGAAAAACAAGTGCAGGTAATCAGTTACAACTTCATTCCTATCATAAAAATTATTTCTGTCCAAGATTCGAAAAAAAGTCACTACAAGATAAAACTTTGAAGGCAGCATTTGGGGAACAATTGAGTAAGGACCATGCCTTTGGCCTGACCTGACTCGAGTTTCGGCTCCTGGTTGAGCACTCTTCAGAGGTATATATATATATTTATATAAATAATATAATATATAAACAAAATAATTATTTTTTTTATTTAATATTAAAACTTAAATTATCATATTGGTATTGGTATATTTATTATATAATAATAATATCTATATATATTAACTATAAAATAATATATGAAAAAATTTTTATATGGGATGTGATGTGGTTAATCATACTGTTAAGTTATGGGGTGGGGTGTTATTATCCCATTGTGTAGGGCCTGTTTATTATATATAAAATAAGTGGTAAGGTGTGCGAGTGTGTGTGTGGCGTGATTGCTGGCCCTGAGAGTGAGTCTCTGTGTCTAGTGTTAATTACCTTTATTGACCATTCTTTACAGTTCTATGTTGCAGAACTGATTTCTTTTAAAGTCTGCTTGTTTGTGGACAGCAGAAAATGCTAGTGGAGTTTGGTTATGATATCTCTTTTTTTTCTTTTGGATTAAACTGTATGTCGTGATTAAATACAAGAAATTGTTGTTTTCCCTTTTTGGGGGGTTTTTTTTCTCTCCGTGTCATTGTGTGCCACTCGTGTGTGTGTTTGTGTATGTATGTGTGTGTGTTTGGTGTGTGTCGTGTGTTGTGTGTGCGGGGTGCGGTGGAGTGTGTGGGGTGGGTGTGTGTGCATGCGCGTGTGTGTGAATTTGCATGTCTCCAGCTTGCGTGTGTACGCGTGTGTGTGCGCGCGCACGCACGCGACCGTGTGTGCGTGCTTCTTTTGTGGGTCACCAACTTGTATGCTAGCTTGTCTGTCTGTTTGTTTGACCATCTGTGCCAAACCCCACATCATTGGGCATTTCTTGTCTTCTTCGTTTTTTTACTCTGGTCTTTATTTTTTTTTCCTTCTTCTTCTTCTCTTCCTCTTCCTCTTCCTCTTTTTCTTCTTTCTTCTTCTTCTTTTTTCTTCTTCTTCTTCTTCTTCTCTTCTTCTTCTTCGTCTCTCTTCTTCTTCTTCCCCCCTTCCTTCTCTCTCTAACATTATCCCTTTTTTAATCATGCCCTACTTCCTTTCCTCTCTTTTCCAGCCATCTTATTTTCACGTTTTCCTTTTCTTCTTTTCTGTTGTCTCTCACCTTCTTCTTCTTTGTGTTGAGCTTTTCCCATCCGTCTTTCTGTCTTTCCACCAAAGAAAAAAAAGACCAGTAATCCTTGAAAGCAAGCTCTTAGCTGAGATAAAGGATTGTTTTTTTCGTGTGTGTGTGTGTGTGTGTGTGTTTGTGTGTGTGTGCGTGTAGGTTGCCATGGAGGCTGGTTGAAAAGGACGGGGTAGGGTAGGGTGACATACCCACTGTATCTTCTCTTGAGAGATGAAGTAGGTAGTTGTAACACAGAAAGAATCTCGCATTTCGGAGCCAAGCCTTACGTTGTGTCTTCAACGGATGGCTAGAAAAAATAGTGCAGGGGAAATCTTGGCTGTGGATTTGGGTTTTTGTTTTGTTTTTTTGTTTGAAGTGAAAGAAAGTATTTAGATTCCAGTGCATAGCCAAGACGGAGGGAATGAAACTGAATGAAGGTAAGCTGTGAAATCTGGTTTTATTTGGATGTTTTCTAACCTTATGCAGAGATAAACAGTATTTGGCCGAATTTGTGTTGTACTGTGTTTTGTTGTTTTGGGTTGTATTCTATTGTATTATGTTGTGTTGGATCGTATGATATTGTATCATTATTATGGTAAACCGTTTTTAATCCAAGCAAATTTTTCTCAGTGGAAGTCTGTTCTTCTAGAGAAGAGCGCGTTGCTGAAAGAGCAGTGACACACATCTGCAACACCTGAATTTCTTGTCAAACCCAGAGGACCTTGCATGCATGTTGAATTAGAGTAGAACTTAATGTTAACTCGATGAATACTGTAACAAAAATCATCAACCATACTATTTATTGGCGCATATCTTGCGCTCATTAGATAATGTATCCAACGTGTTGTTGTTATTGTTTATGTTGTTGCCGTTCCTCCTGCACGATATCTATCTTATCATCTTGAGGGTCATCCAGAATATGCATCATCTCACTCATCCCTCCTGAGAATCACCCTAAGATTTTTAATACACACTAGATGGGAGATTTCTGTGTGTAAAAGGTACAAGGTAAAGGTGTTCCCTAACCTATGTGTCGTTAGGTGGCGAGGTGTCAAATACATCAGCTTCTCCAGGGGCCAGCATATTGAGGGCGGCGCCCATCTCCTCTTCCTCACCGCTTTACCTTTCCTGACCCGAAAGAGGGCAGGTACCTATTTACGGCTGGGTGAACTGAGAGACTGTATTGAAGCCAAAGTGCACAAACGGTCACCCATTTACTTGGTAACTACGCTCGATGCTGCTGAACCTTAGCTTGGGGAAAGTGAGTGCTCTGCCCACTGAGCCATACCGTCCGTTTTGCGTGTCAGGTTGTTTTCAAATACCTCCTAGCCACAAACATACATTGTTTGATTACATCTCGAAACGGGAGTGTGCGTGGTTACACTAAAAGCTTCTCATAGCTAAAGAAAAAACCCAGGATGACTTTTTAAAGCATAATAACAATTTAGTGCAGTCTTCGGTATCTGATTACATCAATATTTCTTTTTTGTAAGAATAAGCCATTGTGTTCTGTTGGGGCAGATGACAAAATTTACAAAACCACGTGCATAGGGGGACTGAATGTATAAATGACATAGGCGCTTATTCCGTTATCCTCGATATAAAGGGATGATTTAAAAAAATAAAAATAAATAAAATACAAATGAATCATATAATATTTTGTGCTAGGCCAATGCAATGTTAAACCCACAATCTTTCTCACTACCCTTCGTCTTTCTCTTCATAGAT
Source organism: Rapana venosa (assembly GCA_028751875.1). NCBI lineage: Eukaryota > Metazoa > Mollusca > Gastropoda > Neogastropoda > Muricidae > Rapana > Rapana venosa. Next base: position 42,772,344 of record CM054149.1, on the reverse strand, counting down.
ACATCCAAACATTATGCTAACGCGGTAGCAGCCTGATTCCATCGCAAGAAGACGGAAAAAAAACCACCACCCAACATATTTGAATAATCGAATGTACACGTCTATTGGAGAGGCCGGGTTAACACATGCAATGAGGTTAGAGGCGGCTTCTCTCAGGGCCACAGGCGCTAGTGTCTGACTTTCAAAGACTTTGCTGACAACAGGACGAGGATGCGAGAACTGGGCATCTGCCTGAATCTAGAGGATGAGTTTTAACTTTTTTTTGTTGGATTTCTGCTCTGTTGTTTTGTTTTTCTTTTGATCTTGTTTTGTGGTGGATCTTCTTGTTCTTGCTGATCCTGCTTTTGGTCTTTTGCTGTTCTTGTTCTTCTTCTGTTGTTGTTTTGTTTGGTAATTTTTTTTTGTCTTCGCGCGCGCGTTGTGTGTGTGTTTAATTTTTTTTTAATTTATTGTATTATTTTATTTCAGGATAATGGAATAAGCACTCATGTGTTTTTTTTAAATCCAGTCCCCGTGTGTATGCAGTTTTGTACATTTTGTCATCCGTTCCCACCGGTGTGTGTGTATGTGTGTTGTTCTTCAATTTAACGTCTATTCACATTAAGTGATATTAGACACAATGACATGTATGGTATGTGTGTGTTGTGTGTGTGTGTGTGTGTGTGTGTGTGTGTGTGCATGTGTGTGCGTGTGCGTTCGCGCACGCGTGCGTACGTGCTGCGTGTGTGTGTGACTGACAGGCAGGGAGAGACAAGACAGAAGAGAAGAGAAGAGAGGGAGGCAAAGACAGAAATGTGCAGAAGCAGGGCCGGGACACACAGCGCGAGAAAGCCAAAGGACACTGTAAGACACCCTCGCTGAGCGGGGTAACCGATCTGGGCTGTGGATCATTATGCAGAAGCCAGTGTTCCCCATCATGATACACTTGAGGGGATTCAGCAATGCAAAGAGCGTCATC
>CM054149.1:42756386-42768886 GCA_028751875.1 Rapana venosa | reverse complement strand
GTGTCTAATTTATTTGTGATTCCTGAGGGGATTTATTATTGCACTCTCTGCTCACTCCTACAAAAGACTGATGCTGTTATGAAGCGCCATATTATAGTACACAGAGAGACCACTTCGTAACATACACAGGCCCATTTTCAGTTGAGAGAGAGTGTGTGTGTGTGTGTTTGTGTGTGTGTGTGAGAGAGATGGGGGGGTGGGGGTGGTCTGGTATTCTTTGCACTTCTTTTAATTTTTGTTGCGACTTGCTTTCAGATTTTTGCTTTCCCCATAAAAAAGTAGAGGTCAAGGTGTCCGATAACCGATAAGGTCGTAGGGGAGCGAGGCGTCAGAGACCTCACTTCTCCAGGGGCCAGCATATGGAGGGCGGCACCCATCTCCTCTCCCTCGCTGCTTTACCTTCCTTGACCCAAAATAGGGAAGGTACCCATTTACAGCTGGGTGAACTGGGGGTCTGTACTGAAGCCAAGGCGCGCAAACGGTCACCTATCCAAGTGGTAACCACGCTCGATGCTACATAACTTTAGCTGGGGGAAGCGAGTGCTCTGACCACTGAGCTATGCTGTCCCCTTTTCCCCATAGCTTAATCTAAATTGCTTGCTGTTTGGCTGCTTCTTTATATTGGTTAACCTAAAAAAATTCTTTTCAAACTTGGACATGATGTGTGTGTGTGTGCACGCGCGCGTGCGTGCGCGTGTGTGTGTGTGGTGGTGGGGTCGGTGGGTATGTGTCTTTGTGTGAGTGTGGGGGAGGGGGGCATAGAACCTAGACAAATCACACCTGTAATTTGTAAAACATATAACCAGGCTTGAAAAAAGCCCAGTGACTAATCTGCTATAGGTACAATTGGACTATTGTGTCATATTTGACTTGAAATTGTTAAGATTTGTCACTTATCTTATGACTGAGAAATCTGACTAGATCTATAAAAAGTATAATATACTGTCACTCACTCACTCTCACTCATCCCTTGGTCGGGACGACCGTTGGGGTACCCGCACGGACGCTGCAAGTGGACCGCCAAATGGTTCTGTCCTGGGCTGCTTTCAGGAGGTTTGGTACAGTGAGGCCGGTCCACTCCTTGATGTTGGATATCCAGCTTTTGCGTGGTCGTCCCTGCCTCCTTGCTCCTTCCACCATTCCCTGCAGGACTGTCTTTGACAGGCTGTTATGCCTTGTTGTGTGGCCAAACCATTTCAGTTTCCTCCGTTTGACTGTATCTAGCAATGGTTCTTGTTTGCCAGCCAGTGCCTCGATCTGCTGCCAGACGTAGTCATTGGTTTTACGGTCTCTGTAGGTGATGTTCAGGATCCACCTGAGGCACTTCATCTCAAAGGCTTGAATTCGACGTTCTAGATCGGCAGTAAGTGTCCATGCTTCACAGCTGTACAAGGCAATGGATGTGACGAGTGCCTTGTAGAGTCTGACCTTAGTGTGGTTCTGATGTTATGGTTTCTCCACACTTTCATCAGCTCAGTCATGGAGGAGAGTGCCACAGCAAGTCTGATCTTCACCTCTTGTGTGCTCGTACCTTCTTTGGTGATGACTGCTCCAAGGTACTTGAAAGTTTCTACCTCCTTTAGTGTCTCGCCACTCATCTTGGTGCTGGTGGGAGTGGTTGGTGTAGTACTGTTCACTAGAATCTTGCTCTTTTCCGTGCTGATCTCCATACCGTGGGCATTGGCTGATGTTTCCAGTCTGGTGGTGAGATCCTGGAGTTCTTCTTCACTGCGGCCCATGAGATCAATATCGTCTGCGAATCGAAGATTGCAGACTGGCCTTCCTCCTATTGTGATTGTTGTCTTGAAGTCAAGGAGGGCCTCCTGCATGATGTTCTCCAGGAGCACGTTGAAAATAACGGGGGATAGCGGGCAGCCTTGTCGAACTCCAACTGAAGTCCGGAAGAACTCCCCGATTTCTCCACCCATGAGGACTGCACTGTGGGAGCTGTCATACAGCGCCTGGATGACTTGAATCAGGTCCTCGTCGAAGTTATAGTCTCTCATGACTTGCCACAGGCTTCTTGCCACACTCGGTCGAAGGCCTTCTTGAAGTCAATGAAGTTGTTGTAGAGCTGTAGTTGATGCTGGAGATGCTTCTCTATGAGCATTCTGATGTTGAAGATCTGCTCGACATTGCTTCGACCTGGTCTGAATCCTGCCTGTTCTTCTGATAGGATTTCTTCTGCTTGTGGTTTCAGTCTGTTCAAGGCAATGCGTAGCATAACTTTGCTTGGATGGCTTATCAGACTGATTGTTCTGTAATTTTGGCACTTCTTCAGGTCTCCCTTCTTTGGAAGTGGAACTATGATGGATTGGGTCCACTGTTCAGGCCACTCTTTGCTGGTCCAGATGCGTTGGCAGATGATTGTTAATGCCTTATCATCTCTGGCCTCCGTTCTTGATGAGCTCAGCCGGGATGGTGTCAATCCCTGGTGACTTGCCTCCTTTCAAGGATCTTACTGCTTCTTCTACCTCTTCCTCCAGCACCTGTGTGCTTTCGGGATCTGATGGTCTGGGATCTTGCTCGTGAAGTTTGTTCGGATCAGCCTTCAGCTTGTTGTACAGGTCGCTGCAATATTCTGTCCATCTCTTCATGATAGTGGCGTTCTCTGTAAGGACTGACCCCTCTTTGTCTTCAATAATGGAGGTCTTTGGCTGCTGGGACTTGATTAGTACCTTGATGGTCTGGTACGCCTCCTTGCTGTCTCCTTTCGCCATTGCCTTCTCAACCTTGGAGCATTGTTCTGACATCCAGTTCCTCATGGCCTCGGTCATCTTCTTCTTGAATGACCTGTTGACTGTTCTGTACTCTTCGGCCGTTTCTGGGTTTTTGTTCTTCTGTGGCTTTAGCTCCCTACGTTGATCGCACAGGTCCAGGATATCGTTGGTAACCCACGGTTGGTTCTTTTTCCTTTCTTTCCCAAGGATCTCCAGCGCTGTCTCCTGAATGGTCTTGCTGAAGGTCTCAGTGAGGTTGTTGATGTCATCTTGGAGGAAATTCAATGCTGCAAATCTGCCCCTATCTCAGCTTTAAAGATTTCAGCGACTTCGGGGTCCTTCAGCTTTTCCTATGTTAACCGCAAACGGGGATTTCTCTTCTGGTTTTGGTCTTCAGCTTGATCTGTAGGGTCATGAGTACCATGTCGTGGTCACTGCCAATATCAGCGCCAGGGAAAGTTCTTGTCTGGGCTTTGTTGATGTTCGACTTAAATCGTTTGGGGGCCAAGATGTAGTCAATCTGGTTATGTGTCTATCCATTTGGTGAGTGCCACGTCGTTCTTCTTGATGTCTTGTGGGGGTATAGGGTGTTGGCGACAGTAAGATTGTGGCTGCTTGCGAATTCCAAAAGTCTGATACCTCTATCGTTGGTTTCGTCCACGCCAAAATGGCCTATTGTCCCTGGCCTTTGGTCATAAGCGTCAGGTCCGATCTTGGCATTCCAGTCGCCCTGGATCACGAGAAAGTCCTTCTTTGGAGTTGATTTGATGGCGCTCTCCAAATCCTCGTAGAAACACTCGATTGCTTCATCATCGTAGTCTGATGTTTGTGCATAGACTTGTATGATGGTCATGTTTGTGTGGTTTTGCTGCGACACGCATGGAGATCAGTCTACTTGGGATTGGGGTACAGCTGATGACACTGTTAGTCCTCTTCTTGTTGATCGAAATCCTACTCCGTGTTGGTGTTTGGAGTCGTCGCCACTATACCATAGTTTGTGATCTTCTGTGGTTGTTTCGCCGAATCCGACCCAACGGACTTCTGCCAGTCCAAGTATGTCCCATTCGTACCTTCGTAAACGTGGGTCAGTTCTTGGAGCTCCCCACATGCGTGCAAGGTACGGATGTTCCATGTACCAATGATGGTCCTCTCAGCCTGGAGTTTGATCGCTGTTGTTTGCGTCCCAGTCGCATATTTTCCACCTCCATCCTGGAACGCTCCAATGGAAGGCGCGGTTGTTGGTATTCCGGGCCTCAACCGATCCGGCATGTCTTTTCTTGCAGTGCTGTCCATGTTGGCATTTCTGTGGGCGTGTATTGCTTGGCGGCGCCCATCTCCTCTCCAAGCTGCTATTTGCCCATAGCTGGGGATTTTTGGGTCGGGTTATCTCCCCACTGAGACAGGTAGGTACTGGGCTACAGGTTACCAGTAGCAGAGGAACACCTCTGTACAGCTCGTATCAAAAGGAATATTGCTCTAAATCTCAATACAATTGGGCTATATTTATGGTTGGGAATCACAGTCTTTTGTAAGCAAAGATAGTTCATGTCCAAAAGCTATTAACACATTAAAGGATACTTTAAAAATTACGGCAAGTAAGAGTTGCCCCAAACAGCAAATATTGTATTTGCCATCGCAATCACAAAAAAACTGCTTTAAAGGGAAATGATATATTCGTGATTTACCAAAGACATGTCACGCCACATGGCTTGAACAATAACACGAAGACAAACAGTACATTTTCTTTATGGCTTGTTTGAAAAAGACGTTCTCTGGAGTGCAAAAACGAAAACATCCAAGAAATGCTTCGTTTTATGGGATAGCAAACTTCTCAGTATTGATTTCATGAATGCTCTAGCTCTTCCTCCTGTGCACTTTGCGGCAGATTGATGTTGTTACTGGCACTATCTTTATCTGGCCTATGTATCTGTCCGTGTTTTTGTCTGTCTGTCTGTCTGTCCTGCCTATGTATCTGTCTTCCTTTCTGCCTGTCTGACTTTGATTTTCAGCTTTCATCTCAAGCCGTGAAGCTTGATTCAAAATCGTGTGTTTGTGTGCGTACGTGCGTGCGTGTGTGTGTGTGTGTGTGTGTGTGTGTGTGTGTGTGTTGTGTGTGTGTGTGTTTGTGCGCGCGCCCGTGCGTGCGTGCGTGCATGCGATAGAAACAGAGACAGAGAATGAGTCGGTGCATGCGCGCCCGCGCGTGTGTATGTGTAAGTGTGTATGTGTGAGAGAGAGAGTACATGTGTATGTTAATTGTGGGGAGGGGGGGAGGGTAAGTGAACGAGTGCATGTGTGCGTGTGCGCGTACATGCATGCATACGCGAATTTATATGTGGGTATGTATCTGTCTGCAAGTGCGTGCTTGGTCGTGTATGTGCGTTTGTACGCGTGTCTATATTTCTGTCTATCTCTGTGTCTATGTATACATGTGCGTATGTGTCTGTCCATGTGTAGGCTTTGTCAGTGTATCTGTGTGATTTGTGTTTGTGTGTGTATCTCCATTTACCTAATCTATCTCTGTCCTTCGATCGTGTGGACTCTAGGCCAGATGGCATGATCAATATGGAGAAAACAGTGCATGATCTGTTCGGCTTCTTCAAACAGGACGATGTCTTGTGAGCAAAAACTTCAAGAATACTTTCCTTTATCGATTACAAACTTCTCAGTTATGATTTCATGACTTCTCTTCCTCCTTCTATAGTGTATCTTGTGATGTGGTGATGTTGTTTTTTGAGCCAATATCGATCTTTCTGCCTGTCTCTATGTCTGTATGACTGATTTGTTTTTCGATTTTTATTTCAAATTTTGAAACGTGTGTGTGTGGGTGTGGTTAGGGGGGGGGGGAGGGGGGTTGGGGGGGGGGGCTGTATGTGTGTAAGTGCATGCAGCTTTGTGTGTATGTGCATTTATGTATTGGTATGTGTGTGCCGTGTAGTGCGTCGTCTATCATGGGTACGTTGTGTTTTATTTTCATCTTTTTTTTGTCTATGCATACCTTGCATGTGTATGTGTGTGTATGTGCGTGCGTGTGTGTGTGTGTGTGTGTGCGCGCGCACGCGCGTGTGTTTGTGTGTGTGTGAAGGATTCGTCAGTGATTTTGGGCCTGTACATATCTTAATTTACCAAGCTATGTCTGTCCTTCTATCTTGTAGACTGCAACCAGATGGCATGGTCAATGTGAGGAATCAGTTCATCATCTTATTTGGCTTCTTCAAAAAGAACGATCTCTGGTTGGCCAAAAAAACAACAACAACCCAAGAATACTTCCCTTTATCGGATTACAAACTTCTCAGTATTGATTTCATGACTTCTCTTCCTCCTACTAAAGTGTATCTTGTGACATGCTGATGTTGTTTTTTGACCCAGTATCGATCTTTCTGTCCGTCTCTTTGTCTGTATGACTGATTTTTAAAATATTTTTATTTTTTAAATTTTGAAACGTGTGTGTGCGCGTGCGCGCGCGCGTGTGTGTGTATGTGTGGTATGTGAGTGTGAGAGTGTGTGTGTTGTCTGTGTGTGTGCGTGTGTGTGTGTGTGTGTGTTGTGTGTTGTGTGCTGTGTGTTGTGTTGTGTGTTGTTTGTGTGTGTGTTGTGTGTGTGTGCATACATGCAAGTTTTCGTGTGTATGTGCATTTTTGTGTTGGTATGTGTGTGCGCGTGAACGTGGCACGTCTATGCATCTGTACGTTTTTGTTTATTTTTTTTACAAGATATAGCGCTATGTAAATTCCATTTAGTAGTAGTAGTAGTAGTAGTAGTAGTAGTAGTAGTAGTAGTAGTAGTAGTAGTAGTAGTAGTAGTATCATCATCATCATCATCATCATCATCATCATCATCATCATTATTATTATTATTATTATTATCATCATTAGTATTATTATTATCATCATTAATATTAGTATTATTTGTGTCTGTCTCTCAGTGTGAATATGTGTGTGTTTATGTCTATCTATCTATCTGTCTGTCTGTCTGACTATCTGTCTATCTGTCTGTTCATGTAATATTATTATCTCTCTGTTACTCCATTTTCGATTTCTATTTCAAACACTAATTCTTAATGCACAGTTCGGCGCGCGCGAGCGTATGTGCGTGCATATGTGCGTGCTTGCGTGTGAGTGCATGCACCTTTCCCCCCCACACGCTTGCACATAATTATGTGTGACTCGACCGTGCGCATGTTTGCATGCGCATATACCCGCTTTTGTGCCTACATGCTTCATTCAACCTGTGCTGTTGTTGCAGCGGTGTACGGCTTTGCTTGCACTGACTGCTTTCCTCAAAGTGATGTAACCCGGCAGTGTATGTCCATGTACCTTCCGCGCCTAGCCTGTGTCGCTGAAGTCATGTCAACCTTCTCCTAATATCTCTACTGGCCTGTATCCTGTAGTCTGTCGAACCATTAATTATCGTCTTTGCCTGTCTAGCTAAGTCATGTCAACACAGTAAATTTCTGCTTTGGCTTTCTAGCTAAAGTCAAAGTCAATACGTATAATGTCTGCTCTTGGCTTGTCTAGCTAAAGTCATGTCAACACACGTATATGTCTGCTTTGGCTTGTCTCGTGAAAGTCATGTTACCTCGTGTGATTATCTGCTCTTTGGCTTGTCTAGCTAAAGTCATTTAACACACGTATTATTATCTGCTCTTGGCTTGTCTAGCTAAATATTGTTAACAAGTTGTTACAAAAGATCTCTTGCTTGTCCTGACAAAAAAACACACACACACACACATACACACACAAAAAGACTGTGATCAACAGGAAGATCAAGGAAAGGACATTGTGGCACTGGATTAGTAACTTTAGCGTATCGATCGATCAATATCGATCGATGGATCGATCGCTATCTCTCTCTTTTTCTTTGTGTCTCTTTGTCTCTCTCTATGTCTCTGTGTCTCTCTACCTCTGCCTCTTTCTCTCTCTGTCTCTCTGCCTCTGTCTCTCTCTGTCTATCTCTGTCTCTTTCTATCTCTCCATGTTTGTCTCTCTGTCTTTGTCTCTCTCCCTGTGACTTTCTGTCTCTCACTGTGTCTCTGTCTCTCTTTCTCCGTCTCTCTGTCTCTGTGTCTTTGTCTCTGTCTCTCTGTGTCTCTATCTGTCTCTCTGTGTCTCTGTCTTTGTCTCTATCTCTTTGTGACTTCCTTTCTCTCTCTGTGTCTCTGTCTCTTTTCCTCAGTCTGTCTGTCTGTGTTTCTGTCTGTCAGTGTTTCTGTCTGTCTGTCTGTCTGTCTGTCTGTCTGTCTGTCTGTCTGTCTGTCTGTCTGTCTGTCTCTCTCTCTCTCTCTCTCTCTCTCTTCTCTCTCTCTCTCTCTCTCTCTCTCTCTCTCTATCAAATGCACTGACTGCAGAAAACTTCGTTCTGGAACTTTGGATCTTCCTTTTCCTTTTTTTTTTTTTGGCATGAGGGTCTTTGTTTTTTTGCTCCTGGGTTTCGGAGCATGAGCTAGCTGTGTCGTCTTTTTATTAGTTTTTTTTTTTGCTGCTCTAATTTTTTTCAACGTGTTCGTTTTTGTTTTGTTTACTGCTTTCATTGTTTGCCTCTTTTCTTTTGTGTTTCAGTGGCTTTTTCTCTCGCTGTTATGGTTCGTTTTATTTTGCTGTTGCTTTTTCGTTTGTTTATTTTGTTAACTTTCACTTGCCTTTTTTTTGTTTTTGTTTTTGTGTCAAATCCGTGTATTGATGTTTTGTAAAGAATACGTTTCTACCAGAATGTCCGTCTGTGGATCGATATACATCAAGAGGCCTTGTTGTTTTCTTAATTCATTTAGTAGTTTTAATTTGCATACAACTGTGTTTTGATGTAAAACCTATTCAAAAACATAGAGAAGCGAAAACGGAGGAGAGAGAGAGAGAGAGAGAGAGAGAGAGAGAGAGAGAGAGAGAGAGAGAGAGAGAGAGAAGAGAGAGAGAGAGAGAGAGAGAGAGAGGATTCTTTTCTTTGTTTTTATTTCGAGGATAATGGAACAAGCACTCATGTGCTTTTTTTATCCAGTCCCCGTTTGTATGCAGTTTTGTAAATATTGTCATCCATTCCCACCGGCACACAATGGCCTACACTTCCGAAAAGCGGAATGGGTTTAAACGTGTGCGCAAGATGTTCTGCATGCGTTCGCACACGGGACCTCGGTTTATAGTCTCATCCGAAGGACTTTAGATAGAGAGACAGAGACAGAGGCAGATTCAGAGACAGAGAGAGAGTCTACTAAGCTGCTATGATTGCCTTATGTGTTAATTAATCTTTTTCAGTTTCACACAAACACCAATCACCTTTTTGCATTCAGACAGACAATCCATAGACATAATCATTGTAGCGTATAACCTAAGTTTTGCAGCTTATAAGCCAAGTTTTACAGCATATAGTGTAAACTTCAGAGCCTATTATAACGTAGGCTTTACAGCATATATAGCATAGGCTTCTACAGCAGATAACCTGATGTCACATTCACGGATAACGATCCTACAGTTTCAGAGGCGGTTAACTTCTTTCAATAGTTTGTTGACCTCCGTTCGCGTCAGATCCTGTGTGGTTAAAGTCGCGTAGTAGAGTAAATTAACCTGAAATTCACAAACGTAGGCTGGCCCCGAATAATCCTTCTGTAACAGCCATAATCTGTATACCGGGAAGTGTCGACGGGGTACTGTGGCAACGCTGACGTGAGTTAGCTAGTTAGTTAGTTAGTTAGCTAGTTAGTTAGCTAGATTGTTAGTTAGTTAGTGTATCGATCGGGTTTTTTTTCTGGGCCTCTGACCTCAGTCAACAATCCCATCTCTGAAGTCTTGGAATTCCCCCCAATCTGATTGGCATACATGGAAATCTGTCTATCCCTTTGACTTTGCAGTCGTAGTTGCTTGTTGTTGTCGTCTGTCGTGGTAGTGGTGGTGGAGATAATGATGGAGGTTATTGTGGTAGTGGTGATATTTTTTCTGCCTCTAGCCTCTATGTTTGGAGAAGGAGGGGGGGGGGGGGTCGGTTGTTTGTTTTTTGCTGACTTCTTATGTTTTCTTTTAAAGAAATAACATCTTTTAAACAATTCTTCTTTTATATCGTATGTTTGTCCGTCGTGTCCGACGATGACCTCCAAAACAGCAGAGGAGGCAGCTGCTGTTTTGGAAACTGGGCAGATATTTGATTATAGTGGAGATGCCTTGCCCACAGTACATCCCCACTCTCTCGGCAAAGTGGACATAAGGACAGTCAGCGTTGGAGATGTTCTCCAAAAGCCAACCAGCCCCCAGGGCTGCAGCACATAAGGACTGTGCGAGTCAAGCCTCCTAGTCAGAGAGTCATAGTCGATCACTAAAGACTAAGCTGTAAAGTGGAATTTCATGAGTGGGAAAGCCACTGGTCATACAGCCTCTCACTTTGCTGTTGCCCCCAGCATCAATGGTTTAAGCAAGAACTGTGATAAATCCCAGGCGCTGACGAGGATAATGGAATAAACACTTATGTGCTTTTTTACATCCTTGTGTATACGGTTTTGTAAATTCTGTCAAAACATAAGAACTTGACCTGATGTTTGGAAGGTTTTGATAAAAACATTTGTGTTTTATGTTGTTTGTTCCCTTTACTTTGCAATGTTAACACATTAATGTTTCAGTCTTTTGGGTCTTTGAATTATTCTTTATGAGAATTGGTGTCGTGGCTTTCAGCACACTCACACTTTGCTCCTTCTTCTATGTGATATTTTAGTCAAATCCTAATCATTATTATCTTATTAAGAATTGGATTTACATGATAGAAACCAAATGTAGCAGAAACGTCTTTGAAACGAAGAAACAATAGCAAAGTAATTACAAGCTTGCCAAATAAAAGTTGGAAAATATATGGATGTCGTCGCGCTGACAAACCATTGTTTATTTGACGAGTTAAAGCCCAGACAAGTCTGTACAGTTCGAAAAGTATTATTTGTACTTAACTATTCCGTAAGCTCTCGAAAATCATATTGTTCTTCCATTTTTTTTATTGCTTTTGGAAATTTCAGACAGTGCATCTTGAGAATGTGAATCAGTTTCTAGAGCGTATCTGTACGTCTGTTACTGATTTACTGGTCTGTTACTGGTGGATCGGTGGTCTAGAGGTAACGCGCCTGTCTAGAAAGCGAAAAGTCCGGGTCTGAAGTGTGCGTGTTTCGTACCCCGTTTGGACCGGAAATTTTCCCCCCATCCATTAGACCATGAGTGGTGGTCTGGGCGCTAGTCTTTCGGATGAGACGATAAACCGAGGTCCCGTGTGTTACACATAATTATTTAGCGCACGTAAAAAAACCCACGGCAACAAGAGAGTTGTCCCTGGCAAAATTCTTAGAAAAAAGCCACTCTGATAGGGAAACAAATACAGCTGCAGAAAAAAAAAGGGTGAAAGGGTGGCGCAGCGCTAAGTGGCGACGCGTTCTCCCGCTCTCCCCGGGGAGAGCAGCCCGAATTTCACGGAGAGAAATCTGCCGTGACTTAAAGTGGTATGAAATAAAATCTGAGCGCTTTGATTTGTTGCTTTACAAGATTCAGCGCTATATAAATTCCATACATTATTATTATTATTATTATTTCATGCTTGGTACGTGTATATAACTTTAACCATTTTTCTGAAATAGCCTCCCTCTTTTACAAAAAGAACAGGCTTGTTGGACCTTTCCAATTGTAAACAGAAGGATGGTGTGAGGTGCATGATTGCATTTAGGGAAAAAATATAGGCCGATGAAATCAATATACAGTTTTGAACAGTAGGGAAAATGCCTTTAAAAAGACACCAAAAGCGGTGCCTTAAGCCCATAACTTTAGAAAATAAACGAACAAACACAGGCAAACACACTCCAAGCCCAAGGTCTTTCATACACTACCTTCACATCCTAGCTGTCTTAACAAAGACTGTAAATGCCTGAGACTTCTTTTACCTAATTCACAATTTTTTACGCGTGGAGTATATTAATTTGAAAATGTACACACTAAAAGAACAGTGGTCTATCTAGCTAGACTAAAGGGACTTCCAGGAGGATTAGTTTGACAATAGTTCTTGAACACTGCCTGAAGTCCACTTTAAAAGGTGACAAATAACTTAACACGCTTTGCTGGCCAGCTCCCAGCCTAAATTAAGCTTGCCTTGGCTGTGTTCCAAGCTCACAGAAAAATGCAGGAAACCCCCTGGGCACTTTGCTGAAGTAAATGAAATGTCTGTTTCGTGAGAGAGCGTCATTTTAAAAGCCAGCTGGGGAATAAAAGCAAAGAATGAGGACACACTGGTGGGGACAATGTGTGAAGAGGATGAAACGTGCTGGACATGATCATCATATGTGAAGCTGGTTTCCTCCAAAGATAATGCAACAGTTTCCTCGCTGCTTTTAGTGCAAAGCTACAAAGGAAATGTCAATCAGCAATGTGATAACTATGCCAGGTCGTGTGTATGAAGACTGAATGCTGTAAGCTAAAGACAAATATGGGATCATTATGTAGTGTGTGTGTGTGCACAGAGAGAGAGAGAGAGGGAGATAGAGAAAGAGCGTGCATGTGCAATAATATTTCACATTGAGACAATGGGTCGGGGTCAACACCAACTATTGATAAACATTTCAAATACACAGTACAAAAAAGTCAACCAGTGCCCGTACCACATCACATAATTCATTGTGTAACATATCATCAGTATATGACAGCAGCTATGAAGTCGGTGATTAGTTTATACACAGTCAGTATACATTTCTATCATGGCTTAAAACTGATTTTTCTTTGAAAGAATGGAGGAGATTATCAATGTATCCACAGCAATTTTTCACGAATTCCCTACAGG
>CM054149.1:42748886-42751386 GCA_028751875.1 Rapana venosa | reverse complement strand
GGACTGTACCATTACATCTGGGTAAACGGGCCGTTTGAAGACGGGGCATGCAAAGGGTCACCCACCACTTGGAAACCCCCCTATGCTGCTTAACTTACCGGGGAAAGCGAGTGCCTGAACTGAGCATCTTTTCCCGGGGTAACTATCAAAGGATATTTTAGATGTCAGTTTTCAAACAAGAAAACTATGGTTTTTTGTATTTTTGCTAAAAAAAAAAAGGGCTTCTGAAGACTGCTAATAATTAAAAATTTTCACACAAAGGAATTGTCTGGCTTTTCACCTCGGGGAATGACAGGAGGCTTTGGCATTTTTTCCTAAATAACCTGTACCCTGACCACGTACAGTGAAACTTGACAATTTTCCCCTCCGGCCCCTGAAACTCTGGGGGCCCGGGGCTTTGCTCCACTCTCTGCCGAATCAGGAACGCCTCTGGCACTTTGCTGAACCCAATACCTCCGTGCTTGTGTGAAAATTTCCTTTTAAAAAGCCTACTGTCCAATAAAAACACCCCTGGAATTATTTATTGGTGTGTCTAAACCCAAAAACAGCAGGGAAAAAACACTCTGTGAGTGTATTTTTGTTTCAAATAGTGCAAAAGGCTGTTTGTAGATTAACTCCCGAATTTTGAAGTGACGAACAAGAATATGTACTTTCTGGGTATTTGATTAATACTGTACCAGTCGGGGTAGTTTGATAAATACGTACACATTTTGTGGAAATTTGACAAATACGTAGGGATTTTGGGTAGTTTGACAAATACTGACACATTTGTAGAGCTTTATAAACAGGTGTTCAATTTTATGGCATTGACAAACAATTTTTTAGGTTTTTTTGGGAATTTTACAAAAAGCTGTGCACAGAACTACTCTCTTCCTTAAACCTACTTTTCCACAAGCAAAGAGACGACCATCCTGAAAATCTTTTAAATGAAAAAAGAATTCCCCGACGTAAACAGACTGATTTCAAAAAAGTATTCCTTTTCGCCATAGACTAAATTCCCAATTTTAGACGAATGAAATCACTCACACACACACAACACACACACACACACACACCACACACACACACCAACACCACCACGCCACACCACCAAACAGCTAACCAAATCAAGAGAAACAAGCAAAGGGTTAACTAAAAGGGTATGTATACCCAAAAGATTAGCAGACAGGTAAAAGACAAAAGATTGGGGGACATCGGGACGACAACGGTATTTTACTTCTTTTAATTAATGATGAAAACTAAACACCTTTCCCTTTACCTTTACCTGTCCCGTATTTCCCTGGATCCCCGGGGGGGGACCGTGAAGATTTTTTCAACCCTTCCCCACTCCCCGAGGGAAAAAACCCGACAGACCGTAAAAGCTTACAACCTTTATTTAATTTCTTGTTAGATTTTTGAAAGAGAAAGAAAGGAAGAGAGAGAGAGAGAGAGAGAGAGAGAGAGAAAGAAAAGAAACAGACAGACAACAGAGACAAAAGACAGACAAGACAGGGGAAAACGAGCATTTAAGACACGGGGAAGAAAATGCAAAAAGAAGAAATAGGAAACGACAATGAAACAAAAAAAATGTGACCAAAAATGTAAAAATTTTGAAGAAGAATTCAAAGAAGAATTTTAAAAAAAAAACAAAAAAAAAACAAATAGCGCGGGGGGGAAAAGCGGCGAAAAGAAAAAAAATTTAAGAAGAAGAAAAATTGGGGAAAAATTTGAGAAAACAGTTTTTTAAGAAGAAGAAGAAGAAGAAGGAAAAAAAAGAAAAAAGAAAAAAAAAAAGAAGAAAAAAAAAGAAAAAAGAAAAAAAAAGATAAGAAGAAAAAGAAGAAAAAAGAGAAGAAATGATGAGATATGATTATGATGGATAGATGATAATGATGAGAGATAAGAACATAGAAAAAAAGAAAAGAAAAAAAAGAAGAGAAGAAAAAAGAAAAAACAACAACAACAACGAAAAAAACCAACTACCCAACAACAAAACCAAAACAACACCAACCAACCCCACCACACCACCACCACCCCACACCACCACCACCCCACCACCACCATCACCACCAAACCCCCCCACCAACCCCAACAACAACAACCACACTGCCACCACCACCACAACCAAAAAAACAAAAAAGAAGAAAAAAACAAGAAAAAAACAGAAGTGGGGCGGCTGTCAAATAAAAAAACTCTCCACAAAAACCCCTTTCCACTCAAAAAACCACCACAAAACCCCTATCTTCTCAAGATTCCAGATTCATGATTTTATTTCTCCCTTTTTCCTTGATGGCCATAACCGTCTCACTCCTCCCCCCCGCCTCCTCCCCCCCTCCCCTTTACCCTCCAAATCCCTTCCACACATCTGATCCTATCCAGCTCCTTCGTCTTTATCTTCGTCTTATTTATTTTATTTATGTATTTATTTAATTTTTTTATACCGAGGATAATGGAATAAGAACTTATGTTTTTTTACGTCCAGTTTCCGTGTGTATGCGGTTTTGTAAATTCTGTCATCTGT
>CM054149.1:42731386-42741386 GCA_028751875.1 Rapana venosa | reverse complement strand
AGTTTACATAGAGTGGGGCGCGGGTCTATGGATTTGACGGTAAACTCCGTTAGGCCTTAAAGTAAATGCATTGTATTTAGAAAAGATGGCCATCTTTCAGCAAGGGAAATAAGGAAATGCAATTTTTTGAAATGCCTGTTGTTGTTATTGTTTATGTGTATTCTCCAGCTTAACACCATGGGGGTTACCCAGAATGTGCATTCTGACTCATTCATCTCACCTGAGAATCACTGTGAAAGAAATTGCACACTGAGTAAGAGTTTTCCGTGCTGAGTGTTTTTAATTACCTCGCCATATAGGCAGCCATACACTGACTTCAGAGGATCTTTTCTCCTTTAAAGGATAGTACAGGTTGTTATGTTAAGAGCTTGTCATGGCTAAAGATAATCTCAACACAACGTTTTACAACATAAAAACATGTTAGTGTAGTCCTTGGCAATTAGCTGACATCAGTAACTGACACCGCTTTTGGCCTGGGCCAAACCTGCTGTAAATGTATACACATTATTGGGTATAATATTTTCGACAAGACTTAGTTTCATATCAAAATGTAATAGCCTTGGAAGTAAAGCCAATAATGTTGGTTTATATGTATTATGAGAAAACCTTCGAGTCCTGAATAAACAAGAGCTTAGTATTGTTTTTAAAACTATTTGATATCACGGGTTGTAGTTATTGCTTTGTATGAGGCAGAAATTTGGCAAAAGGCTATGGCTACACTGCTTACCTGGTTACTTTTTTTTAATTCTTGACTGAAGTTCCAGTGTTACATATTTTTAGCTTCTAAGCACTCTATCGTCAGCCACTGTTATTGTTGTTATAATCATTTTACGTTATATGTTCATTGTCTGAAGAAACCGTTTTGGGAAAAGACTATTCTCAAATATGTAGGTTCAATTCTTAACAGACTGAATATTACTCTCACATTTCTGTACATGACATCAACTGTAAACAAAGGTTGTAACTAAATTTTACAAAATGGTGATAAACTGAATATCACACTCACATTTCTGGTCATTAGATCAAATTGAATTACATATTGTTTCCTACATTTTGCAAAGTTAAGATCATATTGAAGATTACATTCCATTTTTGTTCATTGAGTAAAAATTAAAATGCAGTTTGTTCCCTATATTTTACAAAGTTACGACAAATCGAATAGTACACTCTCATTTCTGTTCATTGAGTCACCTTATATAAGATTGTTCCTACATTTTAAGAAGTTAAGATGAAAATAGCTTCTCATTGCTTGAGAGCTTCAGGGGGAACAATCTGCCAAAACTAACACTTCCGCAGATGTCACTCTCTCGCCCCTACTGATCCATGGAGACAAATGAAGCCGGAATGAAGACGGACGGGGATCGAGTCTCACTCGTCCCTCATTTGTTATTTCAGACAGTCTTCCTAGACGAAGGATTTCATGTCCGAGCTGATTGAATGTTCAGTGGTACAGCTAGAGTGAAGTCCCTTTTCAACACGTCTGACCCATTCTTGTTCCTCTCCCACCATCTAGCTTCGCTCTTGTGACTTGAGTGTTTATAGAACACCGTTCCTCTATGTTGTCTTTATGGTTTTTTCAGTATTATGTATCCGTTTCTATGTATAATCAAAACAAGAGGTTTGTTATTGTTGATAGTGTTAGTATTTCTTCCAATAACAACAGTAATGCCACCACCAATACATGAACTGCTTTGGTGGTTATGCCTAAAGACAAATGTTCGATAAAAGTGCGTGTTGTGTGTGTGAATATTGTTGTTGTTGTGGTGGGGTGTGTGTGCTGTGCGTGTGTGTGTGTTGTGTGTGTGTGTGTGTGTGTGTGTGTGTGTGTGTAGACAAAACCATACAAAACAAGTGTTTTACGTACTGTCCCTTTCCAAAAAAAGAACAAAACCGTTCTTCCCCCTGGGGATGCTGGGGGCCTATCAGTATATATAGCATCCCCACATTATGGACATTCTGTGCTAGAAATTTCCTCTTTTCTATCACTCTTTTTGTTTCTGCCTTGTTCCTTTTCTTCCTGTCACCTCCTTCTTGGCTATTTTATGCCTTCTTGGTCAAATCCCCCAGCCTTTTTTTTCCACAGAGACATAAAAGGTAACAACACTCTCTTGTGCCAAAGTCGATGCGCTGGGTCTGACTTGTCAGGCGCTTAACGGCAGCGTAACGTATTTTCGCTTATATAACAGACAACAATAGTTACTGTCTGAGCGTTCGACGAAGAAGAAGAAAACAGTCCACAAGACAGACACAAAGAGAGAGAGAGAGAGAGAGAGAGAGAGAGAGAGAGAGAGAGAGAGATGGAGAGACAGACAGAGAGACAGAGAGAGAGACAGAGACAGGCAGACAGACATACAGAGAGAGAGAGAGAGAGAGACAGAAAGAGAGAGACAAAGAGAGACACAGAGAGGGACAGACAAAAAACAACAACACAGACGACACAGACACAACACAACACACACACACACAACAACACACACACACACGACAGAAAGACACACAGACAAACAGAAAGGCAAACAGAGAGAGAGACAGAAAGTGAGGTAGAGAAGAAGACCTCAATGAAAATGGAAGAGGGTTAAATCTGTCTTAATTCTGTTTGCCCTCAGTCTACCCTCTCAGACGACTCGCTGACGTCAAAGGTGGTTGACAGTAAACACCATCACCCTCAGGGAAAATTAGTTCAACTATCGAACCTCACACCCTTTTCCTCCTAACAACCTCACCCATTTCATTCCCTGTTAATCAGGTAAACTATCTAGCTTAAGCTTCCCTTTCAATGATACGTTATTTTTCATTACAAAGAGTGATGCTTAGGGTCAAATTGTAAATGCATCAAAAACAAAATACCGTTTGGCCAAAATTTGAACACTCGGAGTGTATGCTTAAAAGCTTTACCATATAATCAAAAACCAACATTGATTGCACTGAACTATCAATAGAAAGGTAGTTGCCACAGCAGCAGCAGCAGCAGCAGCAGCAGCAGCAGCAGCAGCAGCAGTAGTAGTAGTAGTAGTAGTAGTGGTGGTGGTGGTGGTGGTGGTGGTGGTGGTGGGGGTGGCGGTGGTAGGTATAGTAATTAGTAGTAGTAGTAAGTAGTATAGTAGTAGTAGTAGTGTAGATTAGTAGTAGAGTAGTAGTAGTAGTAGTAGTAGTAGTAGTAGTATAGTAGTAGTAGTAGTAGTGTGTGGTGTAGTAGTAGTATAGTAGTAGTAGTAGTAGTAGTAGTAGTAGTAGTAGTGTGGTGGGTGGTGGTGGTAGATAGTAGTAGTAGTAGCAGAGTAGTAGAGTAGTAGTAGTAAGTAGTAGTAGTAGTAAGTAGTAGTGTAGTAGTAGTAGTAGTATGTAGTAGTAGTAATAGTAGTAGTGTGTGTGTAGTAGTAGTATGAGTAGCAGTAGATAGAGCAGCAGTAGAGTAGAGTATAGTATAGTAGAGAGTAGTAGTAGAGAGAGAGTAGCAGAGCAATAGCGCAATAGCAGATAAAAGCTAGTAGTGGATTTACGTACAGCTGTGTAACCACATATGTACATGTAATCTGAGAATGGTTATTTACAGCGAAACAGTTTTAGCAACCAGTTGACAATCAGCGCTGAATAAGTTCAACATAGATGTGTCTGATTCATTTCTGTTTCTTGTAAACAAGCCCCCTACTTGATTATCGTGCCTGTCCTTCGTGGCGTTGTAATATTATCGTCATGGTGAAACCTATTAGCAATTTCATAAAACCAGTTTGTAGCATATTTGCAATTAACTTAACCATAGCGATTGTGTTCTTAAAACTCATTTCATTTTCTGCAAACAGAGCCCGCCCTTGACTTTGATTTATCTGTTCCTGTCCTTCGTGGTCGTTGTACATCAGTTATCTCATGTGTTGAGACCTATTAAGCAATTTCAATAATATACACAGTTGGTAGCATATTTTGCAGTTAACTTTAACATAAGCTTTGATAATTTTGTTTTCTTTAAAACGGCACTTTTCCCATTTTCATGCAGAACACAGACTTGTCTGATTTCAATATCTAGTGTAAAAGAAAAAGTAAAGGTGTCCCATAACCTATGTGGTCGTAGGGGAGCGAGGCATCAGAGACCTCACTTCTCTAGGGGCCAGCATGTTGAGGGCGGCGCCCATCTCCTCTCCCTCGCTGCTTTACCTTCCCTGACCCTAAAGAGGGCAGGTACCGATTGACAGCTGGGTGAACTGGGGGACTGTACTGAAGCCAAGGCGCGCAAACGGTCACCCATCCAAGTGGTAGCCACGCTCGACGCTGCTTAACTTGGCTGGGGGAAAGCGAGTGCTCCGACCACTGAGCTATCCCGTCCCCTACTATCTAGTGTGTGTATACTTTAAAACCAAGACACACAGAGAGGACTTGAAAGCTACCCCAAAATGGCCTCATACACAGTGTCACTCCCAACAGAAAAACAACAACCCCAAAACAACCTGGACCAAAAATACAGCTGTCGGCACTCCCCAAGTATCATCTAAAATATGCACCCTATCTCACTCATTATACCTGGGAATCGTCGTGAAGCCATGAAATACAAACACTAGATGAGAGGTGTGCGTGCTCGACTGTTTCCTAGTACCTGGCCGTAAAGATGGATTGGCTTAGGTCTCTCTCTTTTTTGCCTGGCCATGTGATTTCAGAGGGTCTGGGTAGGAGAGACACCATGGATTTGACCAAGAAGGGTGGGTTCTACCGGCCAGTTAGGTTTGAAATGATGGTGGACAATAAAATAAAAATTGTCTAGTTTCTCCTTGCGACTTTGCGACCTCTGTCCATGTTTTTAGTGTTATAGTTTGCGTTTGAGGTGTTCTTGTAGTTATGTCCGTTTTTTTTAAATTTTGAATCAGCGTGAATTAATTCGATTAAACTAGTGTTTCTTTTGGTTCTAAAACAGTTCTCTCTCTCTCCCTCTCTCCCTCTATGTCTATCTCTTTCTCTCTCTCTATTTTAGTGTCTCTGTCTGTCTGTCTGTCTGACTGTATGTCTGTCTGTCTGTCTATGGTCTGTCTGTCTGTCTGTCTGTCTGTCTCTCACTCTCTCTCTCTCTCTCTCTCTCTCTCTCTCTCTCTCTCTCTCTCTCTCTCTCTCTCTCTCTCTCTCTCTCTCTCCTTCGAATGAAACTATAAACCGAGGTACCATATGCGAATACACGCACAACATCTTGCGCACACGTTAAAACACGTTCCGCTTTTCAGAAGAGTAGGTCATTGTGTGCCGGTGGGAACGGATAGCAAAAATTGACAAGACTGCATACACACGGGGACTGAATGAAAAAAGCACATGAGACCGAGTGGGTATTCCATTATCCTAGAAATAAAAGAATAAAATAAAGTGAACAAAATCTCTCTCTGTGTCTCTCTCTCTCTCTCTCTCTCTCTCTCTCCTCTCTCTCTCTCTCTCTCTCTCTCTCTCTCTCTCTCTCTCTCTCTCTCTCTCTCTCTCTCTCTCTGTGTCTCTCTGTGTCTCTCTGTATGTTAAAGTCACAGGTGAGATGTAATGTTTTACCACTCAACAACAATGTACATCGATATAGTGCACAGAATCAGAAGAAACAATGTCCATTATGAATGTTTTGTGTATAATGATGTAAGAATTAAATTTTTAAGGGATTGTGTTGATACCTTTGCATGATCTAATTAAAGCAGAAAACAGTAGCAAAAATCACTGCCTGTCTAGATATATATTCCATGCCATCAATAAGAGAAAAAGTTTGTTGTATTAAGATATTTACATCACAAACGAATATACGGTTATCGTTTTGTTATGATTTTGAGAAACTATGTGTATATTGATTTTTTCCAGACATAAGGAAGGTACACTTAGATCAAAATAGTGAATTGTATTTGATACATATGTATTTTTATGCATTTGTTTATTGTCTTCATTATTTCTGTCACTGAAAGTGAGCTTGGTATTGTGTATGTTATCCGGTTTTTGCCCACTCTGTGGCATTGTCAATTTCTCCTACGCCAACCATGTATTATGGCCTAATGCCGAGAACCATTAAATTTCTGAGTTCTGAGTTCTCTCTCTCTGTCTGTCTGTCTGTCTGTCTGTCTGTCTGTCTGTCTGTCTCTCTCTCTCTCTCTCTCTCTCTCTCTCTCTCTCTCTCTCTCTCTCTCTCTCTCTCTCTCTCTCTCTCTCTTTCTCTCTCTTCCTTGAAATGTTTAGTTTCAGACATCACAATTGAACTATGGTTCCAAAGAAACTAGGAAAGATGACTACAATATAACTAGCACAATAAAACACAAACAAGCAAGCAACATTGAAGAAAAAACACCGAAAACAAACGGTGTGATGTAAATTTCAAATTGAAACAGAACGTCTTACTTATACGTCACTTTCGTAATGAATTGCCAGTTACATTACAAAGAGTGGATAGAGTGGGTTCGACACTTCATGTGCGTAGCGAAAGTGAGAATGTAGAGTGTAAAGGTCACCACTGCATTGGTTTCTGTAACACGCTACTTTTCATTCAGCTTCTGTAAGACCCTAAGTGATACAGTAGACTTTAAGTGGCAGTGTCTAGACGCTGGTACAGTCATAGGCCCCCAGTGTTCGTCTCCTTCAGTCTGGCTCCACGCCTAGTCCTTCACTATCGTCAGTAAAAAGGGTAAGTGGGTGGTGCTCTGCGCGTTTCTAGTTCACATTTATCTTCTTTACCTATCCCGTAGTCCAGTGGACCGCGGGGGGCACCAATGAAGATTTTGCAACCAGCTTCCTCCACTCCCTGCGGTTCTCTGCTTTCTGTAGCAATTTGTTCCTCTCAAGGCCAGTCCACTCTCTGATGTTGTCTTCCCATCGTTTTCTCTGTCTACCTCTTCGTCTCCTTCCTTGTACTGTTCCCTGTAGGACAAGTCTTGGTCAGTCCAGATGTTCGTGTGATGTGCCCGTACCATTTTAGTTTGCGTCTTTTCACTGAAGTCAGGAGCTCTAATTTGGTCCAATGGCGTTTTAATTCTGGCCATCACTTCCTCATTAGTGATGTAATCTCTGAATGAGATACCAAGGAGTTTGCGAACGGACCTCATCTCCATTGCCTGTATCCTTTTTTTCAATGTCTGTTGTTATGTTCCACGTTACACATCCATACACAATTATGGACAGGGGTGCATCAGTCAGATCTTGAAGCTGATGGCGATGTTCTTGTCTAGAGGACTAACAGTTTGGTCATTGCAGCTGTGGTCTGGGCTATCCTGGAGAGAATTTCAGGTTTTGGACCTTCATCCGATACAGTAGGCAAATACACACCACAAAAATGTCTTGACAGTGTTGCAGTATTCTGTTTATCCCCTCTGTTACCGTTTATGTTTATGGTTTGTTTATTCTGTACGCAAAGAGGAATCACTGGCGTCTCTCAATTTACAAAAAAAAATCAAGTTTTCTTGTGTATACCTTACTGTATGCCAACATTAATTTCTGAAAGTCATCATTTGTTTTGGATTTAACATACAAATGTTTGGCAATGCGAAAATGTTGAGAGTATTATGAACAATTTTTTAAAAGAATGGATTGATACTGCCTGAAACATTTTAAGAAGTTATATTCTCATAAATAATACAAAAACGACTTGATTGTTGTTGTTTTTTCAATTTCCAACTAGATAATTGTGTTGCCAAATTGTATATTTAGAGAAAAGTGATCCTCAAAAGCAAAACAAGGCAGTGACGTTATTCTTCTAACTCATTCCTGTTTATTGCATTAACTGTCTTGTTGTCTGGTTGTTGTCTCTCTGTTAATCAGGCAGTCAGTGTCTATATGTCCATCTGTCTGGCTGGCTGGCTGTCTGTGTCTGTCAACCTTTCTGTCTGTCTGTCTGTCTGTCTGCCTGGCTGGCTGTCTCTCTGTCTCTCTGTTCTCTCTCTCTCTCTCTCTCTCTCTCTCTCTCTCTCTCTCTCTCTCTCTCTCTCTCTCTCTCTCTCTCTCTTTAAATGAATATCAATGTCATTACCATTTCATTACAATTTCAGTTTCAGTTTCCTACACGGCACGAACCTCTTCCAAAGTGATCTTGGGGAACCTGTCTCTTAAAAGACTTGATATTCTGTTATCACGCTTTAGCATCAAAGCTATATTGATAATCCATCTTAACGCAATATGACTATAATCTCTTTCGTTCGTGAAAAGCCCCCATTTTAGTCTTCGTCGAACATTAAATTTCGTTCTCTTTCGAGGACTAACATTGATATAATTGCAACTTCAAAACTGAGAGTGGAAAGCTACGCAATATTTTTTTGGTATAGGACCAGTAATAGCTAACCTTGTTCTTCTTCCATATAGCAATATCACATAATATCGTAATCATACAATAATAAAACATTGGAATCTTGCTCACACGCGCGCGCGTTGACTATGTGCGCGCACGTGTGTGTATGGGTGATCGTACGGGGGGAGGGGGGGGAGGTGCGTGTGTATGGGAGGGGTATATTTGTGTGTGTGAGTGTGTGTGTGCGTGCGTAGGGGGGTGGGGTTGCGATAGTGCTTGTGTGTGTGAGTGAGTGTGTGATTTACTATGTATGTAAATTCTTTCATGTCACGAATAGTGGAATAAGCATTTATGTAGGTTATTTTTTTAGCACCTAGTCCCCGAGTGCATGTAGTTGTGTAAATATTATCATCTTTTTCCAGTAGTGCACAATCGCCTACTAATCCAAAAAGCAGAAAAAGTTTTTAAAAAGTGTGCTCAAGATGTTCAGTGTGCGTTAGCAAGCAAGACCTCGATTTATAGTTTTAGCTGAAGGACAAGGGAGTGTGTGTGTGTGTGGTGTGTGGTGTGTGTGTGTGTGTGTGTGGTGTGTGTGGTGTGTGTGTGTGTGTGGTGTGTGTGTGTGTGTGAGGTGGGCGTAGGTTCGCGTGTGTGTTCGCGTGCGTTCGTGCGTGTGTGTATGTGTGTGTGTTTCTGTGTATGTGTGTGTTTCTGTGTGTGTGTGCTTGTGTGTTTGTGCGTATGTGCGTGCGTGCGTGCGTGCGTGCGTGTGTGTGTGTGTGTGGTGTGTGTGTGTGTGTGTGTGTGTGTGTGTGTGTGTGTGTGTGTGTGTGTGTGTGTGTGTGTGTGTCGGGGGATGGAGGATAGAGGACGGATAATATCACTTCTTCGCTATTAGATACCGTCATGAATAGCATTGCGTCTGATAGAAGACCTGAACATTGCATTTCCTAGAACAGGGTAGGGCGCTCAGGGAAGATACCGATCTCCAGTTATGAGCAACATAATTTCTGTCTCTGGCTCTGTCTCCATCTCCCTCCTTCCCTCCATCCCTTCCTCCCCCCCTCCCTCTCTCTCTCTCCCTCTCTCTGTCTCTCTCTGTCTCTCTGTCTCTCTCTGTCTCTGTCTCTCTGTCTCTCTGTCTCTCTGTCTGTCTGTCTCTCTCTCTCTGTCTCTCTTTCTCTCTCTCTCTCTCTCTCTTCTCTCTCTCTCTCTCTCTCTCTCTCTCTCTCTCCTCTCCTCTCTCTCTCTCTCTCTCTCTCTCTTTCCTCCCTCCCTCTCTCCCTCTATCTCTCTTTAAAGTCATGTTTGCTGATGCCCTAACCCTCTTTAATTTAAATTCCTTCAATTCAATTCTCTCTCTTTCTCATTCTCTCTCTTTGCAATGCACATATTTGCACAATTTTAACCGCGAACAAACGCTCCAACGCGTACGCGCACACACACACACACACACAACACACACATACACACACACACACACACACACATACACACCTGCAGACACAGATTACGCATACTTTAAATCCTGTTCCACTTTTTGGAAGAGTAGCTATTGTGTACCACTGGGAATGGATGAAAGTTAATGAAATAATTGCTTGCACATGGGGACGAGATAGCTCAGTGGTCGGAGCACTCACTTTCTCCCAGCCAAGTTAAGCAGCTTCGAGCGTGGCTACCACTTGGATGGGTGACCGTTTGCGCGCCTTGGCTTCAGTACAGTTCCCCAGTTCACCCAGCTGTAAGTGGGTACCTGCCCTCTTTAGGGTCAGGGAAGGTAAAGCAGCG
>CM054149.1:42708886-42726386 GCA_028751875.1 Rapana venosa | reverse complement strand
TAAGACAGATCTGAAACAATATTAAGCAAAGAACGACTAAATAAATGCGGCATTGTTACAGACAGATATACAGCACGCAAGCAATAATACAGACAAAGAACGGCAGAAACAAAACATAACAGCAGAACAAAAAAGAACGGACAGACAGTAAGAGAGAGAGAGAGAGAGAGAGAGAGAGATGAGAGAGGAGAGAGAGAGAGAAGAGAGAGAGAGAAGAGAGAGAGAAATAGAGAGACAAAAAAACACACAGAAGCATAAAAATACAGACACGGACAGTAAGATGTAGATAGACAGACAGACAGACAGACAGACAGATAGACATTCAGGGATGCAGAATTGAAAACAAACAAACGCAACTTCGAAGAAGTGCTTGACAAAATTGTTCCTATTTCCTCTCGACCACTTTTATGTCCCTCTGATTGAATTAGAGAGACAGTGTGGGATCCATATTTCATACTTTATTTTGTTTTCTTTTTGGTTTTATATTTCTTTAACATAGACAAAACTGACATTTTGCTTTACCAGCATTTCTGAATCATGTTTTAGGTGTTAGAAAAAAATGAAACTACGTACATTGGATAAAGGAGACGAAATACACAAACTATGGCAAGTAAAAAGGAAAAAACATCTAATACTTCAGAAGAAATCTGTTGTTCTTCCTCTTGCTTGTGTTTTGAAAGCAATCAGCATGAGCCGTTATATTACGCATGGTGTGAATCAAAATAATATTTTCAAGATTAAAGCTAACTAAAAAATATTGCATTGGTAAAAACAAGTTAAAAAAAGCAAATAACAAAACCACCAAAGGAAACAATCGCTAAGAGAGATAGGAAGGAGAAAGAAAGAAAGGCAGAAAGACAGAAAGAAAGTAAGAGAGAACGAAAGAAAAAGAAAGAGAAGAGAAAGAAGAAAGAAAGAAAGAAAGAAAGGCGGAAAAGAAAGAAAGGCAGACAGAAATAAAGAAGGAAAGGAAGGGAGAAAGAAATGAAAAAGAAAGAAAAGAAAGAAAGAAAGAAAGGATGGGTGAAAAAAAAAGAACGGACGAAAGAAGATCAAAAGCAACCGAGAAAGACAGACAGAAAAAAGGACAGCAATTTAGGACAGCAAGAACGAAAAAAATATCACAAAAACTCCAAAATAAGGTAAAAGAAAATGTGAATTCAAGAATGAAGAAGAGAAGCTACCGAAAAAGAAAAAGAAAGAATCAAGCCAAGATAGAGTGGTAGGAAAACTGAACAAAAAAACCCCAAACAAATAAACAGCGATCAATCACTTCCTGATATAATCTTCCAACAGGAAGTAAAGACCAAAAGTAGTTTTACGAAGTCGGAATGCAGCCACCTTAAAGATATGCAGAAAAATGAAACTATGTACATTGGATAAAGGAGACGAAATACACAAACTATGGCAAGTAAAAAGGAAAAAACATATAACGAAAAAAGAGGAAAGAAAGGCAGAGGTGATCAGACAAGAAACAAAAGCAAAATCAAAGAGAAGGAGAGAACAGTGAGAATTCTTAGCGCAGAACTTCCAGACAGTAAAGATGCTGTCTCTACCGACAGGCCCCCCGGCATCCCTATATAAAAAGGGTGTAGGCGGGTAGGGGTGGAGGGCGGGGGATGGGGAGGGGGGGGGGGCAGGGGGCGGAGATAGCATTCGAAGAGCATCTTTCCTAGCACGACCTCGCTGTGTCCTGCATCCTTGGCGTCATTAGTTGTCGTCAGCCCCTTCAATGGCTTCTATGCTCAATGCCCCAGCTCTATTTTCTTTTGCGACAAAAAAGTGATTCGGTAATGAGATGCAGTGGTCGTTGAATTGCCGTGCTTCCAATCTCTCTGTCTCTGTCTCTCTGTCTTTGTCTTTGTCTGTCTATGTCTCTCTCAGTCTCTCTCTTTGTCTCTCTCTGTCTCTTTCCCTGTCTCTCGATCTTGCTCTCTCTCTCTCTCTGATGAAAAAATAGTGTGTGAGTATTTGTTCTATAACCCTTCAAAAAGAAAATACCATTCATTCTTTCATCAATTCATTTTATTCATTCGTTCATTCATTCATTCAATTATCATTTATGTATTCATTCGTTCGATCGTTTATTCATTCATTCAATTATTAATTAATTCATTCATTTATTCATTCATTCATCCATCCATTCATTCTGCCTTCTCTCTCTTCCCCTTCTACCCCCTCCCTCTCTCTCTCTCCCTCCCTCTCCTCTCTCTCATTTTGACCTGACCTCAACCCTCTCAAAGAAAATGCGCTAGTTCACGATATTTCCTTTTTCCTTTTAAATGGAAATGCTATGGTTTTGTTTTTATAAGAATATTTGCTCCTTCCTTTAGTTTTACAATAGCATCTCATTTTTGGTAGTTTTAAAGAGAAAGAATTTGAAATAAACTGAGAGAAGTTTAAAATTGTTTCCTTGATCCAGTTCATTTTGTTTAATTGCATTTTCTTTTTATCAACAAAAATAAAAATGTCCTGTTTTTAGTTCATTTTGAAATGTTAATCATATAAGAAATTTTTTAAAAAAAGTGTTGATGTATCCGCTGAATCGTATCTTTGGTTAAATTATCTCTGAATTATATACTCAGGTCAAGTCGTCAGAGAAGTTCTTGCAACTGCTACTGGTATCCATGAACCATACAACCTTGTCGCATGTGGGGGAGGAAACCCCAATAGAAAACCCAAAACATATGGAGACTTGGAGAGGAGATTGGCCCCACCAAGGAAATCCTAAGCCCAGAAAAACATGAAAGACAAATGCAAAGCCGAATGATACCGGATGGGCGGCCCGGGTTACCAACACCCGGTTTTTCCAAAAAACAACACCAGGTGGAAGGACAAGTCAGCTACTGAGTAAAAAATTATTAAGCCCCTGGGACAAATCACCATTGGTCCCATGGAACGTCCAACATCTACCATGGGGAAAAATCAAAGAACTAGAGTATGAGCTTAGCCGTATAAATGGACATTATTGGCTAGGAAAGTGAGAGGGACAGGATTTGGTTAGGACATTGACTGAAGAAGGCAACAATCTGGTCAGTGGCCAAGGAAACTCACCACTGGAGTGGCCTTTATTGTCAAAGGAAGTAGTGGGGGGGCATTATCAGTGTAACACCGGTTTCCGCAGGATATCAGCACCCGGGGTGCGGCCAAGCCCAAGAACACCACCATCAAAATCTATGCACCACATCTGACCTTTACAGTAAAGAAGTAGAAAAATTTTATGAGTCTTGAGTGACCATTAAGAAATCCCCAAAGCAAGGACATCATCATCATCCAAAGGGGATTTTAACCCAAAGTAGGCCCTGACTCTCCCAAACCAAAAGGCCGGAACGGTGGTCATTTTGGACTGGGGAGAAAACGACAGGGGCTACGTCTGCTGGAGTTTGCCTGCCCCACAGACTTACCTTTTGCAAACCTCTAACCCCCACAAGCAGCCCAGGAGGACACCTGGCAGCGCCAAAGGGCCCAAGATCCAAACCCAAAATAGATTTTTCTATAACACCACGGCGCTTCAAACCCAAAGCATCACAAAAGCCAGAACAAGAACCTACCCTGGGCTAAACATAGGCAGTGCCCAAACGCCCTTTGTGCTGCTGGATCAAAATAAGCTGAGAAAAAAAAACACCTGCAAACCCACGTATCAAATTTGACGTGGAAAAAACAAAGATCCAGATGTCGAGGAGATCTTCCAACTAACCCTTGGCGGACGTTTTGCGCATTAACCCTCCTGGACAATGACATCATGACCTCACACAACTTCATGAGCAGTCCGAGAAACAGAAAGGGGAGGGTACTCGGTCGTCAGAGGAATAAACACCAGCCATGGACTACCAATGACATCTTGGACCTCTGCGATACAAGAAGAGCACTGAAACCAACCAGGTCTTCCAACCCTAAAGAATACCGGGAGGCCAACAATCTCGTGAAGAAGTCAATGTTAAAGGCCAGAGAGAAGTGGATCAGTGATCAATGTGATGAGATCGAAAAAAACATGAAAGTGGGCACAGTATAAAGGCATACGACACCCTGAAGAAACTCACAAAACCACTTCCAAACCAAATCATCAGTCATTGAAGACAGCTCCGGAAACCTCCTCACAGAAAACTCAGCTGCATTGACAGGTGGTCTGAATATTGTCAAGAACTGTACAACTACCCAATACAACCTGACAAGAGCATAATAGAAGAGAAAGCAGCAACATCAAGAGCACCCTCGCCATTACCTATACTGAGGGGAAAAAGTGGAAAAGCCATCCGCAGCTTACCAGTAGGAAGTCCCCAGGAGCAGACAATATCCCGTAGAGCTGCTCAGCATGGTGGCGAAACAGTCATCACATATGTTACAGCTATCTGTCAGAAGATTTGGGAGAAAAAAACAGTGGCCAACAGACTGGACACAATCACTCATCATACCCCTGCCAAGAAGGGAAATTTTTCGCCAATGCCAAAACTATAGAACAATCAGCCTCATCACCACGCCAGCAAGATCATGCTCAAAGTTATCTTGAATCGACTCAAGAAGGAGGGAGAAGAACACCTTGCAGAGGAACAAGCTGGGTTCAGGGCAGGCAGGAGCACAATCGAACAGATTTTTAACTGCACATCATGAAGGAAAAACATCTTTAACATCAGAGAGACCCTGTTCCACAACTTCATCGACTTCAAGAAGGGTTTTGGGCAGAGTATGGCACGAAGGCCTGTGGCAGGTCCTCCCGAATGTTTGGCATTGAAGAAGGACTAGTGCAAACCATTCAAGCACAATACAACACTGCAAGCAGTGCAGTCCTTCTGAACAATCAGGTCGGAGACTACTTCAAAACCACAGTTGGGGTCCGACAAGGAAAGCCTGTTATCTCCAGTCCCGTTCAATCTGTTCTTGAAAAAAATCATGAGAGAGACCCTCCATGACTTCCACCCTACCATCTCCATTGGCGGCAGACCCCCCAACAACTTACGGTTTGCCCGATGACATTGACCTCATGGCGGAAGTAACACAGAGCTGCAAGATCTTACGACCAGACTTGAGAAAAGAGCTGGAGCATATGGATGGAGGTGAGCTCGGAGAAAAGTAAAGTACTTGTGAACAGCACGAGCAATGCCACCGCTAAAATTCACATGAACGGCCAACAACTGGAGGAGGGAGACGCTTTTAAATACCTCGGGGCTACACTCACAAAGGACGGCGATCGACGACAGAAATCAAGTCAGAATAGCCATGGCAACATCTTCCATGACAAAAATCACCACCATATGGAAAAGTAAAGAGATCAGTTTCCCCATCAACTAAAGCTCTACAAAGCCCTAATTCAGTCGATCTGCTGTACGGAAGTTGAAACCCGGACATTGACTGCTGAAACAGCAAAACGAATCCAGTCATTCGAAACAAAATGCCATAGAAAACTACTGGCATATCCTGGAGAGAACGAAAGACCAACGAATTTGTCAGAAATAACACGGCTGGCAGGTCACGGGAACCCCTTCTCACCATCGTCAAAAAGAAAAAGCTGACAGGGTTTTCGGCCACGTCCCCGCCAAAAACACTTGCCCAAAACAGTACTGCAGGAACACTCGAAGGTGGCAGAAGGAGGGAAGACAGAACAAGTCATGGATGGACAACATCAGAGAATGGACCAGGATGAATGACTCGGCACTACTGCGCAGAGCCGAGGACCGAGATGGATGGAGGAGGCTTACCACGGCATCGTCTTTCATGTCTCCCCCACGACCGCCAAGGTCACGGGTCTGATGATGATGATGATGAAATATATACAGCTCTAAAACTTTTTTCTTTTACTTTCTTTTAAAACAAAACAAAAACACAGCTATAAAGTTTCATAGTACCTTTGTAACAGTACAAGTTAATAAGTGATGCGAAGCTAGTAGCTTCTTTCTCATTCTTTATAAAGACTACGTACGCTACGTACATCTGTGTGTGTGAAGAAGCGACACACTGTCAACAGTGATCGATAGATTTGTCTCTGCAAGAATCCAGCAAAGGAGGCGACCAAAAATAGAATGTCTGAGCGAACAGCTGGCTCTGGTAATATATCAAATTATGACGGACGGCTTAGCCGAGTGGTTAAGACCATTCGACTTCAATCCCAAGGGTTCATGAAGACGTGGGTTTGAATCTCAGCGCCAGTGGTGCCTGGTGAATTAAGGGAGGGGGTTATTGTGCGATCTACCATCCTAACTTCAAGTGCAGACCTGCCAGTGCCTTAATTCTTATCGTGTCAGCGCCTGGGCTTTATCACAGTTCTTGATTAAACCATTGACGCTGAGGGTAACAGCAAAGTGAGAGGCTGTATGACCAGTGGCTTTCCCACTCATGGAGTTCCACTTTACAGCTTAGTCTTTAGTGATCAACTATGACTCTCTGACTAGGAGGCTTGACTCGCACAGTCCTTACGTACAGCAGCCCTAGGGGCTGGCTGGCCTTTGGAGAACATCTCCAACGCTGACTGTCCTTATGCCCACTTGGCCGAGAGAGTGGGGATGTGCTGTCGGCAAGGCATCTCCACTATAATCAAATTTCTGCCCAGTTTCCAAAACAGCAGCTGCCTCCTCTGCTGTTTTGGAGGTCATCGTCAGACACGACGGACAAACATACATAAGTATATAGACATGCAAAAGATGAAATATGCACGTTAAAGATCTCGTATTCTTATCCCTCAGAGTTTAAGCCTAGGAAGGAACAAAATCACATAATTATGTTCCACAAAAAACCATAGTTACTGAGACTAGGCTCGTACTGCCTGTTAAAACATTGAATCCTTGGTCAAATGTGTCATTGTCAGTGCCTTTACTGTGAAAACACCGTGGCGTGTGGACATGTTAGGACAGCTTTACCCACACCCGTGTGTATGTGTATGCGGGAAAGTGGTGTGGTGTGAGTGGCCTTGCGTTGGTGGGAGAGAGAGAGGGAGAGAGAGAGAGGGGGGGAGAGAGGGAGAGAGATCGAGAGAGAGAGAGAGAGAGACAGACATACAAAGAGAGGCAGAATACAGAAACACACAGACAGACACACACACAGACACACAGAAACTTAGAAACAGAAAGAAAGAGTGTGAAACACAAGACAACAACAACAACAACACAACAAAAAACCAGCAGAAAAAACAACAACATATATACACAGAGGTACGTATCTACCAGAGCCAGAAAGATGGCTGACACAACACGCCCACCACTTTGTGCCTGCCCACACACGTTATGCCTGATTAGACTGGCAGAGAGCTGGTGATGCCTACACCACAGTTTCCTCTGTCCACCTCAGCCTGCCTCCCACCTCCTGCTGACAGCTTGAATGAGTCCCCATCCTTCACCCCCCTCCCTCCCCCCCCTTCCCCACCCCCAAATATATATTAGGTTTTGGGAGTTTTAGGAACAGTCTTAAAGTGTGCCAGATATACATTTTCAAATGAAAAATTGCACTGTCCTGCTCTCGTGGCGAAGTACTCTCCTCACGGGGGAAAAAAAGTCCGAATTTATCAACGGGGAGAACAGTCCGTAGATATTGAGAAGTATGTTTTCACTTAAAAGCTTAAGTACAGTAATCTATGATCACAAAAATATTCAAAGTGTGGTTTGCTCCAAACCTTAGCTAGATGAAAGCGGCGTACCATTTTCATCACAATTAAATAAAAATTCGGAGGGGGTGGGGTGGAGGTGGGGGGGGGGGGGGGGGGGGGTCAAAGGGCGAGATAGCCTAATAGTTAGAGCGATGGGCTCATGAATATGATGGCCCAGGATCAAGCCACAACAAAGCCACCAATTTTAGGGGATTCTACACGTAAGTTAACATTAGCACTGACTCTAATCCCCCCTAATCCTTGGATGAGACTATAAACAGATACTCCGTGTGCAAACCCGTGCAGAACATCTTGAGCACACGTTAGAATCCCGTTCTGCTTTTTGGAAAAAAGTATGCAATTGCATGGCTGTAGGAACGAATGACGAAATTAACAGAAAAACAACGCATGCTCACCAGTGTCGTGTTCGAATCTAACAATTCGTGAACCTTACAGCTGCAGCTGGGGAACAAAAAACAATTTAAACAATAATGAATAACAAGTTATTTAAATACACCTTTATTCTAAGCTTTCATCAGGATGGATAGGCTCTGTAAACAAAAATAGCCAAAGAAAGTAAAACATACAAACGAACAAAAAAACCAAAGTTTGTGTAAGTATTTTTGCTTTGCAGAAAAAAAGAAATATAATATAAATACATTAACAAAAACAAAAAAGAAAGTTTTGAGCATTTCTTATTAAACAGTTTTGCAAGAAGAAGAAGAAGAAGAAGAAGAAGAAGAAGAAGAAGAAGAAGAAGAAAGAAGAAGAAGAAGAAGAAGAAGAAGAAAAACAACAACAACAACAACAACAACAACAACAACAACAACAACAACAACAACAAGAACAAGAAGAAGAACAAGAAGAAGAAAGAAGAAGAAGAAAAAGAAGAAGAAGAAGAAGGAGGAGGAGGAGGAGGAGGAGTAAAAGAAGAAGAAGAAGAAGGAAGAGGAGGAGGTGGAGGAGGAGGAAAAGAACAAGAATGCGAAGAATGCGAAGAAGAAGAATGCGAAGAAGAAGAAGAATGCGAAGAAGAATGCGAAGAAGAATGCGAAGAAGAATGCGAAAAAGAAGAAGAAGAAGAAAAAGAAGAAGAAGAAGAACAAGAACAAGAAGAAGAACAAGAAGAAGAACAAGAAGAAGAACAACAACATGAACAAGAAGAAAAAAAACACAAAAACGTACAAGCGATTCCTCAGATTTCAGAATTTATCTTCCCACTTCTCTCTCTAGGTCCTAATTGTGCCGTTTTTAGACAGCATCCTTGCTGCAGTGACCTTGCTGTGACCTCCATCTCTGGGGTAATCAGCCGCTGTCCTCCTCTCCATTGTTCCTCTGTCCATTGCATCCTGGCCTCCCTCCATCTTTGATTGAAAGAGGCTGCACAATGCTTCCGAATGGCTTGCTGCTGGTCCAACCGTCTTTGAGAAAGTGAACTGGCTGCGTTCGTTTTTTTCTGAAAATGTGTGGGGTTCTAATTGTGTGTTAATTCATTATTAAGCAATCTTCCTTTTTCTGAACATTACCCATGTTTGACATTGACAATGAAAGGGGAAATATGGGGGTTTTTTTTCCTTTTTTTCCATGTGTATTTCCTCTTGTTTCGCTTTTCTGGGTAGGGGTATGTGCTTTTCTTCTTTTCTGTTCTAATTGCCTTTTTTGGGTTTTTTGCTATTTTTACCTTTTTTCTGCTTTGTTAGGTTATTATCCTTTCTCCTTTTCTTTCCTCTCTTACTTTGTCTTGTCCTTTTCTGTTCTATCGTTACTCTCTTTCCTTTTATTTCTTCTTCTTCTTCTTCTTCTTCTTCTTCTTCTTCTTCTTCTTCTTCTTCTTCTTCTTCTTCTTCTTCTTCTTCTTCTTTTTCTTCTTCTTCTTCTTCATCCTCCTCCTCCTCATCATCATCTTCTTCTTCTTCTTCTTCTTCTTATTCTTTTTCTTCTTCTTCTTCTTCTTCTTCTTCTTCTTCTTCTTCTTCTTCTTCTTCTTCTTCTTCTTCTTCTTCTTCTTCTTCTTCTTCTTTCTTTTCTTCTTCTTCTTTTTCTTCTTCTTCTTCTTCTTCTTCTTCTTCTTCTTCTTCTTCTTCTTCTTCTTCTTCTTCTTCTTCTTCTTCTTCTTCTTCTTCTTCTTCTTCTCTTCTTTCTTCTTCTTCTTCTTCTTCTTATTTGCTTTGCTTTGCTTTCCTTTCTATTTACTTGGAGAATTGTTTTAAGAGTGAGAGTTGGCAAAAAGGTAAGTTTGTCAATGGGAACAGCCGAAAGAGCGATCGTGTGTAATTGGTGCTTCTACTTTCCTTGAATTTTGACTGAAGGCAGTAAAAAAAACCAACAGAACTAAAACAATTAGGATATCATTTTTATATTTGGTCAACCCTATTTTGGAATAAGCTTCAAAGCCTTAGAACGCAATCATCCTAAATGTGTAGACAATAATAAAGATGAGTCCATACCAATGCAAGATACAAAAATAATAAGTGGTAACATTGTTTTAGTGTTTATTCCAGCAATGTACATAGCTGTGAATCTGCATGGCTACCTTTCCAACATTAGAAATCAAAGCTAAAAACTACAGGTATAATCTGTCATCCCTAAAAATGCTGCTTAGTGTGAAATACCCCATGTATAGACACACTGGGCCCTATATCACCATCAACATGAGTGCAGTAGTCTTTACCTTCACCTTCACTTACTCCATAATCCCGAAGACCTTGAGGTCCCCAGTGAAGATTGTGCAGTCATCTTCCTTTCTAATACTGTCCACAATAAAGTCGATGCAGTTTTAGCGCCTGTGCTAAGCCACAGAGAACGAGAAGTGCAGGGTAAGGCAGAATGATATTCAACATTGTGACAGAATTACCCACATGGAGCAGGCAAGCTCTTCCTTTGGTTAAGTCATGGAATCATCTTACAATGCTTCTGCAGGAAGCTCTGTTGGCAGATCAAAATACTATAAAATGATAAATGTGGGACTGGGTTTTCGTTCGGAATATAATCTGTGTGTGTGTGTGTGTGTTGTGTTGTGATATGGTGTGGTGTGGTGTGGGTGTGTGCGCGCGTATATGCGCGCACGTGCGTGCGTGTGTGATTTGTGTGTGTGTGTGTCTGTCTGTCTGTACGTCTTTTTGTAAAAGAGAAAGAGCGTAAGGATGAAGATACAAAGAGAACACAAAATCAGATAATAGACATCAACAACAAAGAAACCAGAGACCATAATATAAAAACAATATCAGCAAGAAAGACAGACAAATAATTTTTATAAACCCGCTAGAAACACGCTTACAGAGACACAAATGGACACACAACCAAACACACACAGAGGCACAAACGACCCAGCCAGAGAGACAGAGACAGAAGACGGTGGACAAAATGCTTTCCCATTTCCGCTCGCCCACCCTCTGTCGCACTTGATTACACGGGCAGGCGGCAGGCGCTTCGTGTTTCTCGGCTTTCGCTCTTTCCTGTCCACTCTTCCCTCACTAACTCTGACAGTTTGACTTCTCAAACCTTGTAGAGAATAGGATGTTCGGGAGTTTGGGGGGTACGGGATAGTCTAGTGGTTAGAAGATTGCGCTCGCAATATGATGATCCGGGTCCGGGTTCGAATCCCGTTTAAAAAGGATTTTTTAACCTCCTTTTTCTTTTTTTTCTTTTATTCTTTTATTTCGAGGATAATGGAATAAGCACGCGTGTGCTTTTTTTCATCCAGTCCCCGTGTGTATGCAGTTTTGTCAATTTTGTCATCCGTTCCCACCGGCACACAATGGCCTACTCTTCCGAAAGCGGAACGGGTTTTAACTTTTGCGCAAGATGTTCTGCGTGCGTTCGCACACGGGGCCTCGGTTTATAGTCTCATCCGAAGGACTTTTGGGGAGAGTGGAGTCTGCACTGAGGGAAAAATCCTCTTGAACGGGAATCGAACCCGGGTCAACAGATCACGAAGGCATCACTGTAACCACCAGGCCATCCCGTCCGCTAGAGTTAACCTTAGTGTAGACCCCACTCTCCTCTAAAGTACTTTAGATGAGACTATAATCTGAAACCCCGTGTGCAAACGCATGTAGGATATCTTGCCCGCACGTTAAATCCTGATCAGCTTTTCGAAAGAGTAGGCCATTGTGTGCTGGTGGGAACAGATGATAAAATGTACAAAACTGCATATACACGGGGCCTGGTTGTAAAAAAAGTACATGCGTGCTTAATCCATTATCTTTGATATAAAGAATAATATATAAATAGAAACAAACATGAGATGGACCAGAGCTGACAATAAAGCAGTTAAGACGAACTGTTTAAAGTCCGTCAGGTAGCCCAATTCTAGCACCAAAAAATGTTAACTAGTATCTGTATTCCAGATATAAAAAGACTCATTTCACCTTTTTATGAACAATTGAGTATGCTGTTATTCTTCCAAGATTGGTACATAGATCTGGTAGTGATAAACGTATCGTTTATATGGTGGTGACTGATCAGTTACAAGAAATGCTCGAAAAAATAAATGCTGAAGAAAGAAGGAATAAAATCTATCCAAAACTATACAAAGAAAGAAAGAAACATGAAAGCAGGGGAGAAAGAAAATAAAATACGCAAATACAATTAAAAAAGAGAAACAGAGAACTGAAAAAGGGAGGACAAAACGGCTACAAGGAAAAAACCATAATTTAAAACTGTACAAAGAAAAAAGCCAAAAAGCAGTAGTAAAGAGAACAAAATAGCGATTGATAAAGAAACAAAAAAGAAAAAAACACAAAATTCAATAAAGGAAAAGAAAATCCAACTGGAAAAAGGGAGGGAGAAAAGTTTAGGAAATCAAAAAAGAGAAATAACAACGAGGAGGAAGCCAAATACATTACGAGAGAGAGAGAGAGAGAGAGGAGAGAGAGAGAGAGAGAGAGAGAAGACAGACAGACAGACAGAGAGAGAGGGAGAGAGAGAGAGAGAGGAGAGAGAGAGAGGGGGGGGGAGAGAGAAAGAGAAAGAGAGAGAGAGAGAGAGACAGAGACACAGAGAGAGAACAGAGAGAGAGGGAGGGGGGAGAGAGAGAGAGAGAGATTGCCAGACATACATATAGAGATAGCAGAAAGAGAAGAAGAAGAAGAAGAAGAAGAAGAAGAAGAAGAAGAAGAAGACAGAGATGAAAAAGAGATGAAGAAAAGAAACAAGAAGATAAAAAAACAGAAGAAAGAAACGAAAAAAATATAATGATGACACACACAAAAAAAAAGAAATTACATTAGAAGAAAGGAGAGGAACAAAACTATTTAAAAAAGCAAATATATCAAGAAAATAAGGCGGAGCAAACAAAAACGAATAAAACAGAAAGAAAGAAACAAAGAATAGTATAATTATGTGAATGAAAAAACAGTAATCACACTTTTTTTTAGGTAGAAAGAAAGAAAGGCAGAAAGCAGAAGATACCATAAATGAACACATAACAATAAGAAGAAGAAAAAATAAAATAAAAAAAATGAAACAAACCCATAAAATAGAACGACAAACAAAAGACAAAAGACAAAAGAAAGTGAAAAAGAAAGAACGACCAAAAGAGAAGAAATTTTTAAAAAGAGAGAAAACCATAGACAGAAAACACACGCGCTTTTATCTGTGAAGACTACTTTTAGCCTAGAACTTGCAGAAGATGCAGTTTTGGCCAATCCCACAGCCCTACAATCGTCTTTCTACTCTCCCAATGTCTGTCGCAATTTCTTCAGATAACACCCTTCCTTTATTCAGTGACCTTGCTTGTGTCCTACATCTCTGGAGTAATTACTTCTTGCTGCCTTGTCAATGGCTTCTTTATGCAGCGCATCCGATTCTGGTTCTGCGTCTTTTGGTCAAAAGTATCTAGCAGCAAAATGCTCTGTGAATTGAGTTATCCTGTCTTGATCATTTTTGTGTGAAATAACAATGTTCTGACGACACTGAGGTAGCATCCAAGGTCGACTATTTCTTTATTATTTGTTTATCTTATGAGGAACGATTGGCAAATTTTCAATCAGCAAAACAAGTTTTTGATGTCCTTTTTTCTTCGGCAAAACAACAGTAGTACCAACAACACTTAGCAGAGTAAGAAAATAATTCTGGTTATGGTAGCATTGTTCATGTATTAAGAAAAGGTGCGTGTTTTTTAAAGATAAGTAAAATGTTCTTAGAAAAAAAAGATGAACACCGTAGTTTGTGTTCCACTTTCTGCCTACTCCACGCTCTTGCCAACCTGGTTGGATAGAGAGATTGATTGATTGATTGATTGAATGATTGATTGATTGTTCAACCAAGGGTTTCAAATAAGTATCGACATGCTTTTTTTAAAAATCCAGTCCTTGCTTTAAGAACAGACTATCCTTAATGATCAGAGCTAATAGCTTCAAGGAGGGAGAGAGAGAGAGAGAGAGAGAGAGAGAGAGAGAGAGAGAGAAAAGAGAGAGAGAGGGAGAGAGAGAGAGAGGGAGAGAGAGAGAGAGGGAGAGAGAGAGAGATAGAGATGCACAGCTCTCTCTCTCTCTCTCTCTCTCTCTCTCTCTCTCTCTCTCTCTCTCTCTCTCTCTCTCTCTCTCTCTCTCCCTCCCTCCCTCCCTCCCTCTATTTTTGAGTTGAGCATTTATTCTGTAACTGATGCCGACAGCTTGGTGAATCAGGGCTGTTACAAATAATCATCTCAGAGTTTGAAAACCTCCTTCAACACCTCAAGTGCACATGTGCTCCAGACGTAACGCCCTTGCCTAGAAAGCAGGACGTGTTGTAAGTTTGATCCTCTTTCTTCTTGGAGTGGTGGTCTGGGTGCAAGTCTTTCATATAAGACGATAGTGCAAGAATCTATATGCAATACGCATTTAGCACACGGAAAAAAACCCACAATAACAAAAGATTTAATCCTGGAGAAGGTATGTAATAAAAAAGCTACACTGATAAAGAAACATACGCAGACAGGAAAATTCAAACAGGTTGCACTGTTCCCGTAGTGACGCGCCTTCTCCTACTCCATGCAGAAATATCAACCACGAATGAAACATGACATACAATACAACACAATACAATGCATACAGTGCACTACAGTGCATTACAATACACTGCACTACATTGCAATATAATAAGATACAACACAATACAACGCAATACAACATAACACAAGACAACACAATACACTGCAATGCAGTGTATTAACACAAAACTCATTCAATATTAAGTAACACGATAAAAAATACGATACATAAAAACACAACGCAATACAGAACAAGTTTTTCCCCCAAAATAGAAACAGAACAATCAAACAAAAACAGATAACAACAAAAACAAACCACAAAAACCAAAAAACAGAACAAACCTATAACCCAAACCGCAAACCAACAACAACAACAACAAAACAACCAAACCCACCCCCAAAATAACACCAAGTCTACTTTGTTTCCGATAGACTGATAAACGAGACCTGGCAGAAGCGTTCAATGCACTGCACTCGTGGATTTTCCCGATGCCCTGGACCCGAGTCCAAAATGATCATCTTCTTCCCACTCCTGCCCGATTCCCATCCCTTCCCATCCCATCCCACCTCCTTTCAGTTAATGTCCAGTCTCCCATGACCTTGCTGCGTCTTCTTCCTTCCATCACTGGGCTAATTAGTTCTTGCTGTCCTCGCAGTGCAGTGTTCTGTAGTGGTTTCTCCGTATAATACAGTGGTGGGTTGGGCGAGGTTTGTGTGTGTGTGTGTGTGTGTGTTGTGTGTGTGTGTGTGTGTGTTGTGTGTGTGTGTGTGTGTGTTGGTGTGTGCGTATGTGTGTGTATGTGTGTGTGTATGTGTGTATGTGTGTGTATGTGTGTCTCGTTCCTCCGCTGGAGCTCTGAGGTACATCCCTGGTGATATTTTTGTGTGTGCGTATTTAACTG
Organism: Rapana venosa; assembly: GCA_028751875.1. Classification (NCBI taxonomy): domain Eukaryota; kingdom Metazoa; phylum Mollusca; class Gastropoda; order Neogastropoda; family Muricidae; genus Rapana; species Rapana venosa. Next base: position 42,710,941 of record CM054149.1, on the reverse strand, counting down.
TTTTTACCCATTTTTACGGAAGCCACATCTGACTGCAGGAAATAATGTTTAACATGAAACCAATGTGCATGAAGTATGGGTTTTCTTTTTTTGTTGGGATTTTGTCATCACGTTACTAATATCCAATATCCAACTCTTCTGAAAGGTGGATCAGGTTTTAACGTGTGCAAAAGATGTTCTGGGTCCGTCCACTAAGCTACAAGTTCCCCCTCCTTCCCCCCTCCCCCCCTCCTCCATACAATATATCAGTCTTCGCCTTTTCAATATACTGAGATTCACATTTATAAACATTATACACGATCCCCGATATTGACAAAATATCTGTCTGTCAGCATCGACCCATCCCTCCTCTATCGATCTGCATCTTTCTTTTTTCTTTCTGCTTGTCTCTTTCCCTCGGCTTGATTGCCTCTGTCTTGGTTTTATCTCTGAGTCTCTGTCTGTCTCTAGTATTAGAAATTTGTCTGTAATCTGTGTTTCTGTTCTCTCTCTCTCTCTCCTCTCTCTCTCTCTTCTCTCTCTCTCTCTCTCTCTCTCTCTCTCTCTCTCTCTCTCTATCTATCTATCGATCTATCTCTCTCTCTCTCTTTCTCTCTCTCTCCGGTCGCTCACTCTCTCTCTCGCTCGCACTCTCTCTCTCTTTCCCTCTCTCTCTCTCTCTCGGTCGCTCTCTCTCTCTCTTTCCCCCCTCTTTCTCTCTCTCTCTCTCGGTCGCTCTCTCTCTCTCTCTCTCTCCCTCTCTCTCTCTCGATCGCCCTGTCTCTCTCCCTCTCTCTCTCTCTCTCTCTCTCTCTCTCTCTCTCTCTCTCTCCCTCTCTCTCCCTCTCTCTCCCCTCTCTCTCTCTCTCGGTCGCTCTCTCTCTCTCTCTCTCTCTCTCTCTCTCTCTCTCTCTCTCTCTCTCTCTCCTTCTCTCTCTCTCTCCTCTCTCTCTCTCTCTCCAAAAGGCTGTGTCTACGATAATCAGTGTAGACGTATATTTGTTTTTCTGTCTGTCTGTCTGTCTTTCATTGTCTGTCAATCTATCTGTCTGTCTGTCTGCCTCTCTCTCTCTATCTCTCTTGACAACAGGCTGCGTCTATGGTGATCAGTGTAGACCTTTGCCTGTCTGTCTATTTGTCTGTCTGTCTTTCCTCCTGCCTGTCTCTCTCCTCTCTCTCTCTCTCTCTCTTCTCTCTCCTCTCTCTCTCTCTCTCTCTCTCTCTCTCTCTCTCTCTCTCTCTCTCTCTCTCTCTCTGTCTTTGTCTGGCTACAAAACAGGCCGCATTGTCTATGGTGATCAATGTACACTTACGTCTGGCTATCTGTCTGGCTATCTGTCTGGCTATCTGTCTGGCTATCTGTCTGGCTTGTCGAGGTAAGCCCTGAAAGATGGCTAGGAAGGAAGAGGATAGAAAAGCGACTGTCTTTATGTGACAGTATCACTCAGCCCAGACGCACAGCTCACATGTATATAGTAATGGTCTTTTTCTTTCCTTTTCATTGGAAAACAAAACTTTCCCCACTAACCGTGTATACAAACTTTAGGTATTAAGGAAGTAGTTGTAGGAGGCGGAGGAGGAGAAGGAGGAGGGGGGAGAGGGAGGAGAAAAAAGAGGAGGAGGAGATTAGTAGTAGTAGTAGTAGTAGTAGTAGTAGTAGTAGTAGTGGTAGTGGTAGTAGTAGTAGTAGTAGTAGTAGTGGTGGTGGTGGTGGTGGTGGTGGTGGTAGTAGTAGTAGTAGTAGTAGTAATAGTAGTAGTAGTAGTAGTAGTAGTAGTAGTAGTAGTAGTAGTAGTAGTAGTAGTAGTAGTAGTAGTAGAGAAGGAAGAGGAGGAGGAGATTAGTAGTAGTAGTAGTAGTAGTAGTTGAAGTAGTAGAATTAGTAGTAGTAGCAGTAGTAGTAGTAGTAGTAGTAATAGTGGTAGTTGTTGTCGTTGCTGTTCGATATGGGGTTGGAGGGTACCAGGTATTTCCCAGCTTAAACCTGAGTGTCTCCCAGCTATAATATTCTGATACATATATCCCACCTAAAAACCCCTGTGATACGATATTTTTTATTACTTTTATTCTCATTCT
>CM054149.1:42688886-42706386 GCA_028751875.1 Rapana venosa | reverse complement strand
AGCTTCCACAAGGAGCGTGTCAGGCTGGGTCTGCCTGTCAGCATCGTCTTGCTGACCTCCTTCACCATGATGGGCGATTCACGAGAACCTTTTTTATAATTGGGGTTGCGGGTTTTTATCGTTATGCATTGTTGAAGGCAGTTTTAGCGGGAACAGAAAATGATGGTGAACTTTTGTGGTAAAATACAGGGAACTCCTACCAACAACAGGATTGATAGAGACAGTTGAGTTGAGTTGAGAAGGTGGTTTTGTTGTTAGATAATAAGTTTGTGGAACATTGGACGTTTTTTTTAATCGACTTAAGAGATGCAGTGTTCCCACACTGCTTTGCTCGTGTCTTCTTATTAGCAGGGTCTTTTCAACATTTCTCTCAAGGATGATTCGTTTGAATGTCCTTTACCATTAAGGTGACTGAATTACTTTTCTCATTTTGAGAATAGTTTTACAATTCAATACATAACAAACGTTTTATTTAGGTTACAGATTTTTGTAAGACTATGTTAAACATAATGTCTACCTTAATGCATACGACAACATACCAGATAGTACTCTTTTTTAATGTCTTTTTCTATGTTAAAACATTAGTCAGTTTTCATATGATTGTTTAGTTTTTAATGGTTCAATATTCGCAACATCCCAGGTTTCGTCTTCTGATTTATTATTGTTATTATTCTATACTCAGTACATTATTTGTGTATGCAGTTTCTTCTGCCATAGCCTTGATGTGGTCTACATCTCTGGAATACTTAGTATCTGGCGTTTCTCAATCGAATTCATTTTTTTATCCATTCCACTGAGTGCTCCATGCTTGAGCCAAAGCATGAAATAATGAGATACACAGCTCCTTGAACTTGTCTGGGTCTGTCTGTTGCCCTTGTTTTATCACTATGTAAGAAGAATGAAACGTGGTCATTGACGTGTTGGGTTTTTTTAAATCAAAGTTACTTTAACTCCCTTTTAGTTAGGTTCATGGCTTTAAAATCACTGTCTTGTGAAAGAAAAATGAATTTTCTCAGGTGAGCTTGCAGTTTCTGAAATAATGATTGCATTAAACAAAATGTCTGTCTCAATTCCTACAAAAGTATACCAGATCAAACATGAGTTATGCAGTGCTTTTCATATTAAATTTTAAGATACAGTCAGTGTGCTCGCTCATAAACTTTTTTCTTCTTTCCAAGTAATCATCATGTTATATGTTTTTTCTTCATTTTTTTCTATTTAACTATATTCCTTGCAGTCGTGTTATATGCCGTCCTTTCTGCCGTAACATTGCTGCTCCCTTTAATCTCTGGAATAATTGGTTCTTTCTGCTTTCTCAATGACTTTCCTGCAGTGTCCATCCAGTCCTTTGTGTTTGAAGCAAAGCGCATGACAGGGAGGTGCACTGTTCCATGGATGGCTTTGTCCGGGCCTCCATGTTACCTAGTCTTTTTTCATATTCCTTAGATCGCTGAACTGTTTCAATAGGTTGATTTTTTTTTGTCCATTAAGATTGCCAATGTATTCATTTGCGAATAGTTTCGTGGCTTTCAAACCCACTTTTTTTCGAGTTAGATGTTTCCAGGCATAGTACATTCCTTCTTGTTTTTTTGTAGTACAGTAAGCTGCGTTAAACATTTGCTGCTGTCGTTATCATATCCATGTCCTAGTGGAGATCTGCGATCTAGGGACTGAACAGCGGTAAATAAGCTTCTTCCATGATTAAAACACGAGGGGGGATGTTTTGTCGCATTCTCTGCGGTTTCTTTGTCAATCCCAACCAGTTTTCTGTCTTTGAATATAGCAGGTACCATGCCAGTGCTCTGACCGCTGACCTATACAGTCCCCGTACCCTTGATATTATTAAAATTCTACTTATGCATACATACTGGGGTAAATTTTAAAACAGATTTGAAAAGCAAATAATCCAGGAAACAAAAAAGGACAGAAACACACAAACAAAGAAACACGCAAATAAACAGAGTATATGAAGTAGAAATCCGTTTAGTCAAAGAAGCATCTATCAAAAATAATTTCTGGAATTTTTCAAAGCTTTATCATCTTGCAAATATGCCGTGCATGAAAAACAGCACACAAAGAAACGCAAACCAAAGAAATTTTTTTTTTTAAAACAACAAGAAATCACATACAGCAACTGCATCAGACAGAATTGACAGGATAGTACAAAAAACGAAACTAAAAAATAGAACGAGGCCAAGAACAAAATTCATTAAAATGGCCACGAAAGGGCATTAAACTTTACGCTAAGTGGCTCTGAATCTGTAATGCAATCAGGCTCCTTCCTTCTTCTTTGCATACATTTAGAGGGCGAAGAGAATAGACCGAGTTCGTGACAGGTCATTGATCATGCCGCTGTAACGATTAGTCTTTTTTCTCAATCCGTGTATGTTTCTATTCTTTTGGGATTTGCAGGCAAAACAAAAGTAGCGGGCTTTCATTTGGGCATTTGGTCTCTTATAAGAACTGACCATTGACTACACATTATTTACGATGGTCAACAACAAACCCTGGGTTAACATTACTCTCTCTCTCTCTCTCTCTCTCTCCCTCCCTCTCTCTCTCTCGATCGTGATAGATATCAACCATATAGATCATTTAAGACTATATTCGAAAAAGAAAGTTATATTCTAGATATGGAAAATTATTGTTATCATGTTGCCATCACGCAGTTAAGGTTTAATGTACTCCCACTGACTAACAATGTACATCGCTATAGCGAATCTATTCATGATAAATTCTGTCCATTTTGTAAAAATCAGATCGAAAATGAAAAACATTTTGTGTTATTTTGTGCTACGTATGAAGATTTAAGGGTCAAATTTCTAAGAGTCAAAAGAACTTCATCTGCGCATGTTGCTTAGAGCCACTGATCCTATCCACAGATACAATTTATCTAAATATGTATTTCATGCAAGCAATAGGCGGAAGAAAATACTTAAAGTCTACAAGGTAACCAATCCCATGATGTACGTCTGGTAAACCGTTTAAACATGTTCACCCTTGTTTATATCGCTATTATCAAGAATTCGTGGCATAATATGATCATCTTTTTCTGTATCTCCCCTTTTTATACTAATGTCTCTGACTCTGATGATTTCAGTAAATGTGAAATGTAAACTGTGAGTTGACAACTGTCCTTAACATTTGAACTGTAGTAGGTATGAGATGTACCATTATGATTCTCAATTAACCAATGATTGTAGAAAATAGATAGGTGCTGTTATATAAGATATTTTCTTATTTTCTTTTCTATATTGTATTGTGGCCTAAGGCCAATGTACAATTAAATCATTTCAGAGTTCAGAGTTCTCTCTCTCATAAAGAGAGGTATGATGTGTATAGATCGTTTAAAAGTATTTTTGTAAAAGAGCAGTATTTAAACTTTATAGATGTCTACTGCTTTCGTGTAGAAATTACACAAGCAAGAGTTAATGTTTTACCTCTTAACAATAATGTGTATAGATATAGTGATAATATCCGAGATAAATTATTTCCATTTTGTAAAACGAACTTTGAAAATGAAGCCCACTTTCTATTGGAATGTTACATGTACTCAATCTTAAGAGAAAAGCTTTTAAGAAAATGTATCAATGTACCATTGACAGATATGTTCAAAGTAAGAAATGATGAGTACAAACATAGTTTGTCTAACTACATTTTTCATTCTATTAACAAAAGGAAAATAATGTTGGCGCAAATACTTTATTGGAAAACTGCTACGATTTGATATACTCAATATGGATGATTTTTCTTAGACAGTATCTTCTTTCTATGATTGGGTTATGATTGATTTAAGGTTTATAATCAAGAAATAGAATAAATGGTGTTTTTCTTTTGTATTCAGTCATGAACTGTTACTGACATAATCTTTTTGCATTATTTGGCTATGTATATGTTGGTGTTTTTCTTCTCTAATCAGTCATAAATCATTATTTGTTTGTGCATTTGCTTTGCCAATGATATGAATGAACCCATTGTTCTATCCCAAGCCCAACAAATGTATTGTGGTCCAAGGCCAATGTACATTAAATCTTTTCAGTGTTCAGTGTTTCAGTGTTCTCTCTCTCTCTCTCTCTCTCTCTTCTCTCTCTCTCTCTCTCTCTCTCTCTCTCTCTCTCTCTCTCTCTCTCTCTCTCTCTCTCTCTTTCTCTTTCCTGCCTCTTTGTCTCTTCTCAGTAGCTCTATCTCTCACTCTACGTGTGTCTGTCTACCTCTATTTCTGTCTGTCTGTCTATTCGTCCATCCGTCTCCCCTCTCTCTCTCTCTCTCTCTCTCTCTCTCTCTCTCTCTCTCTCTCTCTCTCTCTCCCTCTTTCTCAAGACTTCTGAACATTTAATCATTTGAACACTCTCTCTCAATTTTGTCGCTGGTCACATTAGGCCCCGGAGATGTCTGTGCTTAAGAAGCAGAAGATAGTGTGTGGCGTTAGTACACATTGCCAGACTACTTGTTTTTCCTTTGTGGACGATTCATTTCGTTCCTTAATCAATATTTTGTTGTTGTTGCGGGTAGAGATTTCTTGTAAAGCTTCATCCAGTTTAAAGACTGACGTGTGTGGTAGCCTCACTGCAGCAGACTAGGCCACAGATGAAGCTCCAAGGGCGAGTCCTTGACTTCAAAGCGGAATCCAGCAAGAAATATGCATATCAATGGGGATAGTAAGGACATAGGACTCCGTTTGTTTTACAGAGCTTTATGAAAGGTGTTTGACGAACGTGAACATTTACTAAAGTTATTTGAGAGAGAGAGAGAGAGAGAGAGAGAGAGGAGAGAGAGAGAGAGAGAGAGAGAGAGAGAGAGAGAGAGAGAGAGAGAGAGGCAGACAGACAGACAGACAGAGAGAGATTCTAGCTAATTTCAAGGCATAGTTTTTCGCTCATTTTAAGTTTTATACAATGTTTATGATGGTAAGTATGACTTGAAACTCTCCTAGGTGTTAGGGTGTGTGTGTGTGGCTATGTGTGTGTATGTGTGTGTGTGTGTGTGTGTGTGTGTGTGTGTGTGTGTGTGTGTGTGTGTGTGTGTGTGTGTGTGTGTGTGTGTGTGTGTGTGTGTGTGGAAACCACATGCAGACATCATCAGTATATTTCCTTACTTTTGCATATAACCATTCTTTTATTATGGCCACAAGGTCCTTTCCCTTTTTGGGGTTAGGTTAATTCATGTTCGTGGCTGAAATTTCTGTTCCTCTGCTTTTGTTTTGATGTTCCTCTGTCGCGGCATTTTGCATAGTATGCGACCATTTACACACCATTAAGGTAGCTGCATTTCTGATCTAGGGAGTGGTGGTTAAACTTGACACCAATGTGCATGCATTTTTATAAAAAAAATAAATTGCCATTCCTTCTCACCAGTATGCCTACTCTTCTGAAAACTGAGACTAGTTTTTCAATTGTGCACAATATCCTGTGTGCGTTCGCACATGAGATCTTGGCTTTTAGTCTCTTCTGAAAGACTTTTGGGGGAGTGGAGACGGTGATGGTGTTATCTTCAGGGGAAAAAATCCCCTGGAAAAGGTGCCTCAGGGATGACTCAAACCCGGGCCGTCAGTTTGCAAGCTCAGTGCTCTAACCGCTACGCTAGCTTGTCCCTGTTCGCTAAGTGAACGATACTATAGTCCTGCGCTTACAGTCACAAGTCTCTAAAGGTAAAGGTTCAGGAGGACGATGCAGTCAGCGTAGAATTGCTTTGCCCCTGGCTGTCTGAGAGTGCAATTCAATTTTGTCCTGGGAGGATAGTCTGACTGCAGCTTACAAAGTTGTTTTGGCAGGCAGTATAATGCATGGAGACAGGATAGCTCAGTGGTCAGAGCACTCGCTTTCCTCAAGCTAAGGTTAAGCAGCATTGAGCGTGGTCACCAAGTGGATGGGTGACTGTTTTCGATTGCGTGCCTTGGCTTCAGTACAGACCCCTTAGTTCACCCAGCGGTAAATGGGTACCTGCCCTCTTTAGGGTCAGGGAAGGTAAAGAAGCGAGGGAAAGGAGATGGGCCCCGTCCTCAATATGCTGGCCTCTGGAGAAGATGAGGTCTATGACATCTTGCTCCGCAGTGACCGTATTGGCTATGGAACATATTTACCTCTTTGTAATGCATGTTAACAGAGTAGATAGGATTGAATTATATTCTTTTTCCTAAGTAAAACTCAAACCATGCAGTTATGAAGAAGTGTAAAATTGGTGTTGAAATAAGGAATTTGTTTTAATTTTGCAGGTAAAATTATCAGTTCAGCAGGGTTTTTTTAAACACGTATTTTGAACTAAACACGTATGGACTGTTTTTGTGAGAATAGTTGTAAGTGTATGTTTCCAGCAAGCTCTAAAATGTGTCCTTACATGTTCAGTAAATTTGACGTAAGTATAAAGCTACGAATAAAGCTGTATGCAAACTATGCTATTTGTTTTATATGTGTACAATGTACAAAACTATGCATCACCGAATCAAACTGCCGTTAGCTTTGCAAAGTTCATTTTATGAAGAGGTAAAGTAATATTTTAAGTAGGAGTTTGTTTGCGTTTAGTCCTTAAAAATGATGCGTTGTTTGCCATAACATGAGTCTTGTGACAGTCATTATTCCCTGTTAACTTTCAAACGTAAACAAAATGAACAACATACTAACGAGCAATATACAAGAAAGTGCATGTAATATTGGAGGGCTAGACTTTGTGCATAGTTTGAAATCAAAGTCATGTATTGAATGTATTCACTTTGCATAAATTAAGTCTTATTTTTGAGTTACTTTTTAAGGCAACACAAATCTGGAACGTTGTTAAAAGAAAAGAAATTTGAGCTGATTCATATTTTTTAAAGATTACAAAAACTGCATACACAATTGTTCTGTTTCTTTTAATTTTATATGGTTCTAGACCAAATGTGCTTTCTATATGAAAATGAGAAGTGCGCCATATGCAGAGCACTCCACAGTTAAATTTTTAGCTGTTTAAGGAAAGCATTTAGACAGATGAAGGCAAGCCTCATGATTGTATTTTTTGTCCTAGAATGTGGTGCCTGTTTTAGAGTTGTCGATATATATCAATCAAATTGACATGATAATATGAATATTGCTCACATAAAAACATCCCTAACACACTTTGTAGATATTTTGAAAATTTTGAAGAATATATCTTCGAAACTGAAAACTATTTGGTTAAAGGACAAGCTTCGTAAACGAATGTCTATCAACATTGTGTTTTCGATTTCGGCAAGACATACACAGACAGGTTTCGTCGCCAAAACCATTTATCTGATAAAGCCGACAGGATCGCTGATGCTTTAGGTACCAAAACCCTCAGGGAAGCAGAACCTAGCTTTCGCATAACTCACATCCAGACTGGATTAGGAATCGTCCGGGCGGCTTCGTGTTTCTGCCAAAGAAAGCGACCATCGTCTGGCTGTGGTCTGCGCTGAAGACAGCTAGCAGACAGGGGACAGATCACAGACTCTGGACATCGGGCTAAGCAGATCAGTTAGGAGGGGAGGAAGGAAGGAAGGAAGGAAGGTAAGAGAGGCAGACGGTAAAGAAGGGAGTAGGTAAGTAAGTAGATAAGTTAGTAGATAAGTTAGTAAGTAAAGTAGGTGAGTAATTAAGTAAGTATTTATGTATATCTGTATGTATGCGTGTATATATATATATATATATATATATATATATATATGTATATGTATGTAGGTAGGTAGGTAGGTAGGTACGCATGCACGTACGCATGCACGCAAATACGTACGTACGTACGTACGTTTAAATCCGTAAGTACGTAATTTAATTAGTGAGTGCATAATAAGCAATTAAGCGGCTGAGAAAGTAAGAGAGGGAGGAAGGAAAGATTGAAGGAAGAAAACGGGTAAGTGATTAAGTAAGTAAGTAAGTGAGTAAGTAAGTAAGTAAGTAAGTCGATAAATAAGCAAATGAAAGAGTGAGCGAGTGAATAAATCAGTGAGTGTTGCTTTGATGCTTTAAACAATTGTATTGTCATTGCCCGTTGTGGCCTATTGACAAGGGGGATAATATGACATGCTTTCTTTTGTTATCGCAAACACACGTATTTGATAATGCTTCTCACTTTTCACTTTTCGAAAGAGTAGGCCATTGTGTGCCGGTGGAAACAGATGACAAAATTTACAAAACCACATACACACGGGGACTGGATGTAAAAAAGCACATGAGCGCTTATTCCATTATCCTCGACATAAAAGAATAAATTAAAAAATAAATAGATAAAAGCTTAATATATTTTCTTTTTGTTCTACTTTGTATATCGTTTTCAAGTTTTATTCTATTTATAGTCCCTCCTGTATTTTATTACGATAGCATAATAATTATATGATCAATTCTCTAAAAGTTGTAATATTTGTTTTGCAATTTTTATGTGTGTGCCTACGTTCGCGCATACGTGCGTGCATGTGTGTACGTACGTGTGTGTGTTTGTGTGTGTGTGTGCTTGTGTGCTTGCATGCATTCATGTGTTTGCATGTGTGTGTGTTCACGTGCGAGCGTGTGTACGTGCATGCATGCATGTGTATGTGTGCATGTGCGTGTGTGCGTGAACATACGTGTGTGCACGTATACGTGTGTAGGTCTTATTTGTTCGTGTTTCTGGGTATTAACATATCAATTGCACAGCCTTCCCGTTTCTACTTCCCTCTGCCTGTGTGTCCCACACTACAAGCACTACACGTTCACTTTCCCTGTTGTCATTCCCAGGCGGTGGTCCTTCATCGCTGCTGTAATCTTCCCTCCTCTGTCCTCACTGAATGGCGGCAATTCAGCCCAGTGCCTTCAGCCCTCGGGCTATGAAGGCCAGGAGTTGGGGGTGAGATACGTAGAGTGTGTAATTGCTTTGCCCCTGGCTACTTTCTTCTCTTTTTTGTTCTCCTGAGTTTAATCCAGCTTTTGTTCTTGTCAGTACATTGTTAGTACAGCAGCAAAGTTCATGGATTTTTATGTGAAGTAAGCATTTTTGAAGACAATTTTTTCTTAAATTAATTAGTTGCTAATACTGTTGTGAAAGCAAAAATGAGAAGAATGATTTTTTAACTTGCAATGTGCGTGAGAGGTTGATTCAGTTCGTAGCAAATGTATTATTCATTGAATGTATTTCCTTTCAAGCGCTCTTTACAGCATCAGAAATAAGAAAGCTAGAAATATGCCTTTAAATGAGAACAAATCTGCACCTTAAAAAATTCAACAATAGCTAGAAATAGACGAAGCAATATGTTCTGAGTTTTAAAGACACCACTGTTTTACTATGAGTGCAATATTTGTCATATCTGTAGTATAAGGGGATACTGTACAACTGTACTACGGGACATCAGATTTTTGAAGACTTAAGGAATAAAACACATTTCCTTTGAAACAGAGAGTGACAAAGCCATTTGGTTTGTAAGCAAAGAGGATTAAAAGCATAATTTTATGGAAATAAAATCAACATCAATTACAGGACTCTGCCGTGAAATATCTCATCTGTTTTCCCTTTGTGAAATGCTTTAGAAGGACATGTTTCAACGTCAAAGGATTTCTCGGATAACGCCAACAGCACGTCTGACATCTTAGAGGGGAAAGCTCTGGTGAAATCAGAATACAGTCTAAAGTAGGAGGGGCTGGGAGCAAGACACCCTCATGGTTAGAGCATTGAGCTTGCAGATGATGGCTCAGACTCCAGCCACCACCAAACTCCCAGTTGAGGGAATCTACCACTCCTCTCCCCCCCCCCACACCCTCCAGCCCTGCTGAAATATGGTAGCACTAGTACAAAATTATGTAATAGCAGCCACACATTGTCTATGGTCCAGTATCTTATGACTGAATTTGCATTACCATGAAGCATTTTTCATATAAATATGCAGAATTTGAACTAGGAGCTGAAACTGCCTAAGTTGATTTTGAGGCTCAAAAAATGCTTATACCAAGCTGAATAAAAGACTTGTGCACAGACAGAAGTATCAGAACAAGCCTTCAAATCCTGGTCATGCGTTTTCCACTCTTTTTTTAACTATTACAAATGGTGTTAGTTCTGATTCTACCCCTCTTCAAGACCTGGGGATACAAATTCTAAATCAAGTTTCCATGTACAAACACACACGTAAAATTGCCAGCTTAAGCATAAAGCCCATTCTCTCTTTCATGAAGCGTAATGTTGCTATTGCTGGCGTAATGAATACACTAACATTATGCATATGCAATCTCCTCCCTCCGAAGAGGAATAAATCCTTTCAGGCTCATGTTACTCAAAATGCTCAATAGCTTAAAGTCGGCCCGGGGAGTTAAAAGGAAGACAGATTGAATTAAGTGCTTGCAGTATCATGGCCACACATAATGTGGCTGTCACTCGTTCAGCCCTGTGGGGAGCAAGTGACAGGTCAGAGTGTAGTGTATAGCCAGACAGCACCAGATGGGGGACATTCTCTTGCCTATCTTCAAAGACTGACCGTTAGCTGTGCAATTGGGATTTTCTTGTATATTGGGGCAATGGAAAAACCATTCTGTCTTTATTCTATATTTTGTTGCTGTACCATTTCTTTCCCTGTCTCTTTGTCTGTCTCTGTCTCTCTATGTCTGTCTGTCACTGTCTCTGTCTCTCTCTCTCTCTCTCTCTCTCTCTCTGTCTCTCTCTGTATCTGTATCTATCTATCTCTATCTCTCTCTTTTTCCTCGTTGTCATCCTCCTCCTCATCTTCCTCTTCCTCCTCCTCCCCCTCTTCCTCCTATACCCCATTTTCCTCTACTTTCTCCTCCTCCTCCTCCAGAGAGTTTGGCGTCACCACCAGCAGTCAATTCAGCCCATGTGTAATTGCATAGCTGGACACCCTGGGGTATGCAGATAAGATGTAGTTGCAAAGTGGGAGGATAGTCAGTGAGTGACGTTATCACTCATAGCACGTGTGGCCCACGCATGCTTATCGTAGAGCGAGTATGCTCATGAATTATTCATGATATGATAAAAAGATGGTCCATTTCCAACTGTCTATATAGCTAGCAGAGATGTATCACAAGTTATTGTTGACTTGATAATCACGTTTGTATTCGACATAGCGTAGGGAAAAAATCACATTGAAAATTATTGTTTATTTTGCAGGATATTTGCTTCGCACACGCACATGCGTGTGTGTCTGTAAGTGTGTGTGTGTGTGTGTGTGTGTGTGTGAGCTTTGTTTTGTTTTGTTTCTGCTGTTTTGTTTTTGTTTGTTTCCTTAGTTGTTTTACTCTTTTCCCCTGTTTGCCTTTGAACGGTTTTCGTTTGCTTTATTTCTCTATCCTCCTCTTCAGAGGTCTCCACAAAACAGCACCTCCATACCTCATGTGAATTCTACCTGACACCTCGTATCATCATTGCTTGCTAGGAGATTAGTCATGATGAACTGATTCACCATCACTGTTGGCCGCGCTTTCTTTTCTGGTTAGATTGGAATGCCTCTGAATATTCTGCTATGCAAAAGACGTCATTTCCCAACTTTTAAATCAGCAAGATCACAATTTTTAGACCTAAATTCCGTTTGATTCAGACTATCCTGCTATAAAATCCAAATGATATTGTTTCACTTTGCAGATATGTGTATACACCACTGCTGTGTGTGTGTGTGTGTTGTGTGGCTTGTGTGATTTACTTGTATGGTTGTATGTCTGTGTAGAATTGTTTGTTGTTGCAAGCCTTTGTTTTACTCAGTTCCTGATTTTGCTTTTGAACGGGTTTTTCGGTTTGCTTTATTTCTACTGGTTTTCATGTTGCTGCTATATTGCGTTTCGTTATATTGGTGGGTTTTCTGGTTCTTTTCTGAGAAGGTCTCATACCATTCATGTGTACAGGGGAGCGTTTTTCTTTGACACAAGTCTTTGTTGTTTAGGTCTAGGGTGAAATGAGTTACCAAGAAATCACTCTGTTTCCTTTATTTAGAAAAAAAAAAGGTAAAAACCATCATTACACACACACACACACACACTTGCACATGCGTACACATGTGCACCATTAATTCCCATCCTTAGATACAAGTAGAATATAACAATATTGAATAGTTAAATAGTAAGAGTGATCCTACACGGAACAAGAAAGTTTGGACATTTGTTTATTTTCCCTTTTTATGATTTTTGCTACATTTTTTGCTTGAATCCCTTCCATAATTATCGTCACAATTCCATCTCTCCTTTTTTCTAATAGTTATTTACTATTCCCACTATGATTACCCACTCAGCCATACAGCTTCACTGCATGAAGGTCCCCACCTCTGGGTTCATTGATTCCCTTTCCGTTAACGGCATAGTACTTCAGCTGAGTGCCTTTGCACCAGAGTCCTAGAACAAAAGGGGCCAGGAATGAGATTCTGAGAGCGTGGAATGGCCTGGCCCCATCAGCTGAATCCCCCCCCCCCCAACCCACCACCACCACCACTCACACACACACTCACCTCCTCCCCTCCCCACCCCCAGCTTTTCTGTGGGGTGTTCCTGTCCTTGCTCAGTGACTTGATCTATGAACGCAGTTCAAAGGCCGGCGTGTTTTTTTTTTCTCTCCAGGGATTGGACTCTGTATTTCCCTTGTGGTGTTTTGTATGGCTACTGTGGTTTTGCACGTTTTGCTTGTGTAGTAGTTGGATTGCTTGTGCGTTGGATGGATGGATGATGATGGGGTGGGGTGGAAGAGTGGAGGGATGGATGGAGGGATGGATGGGTGGGTGGATGGGGGAGGGAGGGCGGGAGAAAGGGATGTGAGAGTAGATGGATGGATGGATGGATGAATGGAAGAGCGGATAGAAGAGTGGAGGATGGATGGAATAGTCGATGGATGGGGGGGGAGGGAGGGCGGGATAGATGGATGGATGGATGATTGGGTGATTGTGGATTGATGGTTGGATGAAATGGATGGATTGATAGATGAATGGATTAATGGGTAGGATGGTGGATGGTTGGATTGATTGATGGATGGGTCGATGAGTGGATAAGTGGGTGGGTGGGTGTATAGATAGATTGGACAGTGGATGGTTAGATAAGCTGAAGAATGGCTGATTAGATGGATGGAGGTGCAGATGTTGAATGGGTAGATTAGTAGATTTATATTATTTTGCATCATACTGCAGAATCTGCAGTAATCTAGGAGGAGATATTCTTCATGGTTCGGGCGACGGTGTATTGGTCTGTGAGTGTGTGCTTATACGTGTGTGAGTGTGTTTACGTGTGTGTGCCTCTGTGTGTGTGTGTGTGTGTGTGTGTGTGCGTGCATGTCTGTGTCTGTATGCATGTGCATTTGTGTGTATGTGTGTGTATTTGTGTATGTGCGCAAAACTAGCCCATTGCATTTTAAAACAGTTATCACATAGGAGTGATCCCCCGATTTAATAGTCTGAACTTTTTATCTTCTCTATTTATGTTCTTGCTTGTGGGAATGTTTGAATCCCTTCCATATTATCTCAAATCCATCTCTCCTCTGTCTAACAACAACCTGCTACTCCCATCATAGTTACCCACTCATCTATACAGTTTCACTGCGCTTCCCTATCTCTGGGTTCATTAATCCAATTTTCGATAACTGCATAGTACTTCAGCTGAGTGTTCAGCACCACAGTCTTAGAACGAAAGGGTTCAGCAATTGAAATTATGTAAGCTTGGAATGGCCTGCCCCCCTCAGCAACACCCCCTCTCCCCCCACAACACCCCCCAGCTGTTCTGGCCCTGTCCTTGCTCAGTGACTTGATCTATGAACACAGTTCAAAGCCAGCGTTTTGGCCAGGGATTGGACTATGTATTTCCCCTGTGGTGTTTGGTGTGGCTACTGTGGTTTTTGCACGTTTTGTTTGTGTGGAGGTTGGATTGCTTGTACAGTGGATGGATGGAACGAATGAGAGACGGATGGATGGATGAATGGATGGATGAATGAATGGAGGGATGGATGGTTGGATTGATTGATGGATAGATGGGTGAAGGGATATGAGAGTGGATGGATAGATGGAGGTAACGATGGATGGATGGAGAGATGTGTAAATGAATGAATGGATGGTTGGATGGATGGATGGATCGATCGATCAATGGATGGATGGATCGGTCGATTGATGGATGGGAGAGAAGACAGATAGAGGAAGGGAAGGAGGGATGACTGGAGGATTGCAGGAATGAATTAATGGGTGGGTGGGTAATTGGAGTAGATGGGTTGAAGGATGGACGAGGCAGTGGGTAGGTGGGTGGATGGTGGGGTTGATAGATGGGTGGATGGATGCGAGAGTGGATGGTTAGATGAGCTGAAGAATGGCTGGTTAGATGAATGGATGTGCAGATGGTGAATGGATGGATCAGTAGATTTATATTATTTTGGATCATACTGTAGCATCTTCAGTACTCAAGGAGGAGACATCCATCATGTTTGTGTGACTCTGGGTGTGTATGTGTGAGTGTATGTATGTGTAAGTGTGTGTATGTGTGAGTGTGTGTAAGTGTGAGTGCGTATATGTGTGAGTTCGTGTATGTGTGAGTGTGTGTATGTGTGTGTGTTTGTATGTGTGTGTTTGTATGTATGTTTGTGTGTTTGTTTGTATGTGTGTGTATGTGTCTGTGTGTGTGCGTGCGTGTGTGTGTATGTGTGTGTGCGTGTGTGTGTATGTGTGTGTGCGTGTGTGTGTACACAAAACTAGTCTATGACATTCTAAATGAATTACCTGGTAGGATCATTTAATTATTATTTACCATTCCCACTATGATTACCCTCTCATCCATACAGCTTCACTGCAGGAAGTTCCCCATCTCAGGGTTCATTAATCCCCTTTCCGATAACTGCATTGTACTTCGGCTGAGTGCCTCAAGCCCACAGCCTTACAGCGAAAGGGTTCAGGAATTCTATGAACGTGGAATAGCCTTCCCCTACCCCAGCCCCCCCTTGCCACCCTCCAGCTTTTCTGTGGGGTGTGGATCCTGTATTGGCCCTGTCCTGTGTCTGTGACTTGATCTATGAACGCAGTTCAAAGCTGGCGTTTTTTTGCCAGGGACTGGACTCTGTATTTCCTCTGTGGTGTTCTGTATGGCTACAGTGGTTTTGCACATTTTGCTTGTGTGGTGGTTGGATTGCTTGTACAGTGGGTGGATGGATTGATGGACGAATGAATGGATGAATGGATGTACGGATAGATGGATCGATAAATGGATGAATGGGTAGATCGATTAATGGATGGAATGATGGATGGAAGGATGGATGGATGGATGGATGGATGGATGGATGGATGGATGGATGGATGGATGGATGGATGGATGGATGGATGGACATCTGTAATGATTGATAGATGGATGGATGGATGGATGGGTGGACGGATGGATGGATGGATGAATGTATTGATCGATTAATGGATGGATAGATGGATGGATGGATAGATGGATGGATTGATGGATGGATGAATGGGTGGATGGATATATGGATGGATGGATGGATAAAGGGATAGATGGATGGATGGACGTTTGTAATGATTGATAGATGGATGGATGGGTGGACGGATGGATGGATAGATAGGTAGGTGGATGGCTGGCTGATTAGATAGCTGGATGGATAGACGGACGAACGGATGGAACGATGGATGTGAGGATGTATGGATGAATGGATGATGGTGGAAGGGAGAGAGGGATGGGCAGATTGGTAAGTGGTTAGATAGATAGATGCATGGATGGATGGGTGAGTTGGTGGGCGGATGGATGGATTGGAGGATGGGCAAGTGGATACGTAAGAACGTGTGCCTTTTTTTTCTAGCTAAAGACATTAAGGCTGAACAACAAAATCTAACACGTGCTGAATCTCTTGCCTGATTTGTGAAGATTTTCTCTTTAATACAAAGTTTTAAAGAAAAAAATACAGCATAATGCATCAGTTTGCTGGAATTTAGGACACAGCATAGCCCCGGATTTTTAGTTAGAGTACATAGAGCTCTACGTTATAACTGGTCAGTTGATGCTTTTCTTAAATATTTCTCATATATTTTTCTTATAGCAACCCGCATCAGAAATAGTTTTCACATTAAAAGTTGGCCTCCCTCATAGTGCAGACGTAATATCTGGTGGTGGTGCCTATAAACAGCAGAATCCCTGTGGAACTGGCTGACAGACAGCACAGAATCAGCTTTCAGACTGAATTCAGACACTTTCAGACAACGTCACTGCCCGTGTCAGTGAAAGAAGCCATCAGTTGAATCCTGTTTGAATTGATGACAGGCAGCTCACATACAGGGTGAACGACAGATATATCGAACATTCCTGTATTTTCATGTTGGGTATATGTATTGATTTGTCTGTCTCCGTGTGTCCGTGCGTGTGTGTGTATGTGTGCGCTTGTGTGTGCGTGTATATATGTGTGATGCGTGCGCGCGCGCGCGCGCGAGTGTGTGTGCGTGATATCGTCTTTCCACACTCAAAAGGAAGTAAGTTCCTGAATCACTTCAAGTCAATTCAAACCAAGTCAATTCAAAAGATGTTCACTGTCCCACGAAGGGCTTTTCTCAGACTAGACAGTAAACCTCACAGATTGTTTAACTGGTGAACATGATCACAAAGTCTTCGGAAGAATATGTCTGCTTCTGTGTGTTCACTGGCCTGCCTGCCGGCTTGTTTACAATTGGTCTCACCCCTGCCCACGTCTATGGTCCCTTGACGGTGAACCCCTCTCCTCAACCGCTTCACTGCCGCTCCCCAGCTCTGTCTGTCGGGTTAATTCATCTTCCTCTGCTGACTCAGTGCTGCTTCAGGTGGGTGCTTCCAGCCCACCCAGCCTTTGAAGGGAAAGGGATTCTGGAATGAGATGCTGTAAGGGTGGAATTGCCTTGCCCCTGGCATTTTGTGTGTGAATGTGATCTTGTTCAGCTCCTGTCCGAACGACGTGATGTATGAATCTAGAGTTTCCTAGACCATGGCCCAATGATCACAAGATGTATTCTCTGGCTGGATTGGCTGCTGTTGATGTGTGTTAGTGTTAGTTTTATTTCTGTTCCTTGGGTTGTTTCTTTTCTCATTCTTGAATAACTACTCAATTTCTTGTTTTATTAAGAAACAATATAATGGGTTGAGTAAGTAAGAGAATGTGTGAAGTGTTCTTCATACAATGCTCAGACAGCAACTGTTGTCTGTCATTTTAGTGACAAGGCATGGTGCCACCATGAAGTGCCGACAAGCTAGGCCCAGCTGATCAGACTTTGGGATGGGAGAGAATTGTTATCTTGTGTTTTAGATGTGCGCTGTGGATTTTATGTAGGTAGGAAAGACGGTGATTCTTGTTTTCAGAAAGAAAAACAGTCTAAAATGCAAAACTAATAGCTTCATTTGCTTCTGACAGGCAATACGGTTTTTGTTGTTTGTTACTCGAGCTAAACTCTGAAACAAAATTTAGTAGATGTTTTAAACGGGCATGATTGTATATATGTGTCATCCATAACGAGCATGATGGTATTAAGTATTTATGGTGGCTTGTGCAGCATTACTTCTCGAAGGGGTTGTTAGGACACTTACAACGAAAAAAAGCAGCGCCTTGAATAACTTAGTTTACATATTATACTACA
>CM054149.1:42658886-42683886 GCA_028751875.1 Rapana venosa | reverse complement strand
GCAAGGGTGGGTGGGGTGTGGGTGGGGACGGAAGGGGGTAGGTGGGCAGTGATATCATGGTTTACAGGGCAAGGGTGGGTGGGGTGTGGGGTGGGGACGGAAGGGGGTAGGTAGCAGTGATATCATGGTTTACAGGGCAAGGGTGGGTGGGGTGGGGTGGGGACGGAAGGGGGTAGGTAGCAGTGATATCATGGTTTACAGGGCAAGGGTGGGTGGGGTGTGGGTGGGGACGGAAGGGGGTAGGTAGTGCAGTGATATCAGGTTTACAGGGCAAGGGTGGGTGGGGTTGTGGGTGGGGACGGAAGGGGGTAGGTAGCAGTGATATCTTTGGTTTACAGGGCAAGGGTGGGTGGGGTGTGGGTGGGGACGGAAGGGGGTAGGTAGCAGTGATATCATGGTTTACAGGGCAAGGGTGGGTGGGGTGTGGGTGGGGACGGAAGGGGGTAGGTAGCAGTGATATCATGGTTTACAGGGCAAGGGTGGGTGGGGTGTGGGTGGGGACGGAAGGGGGTAGGTAGCAGTGATATCATGGTTTCAGGGCAAGGGTGGGTGGGGTGTGGGTGGGGACGGAGGGGGTAGGTAGCAGTGATATCATGGTTTGCAGGGCAAGGGTGGGTGGGGTGTGGGTGGGGACGGAAGGGGGTAGGTAGCAGTGATATCATGGTTTACAGGGCAAGGGTGGGTGGGGTGTGGGTGGGGACGGAAGGGGGTAGGTAGCAGTGATATCATGGTTTGCAGGGCAAGGGTGGGTGGGGTTGTGGGTGGGGACGGAAGGGGGTAGGTAGCAGTGATATCATGGTTTACAGGGCAAGGGTGGGTGGGGTGTGGGTGGGGACGGAAGGGGGTAGGTAGCAGTGATATCAGGGTTTTTACAGGGCAAGGGTGGGTGGGGTGTGGGTGGGGACGGAAGGGGGTAGGTAGCAGTGATATCATGGTTTGCAGGGCAAGGGTGGGTGGGGTGTGGGTGGGGACGGAAGGGGGTAGGTAGCAGTGATATCTGGTTTACAGGGCAAGGGTGGGTGGGGTGTGGGGGGGTGGGGACGGAAGGGGGTAGGTAGCAGTGATATCATGGTTTGCAGGGCAAGGGTGGGTGGGGGTGTGGGTGGGGACGGAGGGGGTAGGTAGCAGTGATATCATGGTTTGCAGGGCAAGGGTGGGTGGGGTGTGGGGTGGGGACGGAAGGGGGTAGGTAGCAGTGATATCATGGTTTTACAGGGCAAGGGTGGGTGGGGTGTGGGTGGGGACGGAAGGGGGTAGGTAGCAGTGATATCATGGTTTGCAGGGCTAGCAGAATGGGGGGGGGGGTGGGGGTGGGTGGTGGTGGGAAGGGAGGTAGCCGTGAGCGTAATCATGGTTATGTAACAGTGCACAGCCTTTAGAAGATGATATGAGAGAGGAGAGAGAGGAGAGAAAAAGAAGAGAAAGAGAGAGAGGTTAGAGGAGAGGAGAGGTAGAGAGAGAGATGAGAGAGTGATGAGAGAGAGAGAGTGAGAGAGAGAGATGGAGAGAGAGAGAGGGGACTGGGGAGGGGGAGAGAGGTGATGCATGGAAAGAGTGTGTGTGTATTTATTATTTTATTTTATTCTTTTATATCGAGGATAATGGAATAAGCACTTATGTGCTTTTTTACATCTAGTCCCCGTGTGTATGCGTTTTTGTGTAAATTCTGTCATCCGCTCCATCCTGCACATATAGGCCTACTCTTACGAAAAGTGGAAGAGGATTCAACGCGTGCGCAAGATGTTCTGCGTGCGTTTGCACACGGGGCATCGGTTTCTAGTCTCATCGGAAGGACTTTTGGGAAGAGTGGAGTCTGCAGTGATGTTAACTCCATGTGTGTGTGTGTGTGTGTGTGTGTGTGTGCGTGCGCGCGCGTTTATGTGTGTATGTGTGTGTGTGTGTGTGTGTGTGTGTGTGCGCGCGCGGAGGGGGGGGGGCGCTTGTGTGTGTATGTGTGTGTGTGTGTGTGTGTGTGAGTGTGTGAGTGTGCGCAGATGTTGGCTGCTTTTTAGTTGTTGTTTTGTAGTGTGATTTATATGTGCATCTAGTTGCTACTGCTGCAGCTTCTACTGATTTTGTTCGTTGTTATGTTGTTGTGTTGTTCTGCTATTGCTGTTCTGTTGTTGTTTTGGTTGTTGTCTGTTGCTGTTGTTATTGTTGTTGATCATGATGCTGACAGTGGTAGTGGTGGTTAGTGGTGGTGGGGGTGGTGGATGGTGATCAAAAGAGCAACACCATTGACATCAAGACAGTTATCGGCATAACCCGTCTTTGTTGTTGCTGCTGTTGCTGTTGTTATTGTTATTGCTACTTCTGTTGTTGTTGTGGACGTTGTTGTTGCTGTTGTTGATAATGATGCTGACAGTTGGAGTGGTGGTGGTGGTAGTGGTGGTGGGGGGGTGGGAAGTGGTGGTGGATGGATAGTGATCACAAAATCACTGCCATTGACATCAAGACAGTTATGGGCATAACCTTTCTCTGTCTCTTTTTTCTGGCAGCGAAGAACCCCCAGTCATTGCCCATAATCACTTACGGCATGCTCACTCTTGCTGACTGGCTAATTGCCATCAGCGCTGAAAATAACTCGAAATTAGATAATAATGATGATGATGATGATGATGATGATGATGATGATGATGATGATGGTGATGGTGGTGGTGGTGGTGGTGGTGATGATAATGATGATGGTGATGGTGATGATGATGATGATGAGGAGGAGGAGGAGGATGACGGCGACGACGATGATGATGATGGTGATGGTGATGGTGATGATAATGGGGGACAGGGCAGGAGGTTAGGCAAAAGACCAAAGCATTTCAAGAGAGGAGTGTGGGTGGGTGTCTGTCAGTGAATGATATCAAAGCGCATAGAGATTGTACTGTGATTATTGTTGTTGTTGTTGTTGTTGTTGTTTTTGATGTTGATGTTGTCGTCGTCGTTGTTGTTGTTGTTGCAGTTGTTGTTCTTGTTCTTGTTGTTTTTTATTCTGATGTTGTTGTTGTCGATGCTGTTTCTGTTGTTGTTGTTGTTGTTCTTATTGTTTTAATGCTGTTGTTGTTGTCGTCGTCGTTGTTGTTGTTGCTCTTGATGTTGTTGTTTTTTATGTTGATGTTGTTGTCGTCGTTGTTGTCGTCGTCGTCGTTGTTGTTGTTGTTTTATGCTGATGTTGTTGTCGATGTTGTTGTCGCTGTTGTTGTTGTTGTCGTCGTTGTTGTTCTTGTTGTTGTTGTTGTTGCTGTTGCACGTAACACATATTGATATCCTGGGATTTACTCAGAATGTGCTAGTCTGTCTGACACATCAGAATCGACAATAACTTTGAGACCTTATGTCTACCTTCTTCTTCTTTTTCTTCTTCTTCTTCTTCTTCTTCTTCTTCTTCTTCTTCTTTCTTCTTCTTCTTCTTCTTCTTCTTCTTCTTCTTCTTCTTCTTCTTCCTTCTTCTTCTTCTTTTTTCGTCGTCTTCGTCGTCGTCGTACTTGAACACTCAGACAACTACTGTTGTCAGTCATATGAGCGAAAATGCGTCACGGTGTCGTTAAGAGCCTGAAAATTCCGGCCAACAACATTCGACTTCGGCCTAAGAGATAATCGTTATATTTTTTATGTCATTCCGGATAAAACAAAAAAGGCAGGAGGATGGACCAAGAAGGCAGACAATAGGAAATAGAAGATCGTGAAAGGAAGAGAAGGGAGGCCTCAAAACACACTTATTTTCTACCTGAGACTTTCCCCCATGTCTGTCCTTAATTTTCAACAGCATCCTTCACCTCCTAAGTGTGTTTGCGAGTCTGTGTATGTGTGCATATGTGCGTGTACATGCACGCTGTTGAATACACAGACACCGTTTTGCCATCAGTTCTATCAGCATTCAACATAAGCACGCATTAGAAGGTTGTCAGAGGAGCACCGGAACAAAAAAGATAATGAGAAACATAAACAGTTAAGTAAATGAATAAATAAACAAGTTAATCAATCAATCAATCAATCAATAAATGAATACACCAATAAATAGTATATAGATAAAAATACATACATACATACATTCATCCATCCATCCACGCATCCATACATACATACATTACATACATACATACAGACATACATACATTACATACATACATGCATACATGCATACATACACACATACATACATACATACATACATACATACAAGCATTACATACACACATATATACATACATACATGTATACATACATACATACATTACATGCATACATACCTACATACATTACATGCTTACATACATACATACATTACATACATACATACATACATACATGACATGCACACATTACATACATACATGCATACATACATGCATACATACATACATGCATGCATACATACATACATACTTACTTACACACATACATACATACATGCATACATACATACATACATACATGCATGCATACATACATACATACATACATACAAACAAACATTACAAGCACATCTCCATCCATCCATCCATACACACATACATACATACATACATACATACATACATACATGCATGCACACATACAAACATTACAAGCACACCTCCATCCATCCATCCATACATACATGCATGCATGCACACATTCACTGTTCACTGTTCACTGGTCCCGTAACCCGCCAGGGTCGTAGGGGCGCTGCATGGTGGACGAAAGGTGGACCAGCTGGCTCCACTTAGCGTGGTCGTGGGCGAGTGCCTGGGTGACACTGAAGTCCTTCCCTGTCCAATCACGGATGCCGTCGGCCCACTTTCTCCTCTGTCTGCCCCGTCTTCTCTTCCCCTGGACTGTTCCTTGCAGGATGGTCTTTGAAAGTCCTTCTGAACGTGTTACGTGCCCATACCATCTGAGTTTCCTCTTTTTCCCCGTGGTCAGTAGGTCTTCATAGTCCCGCACTTGTTGCGTGATCTTTCTGCGGACTTCATTGTTGGTGACATAGTCCTTGTATGAAATGCCAAGGAGCCTTCTGAGGCATCTCATTTCTACTGCTTGGATCCTCCTTTGTAGGTCTGCGTTCAGTGTCCATGCCTCACATGCGTAAAGCATGATTGAGGTGACTAGCGCGTTTAGTAACTTCACCTTGGTTCCGAGAGGGATGTTTCTGTCTCTCCATATGGTCTTCAGTCTTGCCATTTGCTGCTGCTGTTTGTGCCGCTCTTGCTAAGATTTCGGTCTTTGATCCTTCCTCACTTATGATGGCTCCAAGGTACTTGAAATGGTCAACTGTCTCCAGTTCTTTTCCGCTGAGAGTGATCTTGGTGGTGATTGGCTGGGCACTGTTTGACATGAGCTGCACACATTACACACATACAAACATTACATACATACACACACAAATAAATAAAAAATAAACAAACAAACAAACAAACCAAATCAACAATAATAAGAAATCTAAAAAAAACAACCAAACAAGCGTGATTGCTCTCCTGCTCCTCTTTCAGTCACACACACCTAAAACAGCATGACTGCCAGAATAGGGTCACTCACAACACTGGCGGTCAGTGAGGACGACTGACCAAAGCAAGGGCAATACAGTGCCTTCTATAATTAGCCAGCTGGGGCCTGCAGCTGTAGGCCTCATGCAGCAGCCTCGTTCTGGATAGCCACAGGGACAAGGGTGGGGTTGGGGGGAGGTAGGGACTTTGGGATGCGGTTAGGGAAATGGGGGAGTCGGGGGGGGGTGAGAGGTGATCAGTGGCAAGAGGTTGTGGCATCACGCACAGACAAGCGCTCGCACGTATGCATGCACGGACGTGCAAACATACATACACACACGCACGCACACACGCACGCGCGCGCGCGCACACACACACACATACACACGCACGAGCGCGCGCGGGCGGGCACAAACACACACACACACACACACAATCACAAACACATACGCATATAAGCACACAATAACCCTAGCACACATACTCTCTCACACACAAACACACACACACACACACACACACACACACACACACACGAGTCGAGAGAGAGCGCGCGTGCGAGAGAGATGTATTATTTTATTTCGCTCTTTTATTTTGAGGATAATGGAATAAGCAATCCTGTGCTTTTTCCATTGAGTCCCCGTATGTATGCAATTTTGTAAGTTTTGTCATCCGTTACCACCGGCACACAATGGCCTACTCTTCCAAAACGCGCAACGGGTTTTAACGTGTGCGCAAGATGTCCGGCGTGCGTTCGCACACGTGACCTCGGTTTATAGTATCATCCGAAGGACATTTAGGGAGAGTGGAGGTGGCAATGATGTTAACTCTAGAGGAATAATCCTCTTGACTGGGAATCGATCCCGGGTCAGCAGATCACGAATACATCACTCTAACCACCAGGCTATCCCGTTCCCGAGAGAGAGAGAGAGAGAGAGAGAGAGAGAGAGAGAGAGAGAGAGGAGAGAGAGAGAGAGAGAGAGAGAGAGGGGGGGGGGAAACAATGACAATGACAAATTCTTTTATTTCGAGGATAATTAATAAGCACCCATGTGCTTTTTTACAAGTCCCCGCCGTTAGGGATATATATGATAATAAAATAAAATAAAGCCCATAGCAATACACTTACACAGTATACGGAAAAAAATATCTACACAAAAATCCCCACAAAAATCACCAAAGAGAGAGAGAGAAAAAAAAGTAGCAACAAGTAAGAAGGAAAGCAGAACAGAAAACACAGAAACAACCGAAAAAATAGTAAGAACCAAGAGCAAAACAAAAGCGGCAACAGCAAGAGGAGAGACAACCGAATAGTGCCCCTCAAAAAACAACAACAAAGGGGAGAAGGGACAACCGAATAGTGCCCCCTCAAAAAACAACAACAAAGGGGAAAGGGAACAACACGGAGGAAAGGTGCCCCCTCAAAAAAACAACAAAACCCAAACCCAAACAAAACAAAACCAAACAAAGCAAAACTCATAAAAAAAGGAGAACAAAAGAGAGGAGAAGAGAGAGAGAGAGAGAGAGAGAGAGAGAGAGACAGAGACAGAGACAGAGCAGAGAGACAGAGATAGGGAGACAGAGACAGAGACAGAGAAGAGATAAATATCATGAGTGGCTCTGAAAATAGCTGGGTTGAAAGATCAAGGAGTGAGCCAGTGTAATACATCATCCTGAATATGCAAAGTACAATGCCCGTCGAAGTGGTGTGTGTTTTGTGTGTGGTGTGTGTTGTGTGTGTGTTTGGTGTGTGTGTTGTGGTTCCGTTTGACGTGTGCGCAAAAACAAACAGCAGTATTGAAGAACGTGTGCACATGATATGTGCCTTTTGTATTTTGCGTGTTGTCGTTCTCTTTGTTGTTGTCGTTTTACCTTGTTTTCATTTGTTTTGATTCTGTTTGTTGTGCGCTAATTGTTAGCTGTGATTTTGTTGTTGTTTATGTTGCTCGGTGTTTTTCATACTGCTATTCATCTTTTTTTGGTTTCTTGTCCTGCAGGCAAGCATCGCTTCTGTGATTAACTGTTATTGCTGCTGCTGCTGTTGTTGTTTCAACAATGTGCACGCAATGACATCTTATGAGAGGAAAGAGAAACTGTCAATGAACAGCGGAAATGAAAGGACAAATTGCAGCAATACCATAGCAACGACATTGATTTCTGGCCTTGCTTTTCAAATTGGCAAGCAAAGCAAGTGTGATGGAAAATCACGATTTTTTAACGAAATAATGAATAAAGAATTAGAGGGGTTGGGGTGTTTTTTTTAAACGAAATAATGAATCAGAATAGCGATCTCGGTTCGTTCTTTATGATCAATTACATGATGAGCAAAATAGAGATCTTGGTTCCCCTTTTGTGATGAGTTAATTGATATAAAAAATTGATGTCAGTTCTATCAACCCATCAAATACGAAATAGAGATCCTGGTTCGTTCTCAATGATCTATTAAAAGGTTAAATGGATTACGAATGTTTTTAGAATTAATTGGTTAATGGTACACATATATCCTCTTGCATTCACAATGGTTAACTAAACGATGAAATCACTTACTATCTTTGTTCATTGTTCTTTCTTTTTGATCAAGTCAAAGATGAACAATCAGATGTATGGTTTCATCTTAATAGTCAAGTAACTGATGAATAAAATAGATATCCTGGCTCATTCTAAATTATCAATTAAAATGCAAACAAAATCTGATGCCCTAGTTCGTTCTAATGATCAATTGAATGGTGGAATAATAATTATAGATGTACTGGTTTGTTTCAATTATCCACTAAAGGATGGTGAAAATGCGTGCCATGGTTCATTCTTAATGATCAATTAAAGAAGAATCAGTTAGACAGTCTGGTACATTATCGCTGATAAATTAAAAGCAGTGAATAAAATAGAAACTCCAGTTCTTTCTTAATGGTGAATGAATAATAAATCATCGATAGCATGGCTCACTTTTAATGGTTAATGTATTAATGACTGTTAGTATTTATTTCATCATCTTTCACATTTAGTAGTAGAGTTGGTGGTAGCGTTTGGTTTAGTTGTTAATTTCGTCACAAAAAATTGTATGTGCTTACTGTAAACGTCTCATTTTTCTTATCTGTTTTGTGGATTACGTCTTTTACCTTTCTTTTCATTGCAATATTTAAACAGCAACACCAGCATTATTGTCGCTTTCATCAATAACATTACTAATACGACCACCACTAACAACATCACTATCATTATCTATAGAAAAAGAAGCAGTGGAATAGATATAATCGTCAGCATCAACGGTAGCATTATAACCATCAATTTCAACAGCAGCATCGACGACGACGATGATGATGATGATGATGATGATGCTGTTGCTGTTGCTGTTGCTGCTGCTGGTGTCAATGGTATTGATGGAGGTGATAGTGGTGATGATGGCGATGATGGTGATGATAGTGATGGTGGTGGTGGGGATGCTGCTGCTGCTGCTGCTGCTTTTGTCGATGGTGTTGATGGAGGTGATGGTGGTGATGATGGTGATGATAGTGGTGGTGGTGATGATGGTGATGATGACGACGACGACGACGACGATGATGATGATGATGATGATGATGATGATGGTGATGATGCTGATGATGCTGATGATGCTGATGGTGATGGTGTTTACTTTCTTTTAAAGGTTAACAGGAAAAAATATTATATAGGATTTTTTAAAATTGCTGAATGGGTGTGATAGCACTTGAATCACACGCACTCACAACACCACCCCCACCCCTAGTACCACCCCCACCCCCACCCACGAAGAGAAAGAGACAGACAGACAGAGACAGAGAGATAGACCGACGGGAAGACAGACAGACAGATAGACAGACAGACAAGGAAAGTAAGTACGCACAGAGATTGAACGGCCATTGCTGGTTTTGCAAATAGCTGGGCTTGAAGTGCAAGTTGACTGACCCAGGCAAAAAAAAAAGCTTTGCCGTTTATTGATGTGGGTAGGCTAAGTGCCAGAGACTCCACTCAAACCTGGATATGCTCATCATGCTAAAGAATGTCATCAATGCATGCAGGACAAGCCACTTGGCATAAGCAATCTGTGCCCTCCATTACGAGAGACAGATCCTCTGAAACTGGAGTACAGCTGCCAAAATATAACGAGAAACTTGAAAAACAAAACACACGTTCTGGCAGACCTCTTGACCAGTGTTGTTCATGGTCTTACAGCGATTTTCTGGACGCTGAGTGAGGCAAGAGTACACAGTTATTTTTTCGTGTGAACCCCCCCCCCCCCCCCTCCCAGATAAGTGTATTATATCGTATGCAGGCAAGCCTTATGAAATTATTTTAGCTCCCATTTCATGAGATTAAAAAAAAATTAAAACAAAAGCCAACAAATCAAAACAAAGCACCGACGCAAAAAAACACAACAACAACAACAAACGAAACAGCCACAACAGTATCAATTTGTTCTGCTCTGATCTCTGACAAACAGCTTTGGTACCACGATTGATTTACCCTCACTTAGCCCTGCTACGATCATTGTGTGCCAGTGGGAACGGATGACAACATGTTCAAAGCTGCATACACACGGGGATTGGATGTAAAAAAAAAGCACGTGAGTGCTTGTTTCATTATCCTCGAAATAACAAAAAATAAAATAAATTTTAAAAACGAATAACCACTAATTGATTGCAGTAGAAAAAAAAGAAACAAAATATATCTTGCATCTGGAACTTTGACTTTAAAAACAACAACAACCAAAAGGGCAAAGGAGATGGTAAGGGGAAGAGGATGGAGGGCAGAGGAGGGGGGGGGGGGGTTAGTGTGCTTGCTTGTATGGTTGGGTGGTTGGTTGTTTTGTTTTTTGGGGGGGGAGTTAGGGGTACAAACGGGAGATCAGACCCGCACTTTTTTTGGTTTGCTTTCTAGGCAGATGCGTTACCTCTAGACTGCTGATCCGCTATGTTGAAACTTTTCATCGACCGACGGATGCTTCTTGAAGACAGCGTACTGAGCGTTTAGCGTGAGAGGCATGCGTTCAATCTCCTAGTGGAAATAGCAAGGTTCTCCGGGGAACAAGGGGACTTGGCTAGTACTTGGCTGAATTGCGTAACTATTGGACTGGAAATAGCCTAGACGTGGTCATATCTTTCTTACACCTTGAGCACGACTTGTGTGTATGTATGTATGTTTTGTGTGTGAGGGGGGTGGGGGGTGTGTTGTTGTGTGTGCGTGTGTACCTGTTTACAAGTCTGCATGTGTGGGGGTATGAGAGAGAGAGGGGGGGGGGGAGA
The DNA here is from genome assembly GCA_028751875.1 of Rapana venosa. Taxonomy (NCBI): domain Eukaryota; kingdom Metazoa; phylum Mollusca; class Gastropoda; order Neogastropoda; family Muricidae; genus Rapana; species Rapana venosa. Next base: position 42,673,169 of record CM054149.1, on the reverse strand, counting down.
CAGGCGGAAAGACAGACAGGCAGAAATACAGACAGGCAGATAAAGATAGACAGAGAGAAGTAGAGACAGAGAGACAGAGATAGAGAGAACAGAGACAGGACAGAGAAAGACAGAGAGAGGTAGACAGAGAGACAGCAGACAAAAAGAGACAGAGACAGGGACAAACAGTGACGAGACAGAGAGAAATAAAGGAAGAAGAAGGAGCATAAGAAGAAGACAAAGAAGAAGAAGAAGAAGAAGAAGAAGAAGAAGAAGAAGAAGAAGAAGAAGAAGAAGAAGAAAAGAAAAGTAAAGAAGAAGAAGAGAAGAACAAGAACAAGAAGAAAAAAACAGAAAAAGATGAATAGTTCCTTTTACAGTGAAGGAAAGGAACAAGAATTTTAAGAAGAATAAAGAAAATCTAAAAATAAAAGAAGCAGAAGAACAATACCTAAAAAACACAAATTCTCTCTCTCTCTCTCTCTCTCTTCTCTCTCTCTCTCTCTCTCTCTCTCTCTCTCTCTCTCTCTCTCTCTCTCTCTCTCTCTCTCTCTCTCCTCTCTCTCTCTCTCTCCCCCTCTCTCTCTCTCTCTCTCCCTCTCTCTCCTCTCTCTTCTCTCTCTCTCTCTCTCTCTCTCTCGCCCTCTCTCTCCAAGACACAAACACACAAACACACACACACATACACAACCACCACCACCCCACACACACACACCGCCCCCATCCCACATCCCCCACACCCCAACACAACATAACCCTCTCACCCCCCACCCCCCACCCCACACACACACACCGCCCCCATCCCACATCCCCCACACCCCACACACAACATAACCCTCTCACCCCCACCCCCCACCCCACACATGTACATTTATCAAACTAAAGCTACACACAAACACACAATCTCATCCCCGCCACACAAGCAGGCTGATTGAAAACGAAACGAGAAAGCAATACAGTATTCCATCTCTTTCCTCTCTTTCCCTTCCTTTCCCTTCCTTCATTCCTTTCTTTCTTCTCCAAGGAAAAGTACTGCTGCTTACTGAGATCAATACTCTTGTAGTCCAGGGGCCTGTCTGTGAGTGATGAACTCTAGAAAAGAGGAGGCAGGAGTTGAATGAAGGTGATGGGTAGAGGAGGCTATGGTGAGATTGTTGTTGTTGTTGTTGGATTTTTCTTGTGGGTTTTTTCTTTTACGTTATCGCGTAGAGCATAGCGTTGTAGGGCAGGAGTGGTGATGGTGGTGGTGGTGGTGTGTGTGTGTGTTGGGTGGGTTGGGGTTGGGGGTGGGTAGAGGGGGGTTGGATATGGGTGTGGGCAGGGGGGCGGTAGTGGGGGTGGCGGTGTGTGTGTTTGTGTGTGTTTGTGTGTGAGTGTGTGTGTGTGTTTGTGTGTGTGTGAGTGTGTAAGTGTGTGAGTGTGTGTGTGTGTGTGTGTTTGTGTGTGTATGTGTGAGTGTGTGTAATTGTGTGGTTTTATGAATGTATTTGTGTGTAGCTATGGTTGTTTGTGTTTCTGTGTGTGTATTTCTGTTCTTGTTTTCTGTATTTGTGTTGTTGTTGTTGTTGCTTCGATTTTACGTCTGCTCACTCAAAGTGATATTAGACGAATTGTGTATATGAGTGTGCCTATATGTGTCTTTATTTCTTTGTGTGTATGTGTGTGTGCTTGTAATTATGGATGTGTGTCTATGTGTATTAGTAGTCGTGCGTGCGCACGCGCGCGCAAATAAAATCCATATAAAGAGGAAAAAAACACTAGACAACAAAAACTCGTATTGATTACATGTTTTCAAAAATCATACATATCACACGCTCCACAGAAACAAGAGAGAGGCAGAGGTGATTCCTGGAATGACCCAGTCCTGCCATGGAATCACAATCGATTCTTCGTCTGGCTTGTCACTTCACCGCAATGACAGGCAAATTGAGCAATTTGAAAGACAGACCGACAGACAGACCGACAGACAGAGCGACAGATTGAGAGAAGAGAGAGAGGAGAGAAGAGAAGAGAAGAGAAGAGAAGAGAGAGAGAGAGAGAGAGAGAGAGAGAGAGAGAGAGAGAGAGAGAGACAGACAGACAGACAGACAGACAGACAGACCGACAGAGAGAGAGAGTGTGGGGATTGAACTACAGTAAACTGATCGAAATTAGATAAGAAAATAAAAGTAAACCCAGCAATATAGTATCAATAAAGATTAAAACCGTGACAAAAGAAACAACAGCAATACCAATGGTAATTAGAATGATAACAATATTCTAAATACAAATAATATTGATACCAGTCATCATCAACATCATCATCATCATCATCAATATCATCGTCACCATCATCATCACCATCACCCATCACCATCATCATCATCATCACCGTAAACTTCATCATCATCATCATCATCGTCGTCATCGTCGTCGTCATCATCGTCATCGTTGTCATTGAGTCATCATCTTTATTTACAATTCCAAGCATACAAAATACAAACCATGTCAAATAAACATATTTAGGATTATTTTCTTTAAATACTAGCATTAAAAGGGAAAAAAGCATACATAAAATGTAAGAAATCAATCAGGTCAGTATGAAAATAAGCACCATGCACACAGAACAGATAGGAAAGCAAATACAGTTGCAGACAAAAAAATAGGTGGCGCTGCTCTTGTGGCGACGCGCTCTCCTCGGGGAGAGCAGCCGAATTTCACGCAGAGAAATCTGCCGTGACTGAAAGTGGTATAAATGAAATGAAATGAACAAAACAGAAAGAAACAGACTAAAGAAAACGCCTAGCCAAATTTTGCAATATATGATGGAGAACATCAAAGCTGAAACAAGTTTATACCTTGTATCTGTTGTTAATATTCCAGCTTAACGTTCTCTGTTGGTTGTTTTGCGGCTGGTAGTAGTAAACTATTTGAAGACTTCTGACCCTGAAGGGAAAGTATGTCTGGTCTGATTGTTCTGTTCCCCTTATTAAATTTGTGTGTGTGTTTACTCTAGAAATCGATATGTTTTCTTGCTTTATTTTCTTTTTTTCCCCTTTACATTAGCAAAAATCGATCAAAATGTTTGTTGTTGTTGGTTTACACTTTGCAGCTCAGCAGCCGTCATGTTCGTGTTAATGTTCATTGTTTAATTGAACACACACCTTAAGCTGCAAGCGTGTTGTTACTATGATTTCAAAATGCTGTTAATTTTCAATTTGTACACTCATTTCTGATTAAAAACTATTTAAACCAAGAGAAAGCATGACCTACTTTGGTACGACTGTGGCGAACAGATCAAGGTAACCAATGTATGAACAGTATTTCAGAAGCGATACAGGATGCTGCTGCTGCTGCTGCTGCTGCTGCTGCTGCTGCTGCTGCTGCTGCTGCTGCTGCTGCTGCTGCTGATGATGATGATGATGATGATGATGATGATGACAAGGGGTGGGATAGCTCAATGGTCGGAGCACTCGATTTGCCCAGCCAAGGTTAAGCAGCATCGAGCGTGGTTACCACGTTGGTGGGTGACCGCTTTTGCGCCTTGGCTTCAGTATAGTCCCCCAGTTCACCCAGCTGTAAATGGGTACCTGACATCTTTAGGGTCAGGGATGGTAAAGCAGCGAGGAGAGGAGATGGGCGCCGCCCTCAATATGCTGGCCCCTAGAGAATTTGAGGTCTCTGACGCCTTGTTCCCCTACGACCTTATAAGTTATGGGACATATTTACCTTTATTTTACAGGAGATGAGGCGAAAAACATTATATGCAAACATTTCCACTTGAGTTAATCATGTTCAACCAATACTTTGAACATCCTTATTTCAGAACCACCACACGGTCACTCAGACTTTTTCTCTTTTCGAAATTTGAACTAGAAAAAAAACCCTGTGTAATTGAAAAAAAATCCAGCTTGATTTACGAGAGGAAGCTTCAGTTTAAAAGGAATTATAAAGAAACCATTGACAGGAAGAGACAAATTACACTAGAATTAGCGCGAACGCTTGCTAGCCCCTAGCGTGACAATTTCAAAGCAAAGTGGCCACTAGGATTATGATAAAGGGAGAGCACTTGAAGAGTCGTTAATCATATGCATAATTACATAAGGAAGTCGTGTAACTTGTTCCTTCCTTTCAACAGTTCTCTAATAATTCAAGTAAAATTGCAATGCCCTCTCCTTGGACTTACTTAATTTTCTAATCATCACTCACGTGTTGACTTCATCGGTGCAAAATCATGTGATATTTTTTAGAACAGTGCGAGCATAGTGGAAACAAACCAGCATGTGGAAAAGAATAAGAGCTAGAGTTAACACATTCGTTTGTAAACAACAGTATGTCGTATCTTTAATATTCTATGGGAAAAAAGCATAACTCGTAAATCATTTAGTCAATTTTTTTTTTCCAAATATCTGTCTTACATTTTCAAACCATAATATTTTGGGGGGGTTTCCCCCAAAGAACGTAAGGTACGGTTTTGGTACATACATGAAGTTTAAAGTCTGATAACGGATGCGATAGTTTATGTGGGCTTTGTGTAACGCTCAAGCTTTTGGAATCAAAATAACACAAACATGGTGGATACGTTGTCTTGGCTGAAAAAGAAGTACACCAACATACACACACGCACACGCGCACGCACCCACCTATCCACCCACCCACCCACAAACACACATACATACACACACGCAAGCACACACACACATACACACACACGCACGCACACAAAATATGCCTTTACATAACATTATAACATTCATGACAGGCAACAAGAAATTTGAAGGTAACACCACTGTTTTGTACACGTCCTTGTGTTCTTACCAAATATGTAACAGCCAAACTATTTCTTTTGATCCTACCAAATTAGTATCAACCCAAAACTATCAAACATAATGACAAAAATATATTTATTAACTGAAGTTCAACCTTGATCAACACAATTTATTTGATAATTGCTGACACAGCAAGTCAATCATACTTTATACGGGCTTAGTGTAACGCTCAAGCTTTTCGAATTGAAATTACACAAACGTAGTGGAAACATTGTCTTGTATATGAAAAAGCCTGTTACCCTTTCAGACATCGAACCTATTCCTTATCGATCCCAAAGATGGAAATGAAAAGTCTTCAGACCAAAGGGGGTGGGGGGGGGGGGGTGAGAAGGAAACAAGAGAAGGAGGAGGGAAGGGAGGGAAGGGCGGGAGGGCAAGGAACCAGAAACTTGAGCAACGGATGCCACTGCCAGCCAAGATAGCAGGTACTGTGCTTCTGTGTGCATGTCCCTGCTAGTACCAATTAGTGTGGACAGGAAGCATTCTGTACAGCTGTCGTCATGACCACTGTGATGCACAAGTCTGTACAGCTGTCGTCATTACCACTGTGGTGTACAAGTCTGTGCAGTATTCGTCATTACCACTGTGATGCACAAGTCTGTACAGCTGTCGTCATTACCACTGTGATGTACACGTCTGTACAGCTGTCGTCATTACCGCTGTGATGCACAAGTCTGTCGAGTATTTATTATTATTATTATTTATTATCTACTATTTTATATCGAGGATAATGGAATAAGCACTCATAAGCTTTTGTTCACCCAGTCCCCGTGTGTATGCAGTTTTGTCACTTTTTTCATCCATTCCCACCAGCATACATTGGCCTACTCTTCCAAAAAGCGGAACGGGTTTTATCGTGTGCGCAAGATGTTCTGCGTGCGTTCGCACACGGGCCTCGGTTCATAGTCTCATCCGGATGACTTTTGGGGAGAGTGGAGCCGGCACTGATGTTAACTCCAGAGGAAAATATCCCCCTTGAACGAGACTCGAAGAGACCCCTCCTTTTTCTCCCCTCCTCGCCAGCCCTATCCCCTTTCTTCTTGTAACCAATTAATTCAGTTACATCCCTCTCATCTTTTTTCGTGGTGTTGCCTGTCGGTCAGACACGCCCATTGCAGGGTATTTTTGGAGAGCTTTAAGTAAGGATGTGAGTAGAGAGGAAGAGAAAGAGAGAGAGAGACAGAGACAGACAGACAGAAAGATAGCCATCCAACCAACCAGCCAGCCAGAGAGAAAGACACAGGCACACACAGTATATACAAACAGATCTAGGGACAGAATGCTGACAAGAAAAATGTTGAGTGGGAAAGTAAAAAGAAAGAGAGAGGACTAAGCAAAAGCTAAAAGACAAAACGCCAGTAGTGATGCGTGGGTTTGTAATCCACTTTAAATCCCTCCAACAAAAATACCCTGCATAGGGCGTGTGTGACTGACAGGCAACGCAGACAAAAGACGACAGAGATGTAACTGAATTAATCGGCCACAAGAAGAAAGAAGGGCGTGGTGGGAGGTGGAGAGAAAAAAACTAGGGTTGTCTTAGATTTGTAAGACTTCTTCTTCGTCAAATGCTCTGACAGCAACTATTGTCATCTAGGCTATGAGGGAAATTGCCTTGCACCGCCGTTAAGCGCCTGGCAAGTCAGGCCCAGCGCATCCCACTTTGGCTTTGGAGAGAACTATTCTCCTTTCAGTGTTGATAGGAAAATGAATACAGGAGAAAAAGAAACCAAGAAGGCAGAAAAATAGACAAGAAGGTGGTGACAGGAAGAAAAAGGAACAAGGCAGAAACAAAAAAAAGGGATAGAAAAGATGAAATCAGAATCAGAATCAGAATCGGAATCAGCAATTATTTATTGTCATAAAAGTCGCATGGACTTAATTTGACACAACAAAATGAACTCTTCACATTTCAATAATACAACATATTACTCACTGGTCAGCATGACTGACATGATGTGCATGAAAAGAAAACCTAACTATGTTGCATTATACTTTATTTTTAATTGAGCTCTTTTTTTACAAAACAGGTAGGAACATAATTAATTATTTCAGCTTGAATTTCTAACACAGAACTTCCAGAAGGTAAAGGGTAAGGAGGTAAAGGAGTCCCATAACCTATAAGGTCGTAGGGGAGCGAGGCGTCAGAGACCTCACTTCTCTAGGGCCAGCATATTGAGGGCGGCGCCCATCTCCTCTCCATCGCTGCTTTACCTTCCCTGACCCTAAAGAGGGCAGGTACCCATTTACAGCTGGGTGAGCTGGGGGAACTGTACTGAAGCCAAGGCGCGCAAACGGTCACCCATCCAACTGGTAACCACGCTCGACGCTGCTTAACTTGGCTGGGGGAAAGCGAGTGCTCCGACCACTTAGCTATCCCGTCCAGAAGGTAGGGATGCTATTTATACTGACAGCCTCCCCCCAGCATCCCCACGTGGGAGGTATTAATTCACTATAAATCCATAAAAAAAGATATTGGCCAGGAGGCGTTTTTGACTGGTAGGCGACGAATATAACAGATGACGGGGACGTAACTGAATTAATTGGTGACGAGAGGAAAGGACAAAGAGTTGAGGTAAGAGAGAGGGGGGGGGGGGGGGGGTTGGAGGGAAAGGGAAGGTTGTCTTCATTCTGTGATTCGATGGCTCTTTACCATTGCCTTTCGCCTAGTCTCTTCTGTTTTAGCTGTTACGTTTGTCTGTTTCTGTGTCTGTTTTCATCTGTCCGTCTGTCTGTCTGTCTGTCTGTTTGTTTGTCTGTATGTTTGTCTGTCTGCTTGTATGCTTGTATGTCTGCCTGTCTGTTTGTCTGTCTGTCTGCCTGTCTGCTTGTATGTATGTCTATCTGTCTGCCTGTCTTTCTCTCCCCCTCTCTCTCGCTTTTCTCTCTTTCTCACACACAGACACAAACACATACATAGACACACACAGACACACGCAGACAGAGAGAAAGAGAGAGAGAGACACAGAGAGAGACAGAGACAGACAGAGACAGGCAAACAGACAGAGACAGAGACAGAGACAGTACCAGACAAAAGGGCAGAAAAAGACAGACACAACAAACATAATAATTATAAAACCTGAAACGCATAGATCTTTTATTTATTATTTTTGTAAGTGTATGTGCTTCCAATCTTTAGTATTAAAGAAATCTGACTTGATGCTTAGATATAAAAGGTGACAAGGAACGTCATAAAATGGGCTGATGTGTGGAGGGGAAAATAGAAATGGGGCTGGCAGATTTGTATCCTTCTCTTGTTATGTTCCATATTTTTGTGTGCAGTTTCTCTGTCTCTTTTTAAAAAAAAATCTGTCTCTGTATCTTTATCTGTTAAGGAAAGGATACATCAAGGAGATGGGAAGGAGGGGGTGTATGATATAGATATAATTATGAAAACCCCCAGACAGATGAATGGGAACAGAGAGAGAGAGAAAGACAGAGAGAGAGAGACAGAGACAGACAGAGACAGACACAGACACAGAAACAGAGACATAGAAAAGAAGAAGAAGAAGAAGACTACAGAGACAGACAGAGAGACAGAGACAGAAATATATAGAAACAGAAACAGAGACAGAACAGAGAAACATAGACATAGAAACAGACAGAGAGCAGCGAAGAGCAGAGAAACAGACATAACAGAAACAGACAGAACATAGAAACACAGACATAGAACAGAAAGGGCAAACATAGAAACACAGACATAGAAACAGAAACAAAGACATAACATAGAAACACAGGCATAGAAAGAGAGGCAGAGACAGAACAGAGAAACACAGACATAGAAACAGACAGATACACAGGAAGAGACAGAGAGGGAATTGAAAGCAGGACCTGCAAGCAAACGAGATGTGGGTAAACGGCAATGCTGATTCATACGTACATTTCCTTTCTGAATCTCCTAACATCGCCAGCCTTGGGAACCTCTGAGTGGATATAGCAGAGAACAGACGATAATTATAACCGTAACTGCATTAGTTGATGTGCGGAACAAAATTGTAATAAGGAGGGGGGTGTGCTCATCTCTGTTACTCTTGTTCGCCATTTTCCCATCTTCTCCTTTTAGTTTCTATCAGTGTCTCGACTGCTGTGTGTCTGTTTCTGTCTGTATAGCAAGCTAGAGAGAGAGAGAGAGAGAGAGAGAGAGAGAGAGAGAGAGAGAGAGAGGAGAGAGAGAGAGAGAGAGAGAGAGAGAGAGAGAGACAGACAGACAGAGAGAGAGGAGGAGAAGGGCAGAGTGAGAGAAAGACAGACATACAGACATTCAAACAGACAGACTGACTGAAAAACAGACAGACAGAGAGGAAAGGAGGGAGGGATGGAGAGAAAAAGGATGCGAAGTGAGTGAGCGAGTGAGTGGGTGGGTGAGAGAGACAGACAGACACAGAGACAGGCATATATAGAGAACTAAATATGATCAGTTAGGGCTAAATTGATCTGCAAAGAGCCAGGAAGGTAAAAAAGAAAAAGCACAGAGTATGGCTGGAGCATAATGTTGACCTCGTTGTCTTCATGTGCAGAGTTTTAACCACTAGTAAAACACCCATTTGAAATATATCCATATATTGTATGTGTTCAATAGCACTGACACCACCCATTGCCCTACAAGTTCTTTAGGGTCAGACCACAGACTGAGGTCTTCAATATAAATGCACCATGCAGTGTATCTTGTGCACATGCTAACAATTTATGATGAGACTATAAACCAAGGCCCTGTGAGCGAACGCACGCAGAACATCTTGCGCACACGTTAAAATCCTGTTCCGCTTTTCGTAGGAGTAGGCCATTGTGTGCCTGTGGGAACAGATGACATTTTACAAAACCGCATACACACGGGGGCTGGATGTAAAAAAGCACATAAGTGCTTATTCCATTATCCTCGATATAAAAGAATGTATTTTTAATTAAAAATTTTTTTTTAATCTCGTCCTTTTTTTTGGTTTAGAAGAAGACTAGGCCCCTGTGGCGGATTGTACGAGTTGACACGATCGAAGATCTTCGTGCAACTCTGTACCATGCAGAACTGATGGGCGCTACCGGAGCACTGCATCTTCTCTGACAGACAAAGACTGTCTGACAGCGTCAGTGCAGCACTGTGCTCAGAGACACCTCAGGAAATCAAACGAAAATAAAGCAAGTCCAGCAGCAGAAACAGACACGCACGCGCGCAGACACTGACACACAGAAACACAGAGGTACAGAGATACAGACAGAGACACACATACACACTCACGTACGCATATACACGCATACGTACGCACACGCGCACACACACACACACACGCGCGCACATACAGATACATACAGAGAGATATTTATAATTGCAAGATATAGCGCTATATAAATTCAATTTCTTCTTCTTCTTCTTCTTCTGCTTCTTCTTCTTCTTCTTCTTATTATTATTATTATTATTGTTATTGTTATTATTATTATTTTTTACAACAGCAGACAAGAGGCAGAGAGAAAGAGAGAGAGAAACAGACAGAAAGACAGGCAAAGACAGATAGAGACAGACTGACATACAGACAGAGGGAGACAGACAGACAGAGAGACAGAGCGAGAGAGACAGACAGAGACACAGGAGCAGACATATAGACAGACAGACAAACTGGTAGGCAGAAAGAAGGCTATAATGACAGACAGGCAGACTAGGACCAGACGTAAACGCAGAGAAGGAGATAAAAACAGAGAGGAGGGTACGCTCGGAAATGTGATCTAGTTGATGACAGTCCTAAGACTGGGGAGGAGACTGGCTAGACGCGCGCCAGTGCCACCTTCAAGGTGTACTTACAGCGAATGGCGTGGAGATGAAGAGCACTTAGGGTAAACAGCCTGAGCCTTTTGGAGTCATCAAACAAAAAGCTTCCAAGAAGCAAGTCTTATCGATTTACTTAAGTTGACCGGTTAGTTATTAGCAGCAATACAGTCAGAGGACCCTGAAATAAAAGCCGAAACAGTAAGAAGCTTTTATGATTATGAAGTATTGCTGACCCCAAATACAAAAGCCATTTGTCTCCATCGCTGGTGATGTCAATAGACGCTTCGTAAGAGGCCACCACGGCTGGTCATCTCTCTCTGTCTCTGCTGAGTTTGACGATCTTCTGTAGCAGCCCTCCCAGACCAGTGATCTCAGTGATGTTGGCAATGTAGGATGCTGATGGCCTGCCTCTTCTACTTTTGACCTCAACCCTTACCTTAAAGAACTGTCGTTCTAAGACCTGCCTGTGTGTTTCTGTTTGCGTGACCAACATAGTTATCTTAGTATGAGCTTATCGATTTCAGCCAGGAATTATCTTTGCATTTGTCAAGGAAATAAATGTAGGTAAATCCTTTGGGAACTAAACGAAAGGTAAATCCCATGGAATGGACAACACATCATGTGCACTTTTGAAAAAAAACTAAGCCCCATCTAGTTTTATAGCTGTAGATTATTCCTTTACAAAGTACTTGGGGGACCTGGCAATGCCCCGCAAATGGAAGCAGCAAGAATCTGTCATGTGTCACAAAGTCGGGGATGCTCAGTTTAGGGCAATGACAAAACAGTCGCCTTGATCAGCCACACAAGCAAGACACTTTCTGATCATATTCTGTTGAACCAAAACTGAGGATTTGCTTATAAAAAGCAAGAACAGTAGCTAGCAGCAGCCGCAAAAAGCAACCGAAGAAACACAACATCAGCACTACCATCGACAGGATATGTTAACGTAGACTTATTCATCACCATCATTATATCACTACCATCACCGCAACGACTATCGATCGATTCCGCCACCATGGTCGAAAGAAAGAAAGTAACTGTGGGACTAAGGAACATGACTGATGTGAACTGACAGCGCCAAATGGTCTTGTCCACCTAGTCTGTCGAAGGAATGATTCGTGTACATTGATTGAGGTGGTAAAGTGGAAAAAAACTCTCATTAATAAAATTGCTTGTTTGACTAGTGCATGGATCCAGATTTCTGTCCAAACTCACTTGATGGTGGTCTAACTGCTAGTTCTTTTGGACACGACTGTAAATACAGATCATGTGTACACAGAACATTTAGCCCCAGTACAGATACCCCCCCCCCCACACACACACACACAAATCTGACCGTAAGAGATACGACCAGGAATAAATTCTGAAGAAAAAACAGCAACTCTGAAGGGGAAGTAAGTACAACCACAAACGTTACTTTTCCTTCAAATTATTTTTTAGCAAGCATTAAACTGGTGATTCCATGTTCTCTAAATTAAGGAAGAGCAAATGAATTTCCATGCTCAAAGGTCTGCTGTAATTAGAAACTGGTATACCGCACGATGCAATGCATCATAATACAAATGTGCTTTATAATACATGATAGTAGGTACACTGTAAACAAAACCATCAGTCCCTCCTCCCTCTACACATATTTGTATACACTTATGCATACAAGTATGTGTACACATTTATACATACACACACACACTTACACACACAAACCACTTTACACACAGACACACACGTACTTCACACACACAAACACACAGACACACACGTACTTCACACACAAATAGAGAACGAGAGAGAGAGAGAGAGAGAGAGAGAGAGAGAGAGAGAGAGAGAGAGAGAGAGAGAGAGAGAGAGAGAGAGAGAGAGAGATAGAGGCGGGCTGTAAATAACTTCTGATAGCTGCAAGGCACAAAAGGCCCAAAAGAATCATGCAGCCTCCCCCCAACTCTCCTCTCTCTCTTTCTCTTCCCCTCTCTTTCTCTACCCCTCATCCTCTCTCTCTCTCTCTCTCTCTCTCTCTCTCTCTCTCTCTCTCTCTCTCTCTCTCTCTCTCTCCCCTCTCTCTCTCTTTCTCTTTCCCTCTCTCTCTCTCTCTCTCTTTCTCTCTTCCCCTCTCTCTCTCTCTCTCACTCTCTCTCTCTCCCTCCCTCCCTCTCTCTCTCAAGCTCCCCCTCTCTCTCTCTCCCCTACTGCTCTCTCCATCGATTTTCGTCTTCACTGGCACTGTCAGCGCAAGAGGAAAATTAATCATCCTTTTAAAGCCTCTGACCGCTGCCAGAATCTCAATGAAGGAAGGAGCGTAGTGCGTACGTTCAGATATTGGAAGCCAAACGAATGGAGAAAAAAACACAGACATCAACATACTTTGCTTCTTTAAGTGTGCTGGGGGATTAAGTTATTAAAAAGAGAAAAGGAAGAAAATATGCCCCCCCCCAAAAAAAAAAAAAAGTCAAAGGAAGAAAATATGTTGTGTTTATTTGTATGTGCCTGTGCAGAATAACAGAATTTGATTTTCATCTCTAATTTGAGCGATGGTGGCAACAATAAACGCAATCGCTTTGTGTACAAAACGGAACTTTAGCGGCTGTAGTAGTAGCAGCAGCAGCAGTAGCAGCAGCAGCAGCAGTAGTAGTAGTGGTGGTGGTGGTGGTAGTGGTAGTAGTAGTGGTGGCGGTGGTGGTAGTGGTAGTAGTAGTGGTGGCGGTGGTGGTAGTGGTAGTAGTAGTGGTGGTGGTGGTGGTCTTAATAGTAGTGGTTGGTGGTAGTAGTAGTTGTTGTTGTTGTTGTTGTTGTAGTAGTAGCAGCAGTAGTGGTGGTAGTAGCAGCAGCAGCAGTAGTAGTGGTGGTAGTAGCAGCAGCAGCTAGTAGCGGTGGTGGTGGTGGTGGTGGCTGTGTGACGGAGGATGAGAGAAAAACAACAGGAAGAGGAAAAATGTAAGAGCAAAAGTAATGAAAGGGGCTGAATGGGGATGAGGGAAAACTAGATACAACAACAACATCAACAACAACAGCAACAACAACAACAACAGCAACAATCACTTAACCGGCAGCGAGGGTAGTAGCAAGAGTTTAATAATTCAAAGTCGCGAAGTTTTTGTTTGGATTTTTCTGTATGTTTGGTTTTTGTTTGTTTCATCCAGCGAAATTTAGTTATAATTTGTCTTCAAACGTTGCAATGTTTAAGACCATTAGCTGAGCATTCGTATGATATTCAAATCTAGAGGGAGATATTTAGTAAAAGCAGCAAAAAAGAGTAATAAAATAATGAAATTAAAAACAAGTAATTGTATCCCCCTGGCCCAGCTGCAAGTCACGTGAGTGTAAAGGGAAATAATCGTATCTTCCGGTTTGCTGTATGCGCTGCCAGAGTTATTAACATACAGTTAATCAAGCAAAGATGCCTTTAAATTAAACAGTAAAAATATTTCTGTGTGTTTTGTTTACATCTAAAACCCCTGTATATGCAGTTTTGCCAATTTTGTCATCCGTTCCCACCAGCACACAATGGCCTACTCTTCCAAAATGCGGAACGGGTTTCAATGTGTGCGAAAGATGTTCTGCGTGCGGTCGCAAACGGAACCTCGGTTTATAGTCTCATCCGAAGGACGTGTGTGTGTGTGTGTGTGCGTGTGTGTGTGTGTGTGCGTGTGTGTGTGTGAGTGTATGTGTGTATGTGTGTGTGTGAGTGTGTGTGTGTGTATGTATGTATATGTGTTTGTGTGTGTGAAGGGAGTGTGGGGTATACGTATA
>CM054149.1:42651386-42653886 GCA_028751875.1 Rapana venosa | reverse complement strand
AAAGTTTACCCCCCTCCCATGGTGCGCACGCATACACACACGCGCGCACGCACGCACGCTTACACACACAAACACACATACAAGCAGAGAGAGAGAGACAGACAGAGACAGAGAGAGGTGGAGCTATGAATGAGTTGCGAGCCATCAGGAACAGAGAACCTTAGGAAACCTCAATCTGTCCAATCATCCCTTACCGCCCCAACCCCACCCCCTCTCCATTAGTATTTCCTTCTGTCCATTCCTGCTTTGGCACACCTAACTGGAAAAGTGAGTCTGAAATTAGCCATCCTTTTAACGCTTGGGACTCCAGGTAGCTTATGGATGAATGGATAGATGCACTGTATAATGCAAACAAAAAACCCACACACACAATCATTGTAACTTCATTTTTTTACAGAGTTGTGTCTGAAAAATCTTAAATTCTTATTAGCTGTTGCTTGAAAAAATATCATCTCATTGCCAATCTAGACCTCGTCACTTGACTCATTTAATGTCTTGGGAAAACTTCGCAGCTTGCATGGATTATTTTAGACACTAATCGCTGGCAAGTACTAACCGGAGGAGCCCATTCTTCCTCCAAAAATGGACGCATGCTGGGCTTTTTCGTATCTTACATCATCCACAACCTAACTGACCTAATATTTCCCAAAAGACAGAAAATACTGTAACGTGTTGCACAATTTGTACTGCATATGTTGGCACACGTAACTTTAATTCACAGTGTCAGCAGAGAGTAAAAAAAGCCTAATTCCTTATGTTATCTTCCCTTTTTTATTTCCTATCTGATTGACGCACGTGTCGCATCTGATCAGTTCTAACCCATAAATTGAGAACGTAGGAAAGAAATATACAATCCAGGCAGTAATTGATGCCCAAGACGAAGCTTTTCCTGTTTTACCCTGTATTGGACAAGTTTAAAAAACACCAACAACACGTTAAATGATGATAAAGATAGGAGGGAACATGCACACACGAACTCCCTGCATCCATCAATAGACGGGCTAATTTGCTGCATGTCAATCGAACATTGCTTTTGTTTTTACTTTTTTAATTGAATCAATGCATAAATGAATAGATTTTTTAATGCTTGGCTAGAGGTCTGAAATTCACAAATCGTGACATTTTACGTATCGTTTTTATCCACCATTAAGGTAGCCGCATTCTGATTTCAGAGATGGTACCCAAACATGACGCCTCTCTGTGCAACACGCTTTTTGTTTTAAATGTTGTCATCCGCTTTTACCGACAGTGCTTTTTTTTTTCAAAGAGAACGGAACGGATTTTAACCTGTGTCAGGATGGTCTGCGTGTTGTTGTTGTTGTTGTTGTTGTTGTTGTTGCTTCGATTTTACGTCTCTTCGCTAAAAGTGCGTGTGTTCACATACAGGGCATCGGTTTAAAACATCGTCTGAAGGACTTTAGGGAAAGGGGGGCGGGGTGGAGTGGAAGTCAGGGAGACGTCAAGTTGAAACAATTGTCATTGTGTGACTGTGTAAGAAATTAGGGAAGCGGTAGAACGTTTGGGGGAGTCGACGTGCATGCGTGTGTGTGTGTGTGTGTGTGTGTGTGTGTGTGTGTGTGTGTGTGTGTGTGTGTGTGTGTGTGCGTGCGTGCGTGCGTGTGTGTGTGTGTGTGTGTGTGTTTGAGTGTGTGTGTGTGTGTGTGTGTGTGTGCTCGCGCGTGAGTGTGCGCCTTTTCATCTGTATGTATGTCAGCCTGTCTATCTTGATGTCTTCAATTTTATTTGTGTGCTTTGTATTACCTGTGGTTTTATTAATTTGTTTATTCATGCATTTATTTCTATATTTCTTTCTTCAGTTATAAGTTTGGTCATTTTGTTTCTTTGTGGGTTATTTGTTTCTTTCGTGTCCTAAGTAGTCTTTCTCACATAAAATAGCAGATTAACCGGCAAATCAACAGACACATGAAATCTATGAAGCTGGAATGTGGATATCTCAACTGTGGGTAAAAACAGCTGCATACACAGTTTCTTTATTGTACCTCGGCTCCAGCATTAATTCTGTTCTTCGTCTGTCTCCATCTCCGCTACACAACGAATCCCTTTCACACACACACACACACACACACACACACACACACACACACACACACACACACACACACACACACACACACATACACACACACACAGAGTCACAAAACACACACACACACACACACGCACAAACGCGCGCCATACACACACAGTCACACACACACACACACACACACACACACACACACACCACACACACACACACACGAGATAGAGAGAGAGAGAGAGAGAGAGAGAGAGAGAGAGAGAGAGAGAGAGAGAGAGAGAGAGAGAGAGAGAGAGAGAGAGAGAGAACTCATGTGGGTTATACCTAATATGGCACTCTTGATAATTCTTGGAGAGTACTTGTAAGGGTGGCTGGAATAAAGAACAGAGGCTATAGCATCTGTTACGCTCACACGCTGACTGTCCCTGATGTTTTGAGCCGTGCGGTGCTCTTGTCATT
>CM054149.1:42643886-42646386 GCA_028751875.1 Rapana venosa | reverse complement strand
TCTAGCGCCTACCATCTGTGTGTTGATTACAGGGGGAAGGGGAGGATGAAGATATCATGTTTTGTACCGTGCAGGCTGTGGTGATGACTGTGTGAATAAAGAGAGGAAGAAGGTACTAGACAGATAGACAGATGGATAGGCAGATAGACAGACAGACAGACAGATAGATAGATAGATAGATAGATAGATAGATAGATAATAGATAGATAGATAGAAAGATAGACAGACAGACAGACAGGCAGGCAGGCAGACAGACAGACAGACAGACAGACAGACAGACAGGCAGACAGACAGACAGGCAGTCAGAGAAACAGACAGACAGGCAGGCAGATACAAAGACCGATACAGAAACAGAGACAAAGAGAGAACAAAACACATAAAGAGAGAAATAAAGACAGAGAGACAGAGAGAGAGAGACAGCAAGACAGACAGACTGACAGACACAAAGACAAAAACGAAGACGAAGAGACAGAGAGTCCACACAGCCCCAAAATGCCATACTATGACCTAGCTGCCTGTCTATGATGGGACGTTCAAATTACTGTCTGACTCGGGGGACCCCGCTGGTAACGTAACGTAACGTAATGCAATGTAACGTAACGTGGTGAATTTTGACAAGTCTGCCTTTATCAGGAACCAAAGTCTATGCATCAAGCCCTGGTTTCAGCAGCCACCACCGAGACAATAGCTTAGTTAGGAGAGATTGGTTTTTTTCTCTCCATGGATTCTACATCAGTATTGACTTCACTCCCCCTGGGGCATCTCCCCGTCCCCCCCCCCCTCGCCTCCCACCCCCACCCCCACAATGTGACTATAAATCGAGGTCACCTATACAGAAATGCGTGTAGACTATCTTGATCAGACGCCGCTTAAACCCGTTCTGACTTTTGGAAGAGTAGGCCATTCGTTCCAGTGAGAATGGAGGATGAACAATGTATTTAAACAAAAAAAACCAACGTATGTACATTGATGTCGTGTTTAGATATCATCCCTGAAGTCGGAATGTGGACACCTTAATGGTGGGCAATGACTGTCGCCAACGTCAGAGGGAGACAGAGTGGAGATAGGGAGAGAGAGGGGGGAGAGAGGGAGAGAGAGAGGGGGGGGGGAGTGAGAGAGAGAGAAGAGACAGAGAGAGACACACAGAGATATGGAGAGACAGATAGAGACAGTGACAGAGACAGACAGGGACAGAGAGGCAGACGGACAGACAGGCAGAAATACAGACAGACAAACAAACAAGCAGAAAGCCAGGCATGCAGACAGGCAGGCAGGCAGAAGACAAAAAATTCAGGCAGACACACAGACAGACACACAGAAAGGCAAACAGGCAGAAAGACAAACAAACAGACAGACAGACAGACAGGCAGACAGGCAGACAGACAGACAGGCACACAGGCAGGCAGCCAGACAGGCAGACAGAGAGGCACACAGGCAGAAAGACAAACAGACAGACAGACACACAGACAAACAGACATAGGGAAGACGATGGTAGTATCAAATGATTGCCCATAGTTTTTTGTGTTGAGAAGGCTCATTGAGGCTGTTGAGACGCCACTAGTATGTCCCTATTGGTTCTTGACAGGCATTTCCGTGGCCACTAGCCTCGTGGCCATAGGGTCTGTATCTTGTGACAGCAGTGTGTCTGTCCATTTGGCTGTTTGCCCGTCAATCTGAATATCTGCGAGCCTCTTTGTTTATCTCCCTGTCTCTGTCACTCTGTCTATGTGTGTGTCTATGTCTGTTTGTCTGCCTTTGACTTTCTGTCTGTCCGTCTCTATCTCTGTCCGTCTCTGTCTGTCTGTATGTCTGTCTCTGTCTCTCTCTCTCTGTCTCTCTCTTTCTGTATTCCTCTTTCTGTCTCTCTGTATCTGTCTCTCTCTCTGTCTCCCTCTCTCTTTCTCTCTGTATCTGTCTCCCCCCCCCTCTCTCTCTCTCTCTCTCTCTCTCTCTCTCCCTCTCTCTCTCTCTCTCTCTCTCTCTCTCTCTCTTTGTGTGTCCAGTAAAAGTCTGAAGTCTGAAGTCTCTGTCTCTCCACCCTGTGTGTCTATGCGATAAGTGCAAGTGAACGTGAATATAATGTGCAATATACTGACCTAAAAGTTGGAGTCTCAGAGACGTAATCCAGACTACATGTTCACAATAACTGATAAGAACCTCGATGTGTGAGCTCTGCAACGTAGAGAAAGCACCAAAACAGCGACGAAGATAATAGAAGATCACACTGTTAATGACACAAGAAAGATTATAAAAGCAGTGTAGTGACCGGTTTGCACAGAACTACTACACCAACTGTTGGATTCGAAACAACTGAAATGCGTTGTTAATTGTGTTTTCTCTTCTGTCTGGTTGTACTAGCTTTGTGTACAACTGAATGATCCTGTAGATATGTCTATTGATATCAGTTGTATTCAGTGGGTTTTTTAAAATACTTTTTATTCTCATTAAGTGTTGATCTTTGCGTGGAACAGTCTTTTTTTGATCAAGTTAGTGTTTTCTC
>CM054149.1:42631386-42638886 GCA_028751875.1 Rapana venosa | reverse complement strand
AAGAAAAAGGAAAAGAATGGAGATTAATGGGAAAAGAAGAAAAACAAATAAACAAAGTGGGCTAACAACATTATCCAAAAATACAAAACAATCGTAAGAATGAAAGCACCAAACAGCAAGACTCGTGTGCTCATTCTTCTCTACCTCCACTTCACCTTCAATCATTTAAAAATATATTTGTTGTCTATTCCTCTTTTTTGCTGTATGGTGTATAGTTTTTGCCTTCAATGTCTAGTTCTGGCACACGAATAAAAGTAGACATGGATACGATAAGAACAATGTAACGTATTCTATAATCTAATGATAAATGTTTTGATTTTTGTACAGGTATTTTTCGTTTCTTTGAATTATGATAGAGGGAAACTGACAGCTTGACAGAGAATGGAAAATAAGCACAATTTAACTCAGTGGATTGGGAGATAACTTAAGTCGTCATGTCCCTGCTTAGCTCCCTTTATTTCTTGGCTTTTTTCGTTTGCCCTTGTTGTTTTTATGGTTGTCGTTGTTGTGATTTGTTACTGTTTGGTGCTGTTGTTACAGCTGTTGCTTTTGCTGTTGCTGTCATTGTTACTTGCGGTAGTTGTGGCGGTCGTGGTGGTGGTAATAGTGGTGGTAATGATATCAGTCGTGGTTTTACTTCAGCTATTCTTGCTGTTATTGTCACCATCTTATCATCATCATTACAATCATCATCGTCATTTTCTTCTTGTTCGTCTTCTTGTTGTTGTTCCTCTTGTTGATGTCCGTGTTTTTGTTGCTTTTCTTCTTGTTCTTGTTCTTGTTCTTGTTCTTCTTCTTCTTCTTCTTCTTCTTCTTCTTCTTCTTCATCTTCATCTTCAATACATGTTATAAGAGTATTGTGCTCAACAACTCCACACTACAGTGTGATGTGATGTGCACGGGCCAGGGGAAAGCCAGACACAGGTGAATCAAAGAGTTAGACTTGAGTGGATGAGAAGACTACAACTTTACGAGAAACCAGACGCAAATATCTGCACCAGATGTTGTATCAAACTAAACAGTCCACGCTCTCGCACGCTCACACACACACTCACACATACACACACACACACACACACACACACACACACACACACACCACACACACACACACACACACACACACACACCTCTCTCTCTCTCTCTCTCTCTCTCTCTCTCTCTCTCACACACACACACACACACACACACACACACACACACACACACACACACACACACACACACACACACACACACACACACGTACGCACGCACGCACGCCGTAAAAATCATTTCTAACCATTGAAGTTTCACATAAATGTATCCCCAAATTTTCAACACTGAAACTAAATTTCTGATGTTTCTTTCTTCAAACATAAATGAAATGCAGATGAACAATGAAAGGATGGGAAACAAAGTACAAAGTTATGATGTAAAACACAAGGTAAAGGTGTCCAATAACCTATGCGGTCTTTGGGGAGCGAGGCGTCAGAGACCTCACTTCTCTAGGGCCAGCATATTGAGGGCGGCGCCCATCACCTCTCCCTCGCTGCTTTACCTTCCCTGACCTTAAAGAGGGCAGGTACCCATTTACAGCTGGGTGAACTGGGAGACTGTAGTGAAGGCATGGTGCGAAAAGGTCACCCAGCCAAGTGGTAACCACGTTCAATGCTGCTTAACCTCAGCTTGGGGAGAGCAAGTGCTCTGACAACTGACCGATCAGGTCCCCAAATTTATGACGAGTCAGAGGCCAAGAGTGAGAAAAGCAGCCGTGTAGCATTGAATGTCTCAAATGATCAAGTTGAAAATCAGCAAATAGTACAAAACATACTCACTGTAGAAACATATTGGCAGGTGTCTGTTTCCCATTCCAATGCTTCTCTTTCGCTGTCTGGGTACTCTGCCTCGTTTGTCTCTGTCTATTTTAATTTATGTTTTTTATGTCTCTCCTTCTTTCAAGGTATAGCATGTATGTATGTGCGCCTGTGTGTATGTCTCTATCTCTCGCTCTGTCTATGTCCATGTCTTGCTGTCTATGTTTGTCTGTATGTGCATTGTTTCGTTTTAGCACAGCCATAGAAAAGAAAACTTCAACCCCAAACTGTCTCAACCAATTTACAGCCCAAATGATTTTTCTCAAGAGCCATCCACTGAAGGCTGCAATTCAATTTGCAGGGATTTTTTGTGGGGCATCTATAAAGAAACAAAAAATAATAATAAAAGGAACTCTCTCTCTCTCTCTCTCTCTCTCTCTCTCTCTTTATATATATATATATTATATATATATATATATATATATATATATATATATATATATATATATATATATATATATATATATCTTCATGAGCAAAGAAAACGTACAAGTGAAATCAATACTGACGCTGGGTCAGTCTAATGAAAAGTTTGCGCCAGATGAAGTGGACACATGGAAATAGAACTTGACATGTCCCATTTAGAAAACAAAAAGACATTCTGGAATCTATACAGCCCAGAGAGAGAGAGAGAGAGAGAGAGAGAGAGAGAGAGAGAGAGAGAGAGAGAGAGAGAGAGAGAGAGAGAGAGAGAGAGGAGAGAGAGAGAGAGAGAGAGAGAGAGAATGAATGAATGGATGGATGGATGGATGAATGAATGAATTAATCTTTATTTTTCAAGGGTAACAGAATAAGAACATGCATACTTTTTTCTTCCGGTCCTTGCCCTGATTAGGCACTATCAACAAAACAAGAGACACAGAGACAAAGACAGAGACAGACAGACAGAGATGGAGTGAGGGAGACAGATAAAAAGGCAGACAGAGACAGAGAGACGAAAGAAAAAGAGCAGAGATGGTGGATAGAAACTTTAAAAAGTCACTGACCCAAACTTAAAATCCTCTGTGTGTCTGTTTACCTCTCTCTCTCTGTATCTGTGTCTGTCTATTTCTCTGTTCTGACGTCCCTCCGTGGTTTCTGTTTATGATTGATGAAGGTATAGAAAGAAGTTCAGCATAAAACGGTCTCAAAAAAGTTAGAGCTTAAATCATTTCCACCGTAGCCCACCACTCAACACTCCAATCCAATTTGCTTGAACATGTTGGCATCTGTACAGATCATAGAGGGGACAGGATAGCTCGGTGGTCAGAGCACTCGCTTTCCTCAAGCCAAATTAAGCAGCGTCGAGTGTGGTTACTACATGGATGGGTGACCGTTTGCGCGCCTTGGCTTCAGCACAGTCCACCAGTTCACCCAGCTGTAAATGGGTACCTGCTCTCTTTAGGGTCAAGGAAGGTAAAGCAGCGAGTGAAAGGAGATGGGCGCCGCCCTCAATATGCTGGCCCCTAGAGAAGCTGAGGTCTCTGACGCCTCACTCCCCTACGAACTTATATGTTATGGGACACCTTTACCTTTATTCTGCAGATCATAATGATTGAAGAAAATCTCGGAGTATCCGCAAAACATAAATGTAGCAAGAGCAATACTGATGCGGAGTCAGACTAATCAAATTTGTGCCAGATAAAACAGACACGTTCGTTCAGTTTTTGTTTGAAAACACTTCACTTTGGAAACAAGACAATTGAGGAGGGAGAGAGAGAGAGAGAGAGAGGGAGAGAGAGAGAGAGAGAGAGAGAGAGAGAGAGAGAGAGAGACAGACAGAAGAGAAGACAGACAGACAGACAGACAGACAGAGACACAGACAGTGAAAGAGAGAGACAGAATGACACAAACATACAGACAAGCAGACAGAGAGAAACAGAGACAGAGAGATTTTTTGGATTACGACTTCACGTCTGTTTCTGACTTGAAGAGAAAATAGAGGGGTTATGATAGCAGAATGAACGAAGGATGAGAAAGACAGAGGGAACTGAGAGAGAAGTAGCCAGGAATAAGACAAAGAGAAGAGGTAGAGGGAACGGATATGACAGAGACACGCAAATTCAAAACTCTCTTTCTCTCTGTCCGTCTGGGTTTTTCGTCTTTCTATTTGTCTGTCTGTCTATCTGTTTATATATCTCAGTTTATTTACAAATACTAAATCTACAGAAACAAAATTAAACATCAATTTGTCCCAATCACTTTCACAGCTCCAATCATTTTATTGCCAGAGTCCACCACTTACGCCTTCAGTTCAATTTGTAGTTACATTTTGGCACGTATAAATAGAAAATAACAACTAATAATAGGATTCAAAAAGCTGTCGCCACGAACAAAAGAAACATATCGAAATCAATATTGACGTAGGGTCAGACTGATTGAATTTGTGCTACAGAAGGTAGACACATGGAAGTCCACATTGACAGGTCCCGTTGAAACAGGGTACACTCTGGAAAATTGGAGAGAGAGGGGAGGGAGAGGGAGAGAGAGACAGAGAAAGAGACAGAAACAGACAGACAGGCAGGCAGACAGACAGACAGACAAACCGACAGACAAACAGACAGACAGAGACAAAGGGACAGGGAGAGACAATGACAATGACAATGACAAATTCTTTTATTTCGAGGATAATGAATAAGCACTCATGTGCTTTTTTACATCCAGTCCCTGCCCGTAGAGGGAGGACAGAGGGAACTGAGAGAGAAGTAACCAGGAATAAGACAAAGAGAAGAGGCAGAGGGAACGGATATAACAGAGACACGCATCTTACATCTTACATACAGACATACATACATACGATACATCTTATATGATGTATCTTATCTTGTATGATACATATTGTATGATACATCTTAATAATAACCCAAAAGAGAGAGAGAGGAGAGAGAGAGAGAGAGAGAGAGAGAGAGAGAGAGAGAGAGAGAGAGAGAGAGATGTTGGCTTCCTATTCCACATTGATTCTAACTTGGAGATCATCACAGAGGGATGGGTATGGAAAGATAAACAAGTCTAAAACTGATAAAGAGGGAAATGAGAGAAAAAAAAGACACAGGTGAAAAAACCCAGGAGAGTTGGAGGGGGGAGGGGGGAAGCGAATGAGAGAGACACTGATGCAAATACAAATTAGACATTTTTCTCAGTCCATGTGTCTATCGTTATGCCCTTTGTTTGTCTGTCTGTTTGTCTATTTATCTGTATGTATGTGTGTATGTCTGTATGCATGTATGGATGGATGTATGGATGTATGTATGGATGAATTTATGTATGGATGTATGTATGCATGGATATATGTATGCATGTATGTATGGATGTATGTATGAATGAATTTATGTATGGATGTACGTATGTATGGATGGATGGATGGATGGATGTGTGGATGAATTTATGTATGGATGTATGGATGTATGGATGGATGGATGGATGTATGGATTGATGTATACATGGATGGATGGATGGATGGATGGATGGATGGATGGATGGATGGATGGATGGATGGATGGATGGATGGATGGATGGATGGATAGATGGATGGATGGATGGATGTCTATCTGGTTACGCCTCTCCGTCTATTTACGACTGATAAAGCTGCAGAAGAACTTGAACATCAAAATGCCTCAACCACTTTAATAATAATGATAATAATAATAATAATAATAATAATATATGGAATTTATATAGCGCTGAATCTTGTAAAAAAAACAAAAAAACTTTACAACTGACATCATTTTTGTTGTTGCAAGAAACCACCACTCAGACGTTTAATATTAATTTGAATGGACATTTTGGCATTTTATAAGCAAACGATAACAAATCAGCGGATAAAAACAGCTGCCACAAACAAAGTGAGGTATCCAGATCAATACTGACGCGTGATAAGACTGATCAAGTTTGCGCTAGATAAAGTAGACATATTGAAGTACAATCTGACATGTCCTGTTTAAAAAGAACACGCTTGGGAAACCTTACAACTGGAGAGGAGAGAGAGAGAGAGAGAGAGAGAGAAAGACAAAGACAGACAGACAGACAGAAACAGAGAGACAGTCAGACATAGAGACAGAGACAGACAAAGACAGACAGAGACAGACAGACAGAAAGACAGGCAAACTAAGAGAGACAAAGAGAGAGAGGTGTTGGACTCCTATTCCAAATTGATTCCAAATTGGAGATGAAGATAGAAGGATGGGTATAGAAAGATCAACAGGGATAAAACTGATAGAGGGATAAGGGTGAATAAAGGTATACAAATAAAATAGAGGAGAGATAGAGGGGAGGGAATGAGACAGACACTGGTGCAAATACAAAATCGAAATTTTCTCTGTCTCTTTGTCCGTGTGTCTATCTGTATGCTATTTATCTGTCTGTTTATCTCTCTGTAAGTCTATCCTGCTATGTTTTTTGGTGTATGTATGACTGAAAAAGCTACAGAAGAACTTTAACATCAACATGCCTCAACCACTTTACAGCTAACATCATTTTTTTCTCCAAGAGACCGCCACTCAAACGCTGTAAGATCAATTTGCATTGACATTTTGACATTTCATAAACAAACTAATAAGAAATCAGCGGATCACAACAGATGCCATAAACAAAGTGAGGTATCTAGATCAATACTGACGCGTGATCACACTGATCAAGTTTGCGCTAGATAAAGTAGACAGATTGAAGTACAATCTGACAGGTCCTGTTTAAAAAGAACACGCTTGGGAAACCGTGCAACTGGGAGAGAGGCAGAGAGAGAGAGAGACATGACAGACAGACAGACAAAGACAGATAGACAGTCAGACAGACAGAGAGAAAGAGAGAGACAATGACAAATTGACATGACAAATTCTTTTATTTCGAGGATAATGAATAGGCACCCATGTGCTATTTTACATCCAGTTCCCGCCCTTAGGGATGTATATGATAATAAAATAAAATAAAGCCCATAGCAGTCCACTTACACAGTATACGGAAAAAATATCTACACAAAAATCCCCACAAAAAATCACCGAAGAGAGAGAGAGAAGAAAAAAAAGTAGCAACAAGTAAGAAAGAAAGCAAAACAGAAAACACAGAAACAACCGAAAAAATAGCAAGAACCAAGAGCAAAAGAAAAGCGGCAACAACAAGGAGAGAAGGGACAACCGAATAGTCCCCCCTCAAAAAACATCAACAACCCCAAACCCAAACCAAAACAGAACCAAACAAAACAAAACCTCCATGAAATAAAGGAGAACAAACCACGTAAATAGTTTCATTTTGGCTAACAGAAAGAAACATCAAAAATTCGTTGTGCTTTTATGGGAGGCAACAGCAATAGTAAACTACATGAAACAAATATTGTATAACCAATTTGCATCCCCATGCACACACACACACACGTACCCACACACACGCGCGCGCGCATGCACTCACACAAAGACAGAGACAGAGAGACAGACAGAGACAGAGAGACAGAAAGACAGGCAGACTGAAAGAGAGAGAGAGAGAGGGGGGGGGGGTGGAGGAAAGAACAGACAGACAAACAGCCAGACGAGACAGAGAGAGTTCATACTTTTACTGTGTATCGGCCTTAGGCCAAAAATACAAAATAATGGTGAGCATAAAAATGGGAGGGAAGGAGTGAGAGAGCGAGAGAGAGAGAGAGAGAGGGGGGGGGGGGGGCAGAGAGAGATTGCTCTGT
>CM054149.1:42618886-42623886 GCA_028751875.1 Rapana venosa | reverse complement strand
GTGTACATATAAACAGCTGTCTTCCATGGAGGAGGACTTCATCTTCGCGGCGGAGTTCGGGGACATCCCCACAGTGCAGAGGGTGCTGGAGGAAAACCCCAACTTCTCTGTGGACTACAGCGACATTCTGGGCAGAACCCCGCTCCGTCTGGCTGTCGGCAACGAGCATCTGGAGGTAAAGAGGGGGGGGGGGGGGGGGTAGGGGGGGAGGGGGGGAGGTGGTGGTGGGGGGGAGGGGTGTGGGGGGTGTGGTGGGGGAGAGGAGGGGGAGGGAAGGGGTGGTGGTGGAGGGTGTGAGAGGTAGGGGTGGGGGTGGGGTGTGGGTGGAGTTGGGGTGTGTGGGTGGTTGGGGGTTTGGGTGTGGGGTGGGGGTGGGGTGTGTGGTGGGGGTGGGGTGTGGGGGTTGGGGTGTGTGTGGGGGTGGGGAAGGCATTGTTGGGGGGGGGGGGGAGTTGGGGGGGTAGAGGTGGGATGTGTGGGGGGTGGGGGGGTTGGGTGTGGGGAGAGGGATGGGGGGTGGGAGGTGTGGGTGCGGGAGGTTGGGTGTGGGTTGGGGAGATTGGATGTGTGTGTGTGGGGGGGGGAGGGGGGTGGGGGCGGGAGGTGTCGGTGTGGGGTGTGTGTGGGTGGGATGGGGTGATCGGGTGTGTGAAGGGAGATTAGGGGGTTGTAAAAGTGCGTTGGGTGGAGGGTGTGTGTGTGTGTGTGTATGTGTGTGTGTGTGTGTGTGTGTGACAGAAAGAGTGA
Source organism: Rapana venosa (assembly GCA_028751875.1). Lineage (NCBI taxonomy): Eukaryota > Metazoa > Mollusca > Gastropoda > Neogastropoda > Muricidae > Rapana > Rapana venosa. Next base: position 42,623,139 of record CM054149.1, on the reverse strand, counting down.
GAGTGAGCGAGCGAGAGAGATATAGAGAGGGGCAGGGCGTTGGGGCTTGGGAAGAGAAAGGGGAGAGAGGAACAGAAAAAGAGGAAAGAGAGAGAGAGTGAGTGAGAGAGAGAGAGAAAGAGAGTGATGCTGTGTGCATGCACACGTGCGCGCCCGCGTGCGTGTATGTGTGTAGGTGTGGATGTACTATTGCAACAATAACAACAACAAATACTACTACTACTACTACTACTACTACTGCTGCTGCTGCTGCTGCTGCTGCTGCTGCTGCTGCTGCAGCTGCTACTACTTCTACTACTATTACAACGACTACTTCGACTACTAGTACCTCCACCACCACCACCACTATAACCACCACTACCACCACTATAACGACTACAACAACCACTATCCTACTACATCCACACCACCAACCTTGCTCCCACCCACCCCCCAAAAAAAACCCGAACAAAACCAATCCAAACGTTCACCCTACATCATAACAAATAAAAAACAAAAAAAATTAAACCTAAAGAAAATCACCCCCCGAAAGACCCTCACGTCTCCTACACAATAATAATCCCACCCCCACCCCCACACAAAAAACCCAAAACAAACCGTTTGCATCATTTTCTTTTTGTTGTTAATGTTCTCCTTTAAGAAGTAAAACTCCTCCAAACAACAAAACAAACCGTTTGCATCCTTTTCTTTCGTTGTTAAATGTTCTCCTCTAGTACTTCTCCAAACAACAAACAAAACCGTGTGCATCCTTATTTTCTTTTCGTCGTTAAATTTCTCCTTTAGGTACTAAAACTTGAGCGCTTTGATTTGTTGCTTTACAAGATTCAGCGATATATAAATTCCATACATTATTATTATTATTATTATTATTATTATTATTATTATTTTTATTATTATCGTTATTATTATTCTTATTATTATTATTATTATTATTATTATTATTATTAAAACTCCTCCAAACAACAAAACAAACCGTTTGCATCCTTTTTCTTTTTGTTGTTAAATGTTCTCGTTTAGGAAGTAAAACACCTCCAAACAACAAAACAAACCATTTGCATCCTTTTCTTTTTGTTGTTAAATGTTCTCCTCTAGTACTCCTCCAAACAACAAACAAAACCGTTTGCATCCTTTTTCTTTCGGTTGTTAATGCTCTCCTTTAGTACTCCTCCAAACAACAAACCAAACTATTTACATCCTTTTTCTTTCGTTGTTAAATGTTCTCCTTTAGTACTCCCCCAAACAACAAACAAAACCGTTTGCATCCTTTTTCTTTCGGTTGTTAATGCTCTCCTTTAGTACTCCTCCAAACAACAAAACCAAACTATTTACATCCTTTTTCTTTCGTTGTTAAATGTTCTCCTTTAGGAAGGTTAACTCCTCCAAACAACAAACCAAACTATTTACATCCTTTTTCTTTCGTTGTTAAATGTTCTCCTCTAGTACTTCTCCAGGCAACAAACAAAACCGTTTGCATCCTTTTCTTTGTTGTTTAATGTTCTCCTTTAGTACTCCCCCAAACAACAAACCAAACTATTTGCATCCTTTTTTTTTTCGTCGTTAAATGTTCTCCTCTAGTACTCGTCCAAACAACAAACCAAACCATTTGCATCCTTTTCTTCTTTTCGTCGTTAAACGTTCTCGTTTAGGAAGTAAAACTCCTCCAAACAACAAAAAACAAACCATTTGCATCCTTTTTTTTCTTTTCGCTGTTAAACGTTCTCCTTTCTAGGTGGTAGAACTCCTCCTAGACCGCTGCAACCTCTCCACCATCCACGAGGCTCTCTTGCAAGCCATCAGCGCCGGACACGAGCAGATCGCCGAGACCATCCTCAAGCACCCCAAGTACCAGAACATCAACAAGGACAACAAGCTGTTCGGCGAGGCCGACTACTTCTACACCACCACCAGCGAAGACTCCCCGTTCAGCTCCGACATCACGCCTCTCATCCTGGCGGCGGAGAAGAACCAGTTCGAGATCGTGCAGCTGCTGCTGCTGCGCGGAGAGACCATCCCCAAGCCGCATCACTACTACTGCCACTGCCAGGAGTGCGCCAACAAGCTGCAGTTCGATCAGCTCAGGCTGGCCAAGACGCGCCTGAATGCTTATAAAGGTGTGGGGTGGTGTGGAGGTGGGGGTGGTGGGGGGTTGGGGGGTGGGGGTGTGGGGGGGGGGTGGGGGTGGGGTGGGTGGGGGGGTTGAGGGGTGGGGTGGTGGGTGGTGGGGGTTGAGGGTGGGTGTGGGGTTAGGGTGGTGGTGGGGGTGGGGGGTGGGTGTGGGGTGGGGGTTGGGTGTGGGGGGGGGGGGTGGGGGGGTGGGGGTGAGGGTGGGGGTGGGGGTGGGGTGGGGGGGTGGGTTGGGGGGGGGGGGGGTGGGTGGGGGAGGGTGGGGGTGGAGGGGTGGGGGGAGGGTGTGTGGGGTTGGGGTGGGGGTTGAGGGTGTGTGTGTGGGTGTGTGGGGGAGGGGGTGGGGTAGGGGTGGGTGGGGGTGGAGGTGTGTGTGTGTGTGTGTGGGTGGAGGTGTGTGTGTGTGTGTGTGGGTGGAGGTGTATGTGTGTGTGTGGGGGGGGGAGTTGGGAGAGGTTGTGTGTGGGTGTGTGTTTGTGGGGAGGGGTGGTTGGGTGGGAGGGTGGTGTGTGTTTTGTGTGGTTGGTGGGGTGGGAGGGTGGTTGTTGTGTTGTGTGCTGTGTTGTGTTGTTTTGTAAGCGTGTGTTTAGTTGGTTTTGGGGTGTGGTAAAAATGAGTAGAATATTTTGTAAAATGTGTCATTTTCCAGTTAAGGCATATGTAAATGTATAAGTAGATAGATAGATAGACATACAGACAGACAGACAGACAGACAAACAGGCAGACAGACGGATAGACGGACGGACGGATAGACGGACGGACGGACAGACAGACAGACGGACGGACGGACGGACGGACAGACAGACAGATTGACGGACTGACAGACAGATAGATAGATAGATAGATAGATAGATAGATAGATAGATAGATAGATAGATAGACAGACAGATAGACAGATAGACAGATAGACATGTGATAGGTTCATAATGTATTGTCTGCATTGTGAGACACTTGAAAACAGTTGGACACACAAACTAATATCTTAGTCTGTGTGTACTAACGGCTTCACAATGGTTCTGAGTTGTACTGAATAAAACAGATAATATATAGTCTGCGTGAACTCCCGGCTGCTAATCTCCTCGAACGCTCATGCTTTCAATCCCACAGTGATTCCTCAGCGTGATGAGTTGTACAGAATGCACATTCTGGGTTAACCCTCTGATCTTAAGCTGTGGCACATGTAACAACAACAACAACAACACCAACATCAAAAACAGAATCAAACTAACGACCTCCTACCTTTCTACACAGTAAAATTACTACTATGGCCACCGGTCAACTTTATGTCCATATCTGGTGTGCAGGGCTGGCCAGTGGCGCCTACATCTCGTTGTCCAGTAAGGACCCTGTGCTGACCGCCTTTGAACTGGCACGTGAACTTCGGCAGGTGGCCAAAGTGGAGAAATACTACAAGGTCAGCCGAGAGAATCTTCACTCTTCGTCTGCTTCTTCTTCTTGTTCTTCTTCTTGTTCTTCTTCTTCTTGTTGTTCTTGTTCTTCTTCGTCTTGTTGTTGTTGTTGTTCTTCTTCTTCTTCTTCTTCGCAATTTTTCTTCTTCTTTTCTTCTTTTCTTCTTCTCTCTTCTTCTTTCTTCTTCTCCCTTTCTTTTCTTCTTCTTTCTTTTTCTTCTTCGTCTTCCTTCTTTTTTTCTTCTTCGCATTCTTCTTCGCTCTTCTTCTTCTTCTTCTTCTTCCTTCTTCTTCTTCTTCTTCTTGCATTCTTCTTCGTCTTTCCTTTCTTTTTTCTTTTCTTCGCATTTTGTCTTCTTGCTTTTCTTTCTTCTTCTTCGCATCTTCTTGCTTCTTCTTCTTCTTGCTTCTTTCTTCGTTCTTTTCGTTTTCGGGTTCTTTCTTCTTCTTCTTCTTTTCTTCTTCTTTTCTTTTCTTTCTTCTTTTTCCATTCTTCTTTCTTCGCATTCTTCTTCTTTTCTTTCTTCTTCTTCTTCTTCGCATTCTTCTTCGCATTCTTCTTCTTCTTCTTCGTCTTCTTTTTGTTTTCTTGTTCTTGTTGCTTGTTCTTTTCTTCTCTTCTTCTTCTTCTTCTTCTTCTTCTTCTTTCTTTTCTTCTTCTTTTCTTCTTCTTCTTCTCTTCTTCTTTCCTTCTTCTTCTTCTCCTTCTTCTTGTTCTTC
>CM054149.1:42603886-42608886 GCA_028751875.1 Rapana venosa | reverse complement strand
GAATCGATTCCCTTCAACAATATGTGTGTGCGTGCATGCGTGTATGCGTGTGTCTGTGTCTGTTTGTGTCTGTGCATGTGTGTGAGTGTGTGTGTGTCTGTGGCATGTGCGTGTATGTGTGTGTGTGTGCATGTATGCATGCGCGTGTGTGTATGGTGGGGGGGGGGGGTTCCATGAGAGTTTAAATTTAGGATACATTGACTTGTACCCCGTTCATCTTTGGTTTATTCACATGCATAATCTAGTTGTAACTTCATTTCCACCTGTGCCTTGATCAATTAGGTCCAAGAGCATTGAGTTATGGGCTTTGCTCTGAGTATGTTTAAGAGAGAGAGAGAGAGAGAGAGAGAGAGAGAGAGAGAGAGAGAGGAGTGTGTGTGTGTGTGTGTATGTGTGTGTATGTGTGTTTGCGTGCGTGTGTGTACGCGCGCACGCACGCACGCGCGCACGCACTTATCCCTTGCTACATGCGTTTATATAATGCAGACTCTCCCTGTCGTTGCACCCAAGGATGGTGTCCTATTAGTCAAACTTAGCTGAGGCAATTAGTCGGCAATCTTTAGAAGGTGTAAGAGAATAACTTCGCTTAAACCTGACGCTCCTCTTATTATCGTGATGTGTGTTTTTCTAACAGACAAAGATTGGATGTTGTGTAATGCTATTGTGGACTGTGAGGGCCAGGTGGTTTGAATGTTGAACTCGGTTCATCTGTGGTTTTCGCTTGCATAATCTAGTTCAAACGTCATTTTCACCTTTGCCTAATTCGATTCTCTTCCAGAGCATGGAATGATGGGCGTTGCTCTGCGTGTGTTTGTGTGTGTGTGCGCGCGTGTGTGTGTGTGTGTGTGTGTGTGAGAGAGAGAGTAGAGGAGAGTGAGAGAGAGACAGACAGACAGACAGACAGAGAGAGTGTGTGTGTGTGTGTGTGAGAGAGAGATAGTGTGTGTTGTGTGAGAGAGAGAGAGATAGTGTGTGTGTGTGAGGAGAGAGAGAGAGGAGAGAGTGGAGAGAGAGAGTGAGAGGAGAGAGAGAGAGAGAGAGAAGAGTGTGTGTGTGTGTGCGTGCGTGCATGTGTATGTGTGTGTGTGTGTGTGCGAGAGAGGAGGAGATGTGATGAGAGAGATGGAGGATGAGAGAGAGAGAGGAGAGAGAGAGAGAGAGAGAGAGAGAGAGGTGTGTGACTACGTGTGTGCGGTTTCGAGGTGTGTGTGTGTGTGTGTGTGTGCGTACATGTGTGTATGTGTGTGAGGAGAGAGTGTGTGCTTATGTGTATGTGTGTGTATGTGTGTGTGTGTGTTTGTGTGCGCACGCACACCCGCCTATCACCTGCAAATATACATTTATGTAATACAGACTCTCCCTGTCGTTGCAGCCAGGTCTGGCGTCCTCTTAGGCAAACTTAGCTGAGGCAACTAGTCAGCCGGCAATCTTTGAAAGGGTGTAAAAGAATAACTTCGCTTCAACCTGCATGACGCTCCTCTCCTTATCGGGATCTGTGTGTTTGTGTAACAGACAAAGATTGGATGTTGTGTAATGCTATTTTGGACTGAGAGGGCCAGGTGGTTTGAATGTTGTAACTGCAATATGACTCCCTGCCTTAAGTTAGAGTTTTCAGTTTGTTTTGTTTTTGGGGTTTTTTTTTACCTTTTTTATTTTCTTTTATATCGATGATAATGGAATAAGCACGTATGTGCTTTTTTACATCCAGTCCCCGTGTGTATGCGGTTTTGTAAATTCTGTCATCTGTTCCAACCAGCACACAATGGCCTACTCTTACGAAAAGCGGAACAGGAATTAACGTGTGCGTAAGATGTTCTGCGTGCGTTCGCACACGGGGTCTCGGTTTATAGTCTCACCGTAAGGACTTTTGGGGAGAGTAGAGTCTGCACTGATGTTAACTCCAGAGGAAAATATCCCCCTTGAACGGGAATCGAACCCGGGTTGTCAGATTGCGAGCGCAATGTTCTAACCACTAGGCTATCCCGTCCCTCCAAGCGTCCACTTATTAACTGAAACAGTGGCTACGTCAACGAACATCTTGTGCACACGTTAAATCCTGTTCCGCTTTTCTTAAGAGTAGGCCATTGTGTGCCGGTGGGAACAGATGACAGAATGTACAAACCGATTAACACACGGGGACGAGATGTATAAAAGCACATGAGTGGTTATTCCATTATCCTGAATATAAAAGAATTTTTAAAAATAAAAAAACCTTTTTTTTCACTCTAACAGAGGATATTAGTCATACTTTCTTTTCCCCCTCCAGTACTAGAAGAAATGTGTTCTCACGCTATGAGCTTGGTTTTGATAAAAACAAAATAATCCTAACATAGCATTTCAAATAATAAAATCCTATTCAAAGTCTTTTTTTATTTGAAAATTGACTTGTGTTTCGAGTGTTTAATACAGACGTACCTTGAAACATGGTCTACATAGGTAAGGGACACGGCTGGCAGAAGTGCCTTGTCCTTGCCTCGCCTTTTGTGCCTTGCCCTTTCTGATTTGCCTTGTGTTTAGTTTAGGTTGGGTTTTGTCTTTCTTTTTGTTCCTTGGCTAGAGCTCCAAGGTTTACCAATGGTGAGATTTTGTGTACGTGACGGGTTTTGCCCTTCGAGAAGGTAGCCGCATTCCAAGTTCGGGATATATTATGCTGGGTGTTGGGAGTATATTATGCTGGGTGTTCGGGGTATATACTGGGTGTTCGGGGTATATGCTGGGTGTTCGGGGTATATTATGCTGGGTGTTCGGGGTATATTATGCTGGGTGTTCGGGGTATATGCTGGGTGTTCGGGGTATATGCTGGGTATTCGGGGTATATTATGCTGGGTGTTCGGGGTATATTATGCTGGGTGTTCGGGGTATATTATGCTGGGTGTTCGGGGTATATGCTGGGTGTTCGGGGTATATGCTGGGTGTTCGGGGTATATTATGCTGGGTGTTCGGGGTATATGCTGGGTGTTCGGGGTATATGCTGGGTGTTCGGGGTATATTATGCTGGGTGTTCGGGGTATATTATGCTGGGTGTTCGGGGTATATTATGCTGGGTGTTCGGGGTATATGCTGGGTGTTCGGGGTATATGCTGGGTGTTCGGGGTATATTATGCTGGGTGTTCGGGGTATATTATGCTGGGTGTTCGGGGTATATACTGGGTGTTCGGGGTATATTATGCTGGGTGTTCGGGGTATATGCTGGGTGTTCGGGGTTTATGCTGGGTGTCGGGGTATATTGCTGGGTGTTCGGGGTATATTGATGCTGGGTGTTGGGTTCGGGTTATTGGGTTGGGTATATTATGCTGGGTGTTCGGGGTATATTATGCTGGTGTTCGGGGTATATATGGGTTCGGTATATGCTGGGTGTTCGGGGTATATGCTGATGTCGGGTATATGCTGGGTTTCGGGGTATATGCTGGGTGTTCGGGGTATATGCTGGGTCGTATGCGGGTTATATGCTGGGTGTTCGGGGTATATTGCTGGGTGTTCGGGGTAATCTGTGGGTATGCTGGGTGTTCGGGGTATATATCTGGGTGTTCGGGTATTATGCTGGGTGTTCGGGGTATATTATGCTGGGTTCGGGTATATTGCTGGGTGTTCGGGGTATAATATGCTGGGTGTTGGGAGAATATGCTGGGTGTTCGGGGTATATTATGCTGGGTGTTCGGGGTATATGCTGGGTGTTCGGGGTATATTGCTGGGTGTTCGGGGTATATGCTGGGTGTTCGGGGTATATATATGCTGGGTTGGAATATGCTGGGTGGGTATATTATGCTGGGTGTTTCGGGGTATATGCTGGGTGTTTGGGGTATATGCTGGATGTTCGGGGGTATATTATGCTGGGTGTTTGGGTATATTATGCTGGGTGTTCGGGGTATATGCTGGATGTTCGGGGTATATGCCGGGTGTTCGGGGTATATGCTGGGTGTTCGGGGTATATGCCGGGTGTTCGGGGTATATGCTGGATGTTCGGGGTATATGCCGGGTGTTCGGGGTATATGCTGGATGTTCGGGGTATAGTTCGGGGTATATTATGCTGGGTGTTCGGGGTATGTTATGCTGGGTGTTCGGGGTATATTATGCTTGGTGTTCGGGGTATATTATGCTGGGTGTTCTGGGTATATGCTTGGTGTTCGGGGTATATGCTGGGTGTTCGGGGTATATTATACTGGGTGTTCGGGGTATATGCCGGGTGTTCGGGGTATATGCTGGGTGTTCGGGGTATATGTTGGGTGTTCAGGGTATATGCTGGGTGTTCGGGGTATATGCTGGGTGTTCGGCGGGGTATATGCTGGGTGTTCGGGGTATATGTTGGGTGTTCAGGGTATATGCTGGGTGTTCGGGGTATATGCTGGGTGTTCGGGGTATATGCTGGGTGTTCGGGGTATATGTTGGGTGTTGGGTATATGCGGGTGTTCGGGGTATATGCTGGGTGTTCGGGGTTATTATTTGCTGGGTGTTGGGGGTATATTATGCTGGTGTTGGGGGTTATATATGCTGGGTGTTCGGGGTATATGCTGGGTGTTCGGGGTATATGCTGGGTGTTCGGGGTAAATTCTGGGTGTTCGGGGTATATGCTGGGTGTTAGGGGTATATCCTGGGTGTCCAGGGTATAGTTCGGGTATATGCTGGGTGTTCTGGGTATATGCCGGGTGTTCGGGGTATATCCTGGGTGTCCAGGGTATAGTTCGGGGTATATGCTGGGTGTTGGGGGTATATCCTGGGTATGTTGAGGTTTCCGTAATCCACGGAACTGTGGTTTGTGTTGGAACTTTCCCCCTCTTCCATGTCTACCCTCGCCTTGCTGGATGCCTGTTGCTGCCATGGCTGTCTTCTGTCAGCTGCTGTATCGTTGTTCATTGTCTGACCCTGCAGGTATTCCGGCACTACGAGCTCTTCCGGAACATGACGGGAAAGTGGCCGGAAGATTTCGTCATCCGGACGTTCCAGCCCGAGGTCATTCACCTCCTCATGTCGCTGTGGATAGTAGGTCAGTGTGTGTGTGTGTG
>CM054149.1:42566386-42598886 GCA_028751875.1 Rapana venosa | reverse complement strand
ATGTCTCCCCCACGACCGCCAAGGTCACGGGTCTGATGATGATGAAAAAACCTTTGTTGTTGTTGTTGGTGGTGGTGGTGGTATGTGTGTGTGTGTGTGTGGGGGGGGGTGTATTTGTTGGATTGAGAGGGGGGGGGGAGGGTTGTACAGTCCCTAATCCGGACAAGGGCCCAATGAAAAAACAAACAAAATGCGAATGTTTATCTAAAACCCTTGGAAAATAAAGAATGAGATAAAAATAAAAATCCCAACTAAATCAAGTCATTCTTTCTCATCTTCTCGTTTCTTTCATACATTTATGATCACGGTCTTCAATACATACTTTTTTTTTCTTACACACACGTATACTATGTGGAAGATTCTTTTTTTCCTTTTTTTTTGGTTTGTTTGCTGGGTTGTTTTTTTTCGAGAGAGTGCTCGAAATAGAACATTCCGTAAGGATTTTACCACATGCAACTATGAGTATTAGTAGTCGTGACACTAGTAGTAGTAGTAGTAGTAGTAGCAGCAGTAGCAGTAGAAGTAGTAGAAGCAGCAGTAGTGGTAGCAGCAGCAGCAGCAGCAGCAGCAAGCAGTAGTGTTGATGCTGTTGTTGTTGTTGCATCTGCTGTAGCTGTGATTGTCAGAGCTTTTTTTGTTGTTGTTGTTGCTATTATTCCTCCTCTTCACTCATGTCTATCATTCTGTCGCAGATCGGTTTTATTGGGACAGCTTTGATCCGCAGCACATGGCGGAGGCCTGCTTCGCTCTAGCCAACATCATCAGCTTTGCCAGAGTGTCCTTTGTTCTGCCGGCAAACGAGCTCTTCGGACCCATGCAGATTTCCCTGGCCCGCATGGTCACTGTGAGTAGTTGGCGGGGTATGGGGCTGGGGGGTGAGTGTGAGGGGAGGTGGGGGAGGGGGGTGTTGTATAGTTTGATTTTTTCTGTCTGTCTGTCTTTCTTTCTTTCTCCCTTTTTCTCTTTCTTTCACTCAAGATATTTGTTTTTAATGTTTGGGTTTTTAATTGTTGGGTTCCTTTGTTTGTGTTTTTATTCTTTCCTTGGGTTCTCTATTCGTGGGCGATGTTATTTCTCTTCTTTTAAAAGGCAAACAATTAGTACACACGCGCGCGTGTGGGGTGGGCGGGGGGTGGGTGGGGGGCAGGGGGGATTCTGCTTTTGTTTGTTGGATATTTCTTTTAGAAATATGTTTACGTCTCTTTTGTTTTCGTACACGAAAAAAAGGGCAATTGATAAATCACCGCAAAATAGAACATAGGTTCATACATTCTACATGAACAACGAGTTACCTAGAACTGAGGAGAAAGGGACATAGTTGCACAATTTTATTTTATCGAATGTTGTGACATGAAAGCAAAGGGGTGAAAGTAAAACAAGAGACTAGAAAAATAAGTAGCCATAAAAATAAACATCAAAGCCCCCATTCTTTTCCATTTTTATTTTCTAATTGTCTCTCTCCACTCCCCAGTGCAGTGTTTTGGGTTTTGGATTGTTGTTGTTGTTTCTGAGGGGGGTGGGGGAGAGGCTGGAGAGAGTTGGTTGCCTGCTGTTAGAAGTTAGAGGGGAAAAGGAACTGGTTTTGTTTTGGATCTGCTCTAGTGATACTTTCGGCTGATTTGATTGATTGGCTGCTTGTCTGGTTGGCTAGTTGGTTTGTTGGCTGGTGAGTTGGCTAATTGCGTGGTCGGTTGGCTGCTTGCTTTACTGATACAATGGTTGGTAGCTTTGGACACAAGATTATAAGTTGTTGAGTTGCTCGTGTTTTGAATATTGATTCTTATAGTTGCTATTACATTTTACTGTAGTAATAATAATAATAATACCAATAATAATAATAATACTAATAATAAATGGAACTTATATAGCGCTATATCTTGCAAAGACAAATCAAAGCGCATGCATTCGACCTAATCTTACACAGTCATACAACCAATGACAAATAATCAATAGTTCAAACAGATATTACAAACATGGTACTGCAGACCAAATCTATGAAATAAAATTGCAATAGTCAAATGTTTTTCAAAACCACATACACACTCACACAGGTCATATACTTTAGCAGGGTGATAGGACATGGGTTAGTGAAGGGTGGGATAGTTCTGATATGAGACAGGAGGGGGGAAATCTTAGGTTTGAAATAAATTTGTCTTGAGGCTTGATTTAAAAGTGTCATAGCTAGGCTTCTGGCGAAGAGAGAGAGGGAGCTTATTCCAGGTCGATGGACCCGAAATAGAGAAAGAGCGGCGGCCAACAGTAGATTGGTTGAATCTAGGTATTCGTAGGCACAAGGTATCTGCAGCAGAGCGGAGGGAACGTGAAGGAGTGTACAGGTTAAGACATTCACACTGAACGATATACTAAACAAATTCTAAAATTATCATGTGGCCCCCCTGAAGATTTTCAAACCATGCCCGAGAGAATAAAAACCCACAATAAATACAAAGAGACAAGAATAGAGGACAGGGGGAAAAAAAGGGAGAGCATAATGAAAACAGAAAGGGAGAGCAGAAAGAATTGTGCAACCAGCTCAACCTACCCGAGCTAACCCCTACCCCACCCCCACCACAAATAATTATATAAGAAAAAAAATAAGAAAAAGCATCAACAATAAACAATAATTTCAACGAAACAAAAAATCAAACAAAACATCAAACAAAACGACAAACAAAACAAAACTTAAAGCTGCTTGCATCGCCTCACTCTTCTCGGTGCTGGTGCCTGGTGATCAGGACATCCTGAAGTTCGGGGTGATCTTCCTGGTGCTGTTCCTGGCCTTCCTGGTGGGCCTGCACAACCTCTACTGGTACTACCCCAAGAGAGTGCGCCGCAGCGTCGAGCTGTTCGACAACAACATCACCACCAACGCCGAGCTGTACTTCGGCATGTGAGTCAGGCCGCTAGCCACTTTTGGGTTCGGCTTGAGCTGTGTGTGTGTGTGTGTGTGTGTGTGTTGTCTCTTTTCGTGTCGTGTTGTGTCGTGTTGTGTGGTGCTGTGCTGTCAAGCATCACTTCGTGTTATGTAATGAGTATAATGGCACTTATCATCATCATCATCATCATCATCAGTAGCAGCAGCAGCAGCAGCATAACAATGTATGAAATGTGTGTAGCGCTCAATCTTGTAAAGCATCTTATTATAAACATCTATTGACATGTTTTATTTTGTATTTTATCGTTGTTTCATTTCAAGTCCTGTTACATATGTTTTTAGTAATAACGACACCATTGTTGATGTGACTTGAGTAGATGACGATGGCGACGACGACGACGACGACGATGATGATGATGATGATGATGATGATGATGGTGGTGGTGGTGGTGGCGGTGGTGGTGGTGGTGGTGGTGGTGGTGGTGGTGGTGGTGGTGGTGTGAGGATGGTAATGATTAGGAAGAGGAGAAGGATATTAACGACAACAACGAAGGCAACAGTGATGATCATGATGATGATGATGATGATGATGATGATGATGATGATGATAACGACGACGACGACGACGATGATGACGACGACGATGATGCCGATGATGGTAATAGTGGTGACAATGGTATTATATCGACTTTTTTTCTTGTTCTTTGGCTAGAGCTCCAGAGTTCACTAACGGTGATATTTATCCACACGCGGCCGTTTTTGCCCCACCAATTAGGTACCCGCATTTCGTCTTCGGGGATGCACGTCGATTTCAAGTCAAGTCAAAATTTTATTTCCAGATAGTACATTGAATAAGCAATGCATTTGCTTTTTTTTCATCAAGCCATCTATCTAAGAACAAATTTCTTCAATGATAATGATGATGACCACCACCACTACTGTCATCATCATCATCACCCAACCCAATCACTTACTCCTCCAACCTCCCTTTCCTCTAAACCTCCATCCGGTACCCCCAACCTCCCTTTATTTTACACACCCTCTAAAAAAACCTCAACTCACCTGTCAACCATGTGTGGTGTGTGATGTGTATGTGTGTGTGCGTGCGTCCGCGTGTGATTGAGTGTATGTGTGTGCGTGCATGCGTATTTCTGCATGCCTGCGTGAGTGTATATGTGTTTGTATGTTTGTGCATGCGTGCGTGCGTGCGTGCGTATGTGTGTGTGTGTGTGCGTGCGTGTATATGTGTGTATGTGTGTGCGTTTGCGCGCGCGCGCACGTGCCTGCGTGCCTCTGTGCGTGCCTGCGTGCCTCTGTGCGTGCCTGCGGACGTGTGGTGGTGGTGGTGGTGGTTTCGTGGTACAGACCAGACGTGACGTTCCGCACGGTGTTCTGGTCTATGCTGGGGCGGGGAGAGCCCTCGGTGGTGGAGCTGGGGGCGTACGAAAACTACTTCATCCAGAACGTGGGCTACTGGTTCTTCGGCGTCTACAACTGCGCCATCGTCATTGTGCTGCTGAACATGCTCATCGCCATGATGTCCCAGTCCTTCGAGATGATTCAGGTACCGTAGTAGGGAGGGGGGAGACGGGGGGAGGGGAGAGGAGGGGGGGAGATGGGTAGGGGGGGTGGAGGGGAGTAGTTGAGGGATGGGGAGTTGTTGGGGGGGTGGGGTGGTGGTGGGGTGGTGGGCGTTTGTGAGGGGGATGCGGTGGGGTGAGTTGTGGGGGTTGTGGTGGTGGTAGTGGTGATGTTGGGGTGGGGGGAATTGGTGATTGTGGTAGCGAGGGGGGAGGGGATGCTTTGTGGGGGAAGGGGGGGTCGGGGTGGGGGTGGGGATGGGGGTTGTTAGTTAGGGTGGTGGTTATGGTGGTGGAGGGGGAGGGGGGGTTGGGGTGGTGGTAGCGATGGTTAGGCTTTTGTTATTGTTGTTGTTGTTGTTTGTGGTGGTGGTGGTGGTGGTGTGTGTGTGTGTGTGTGTGTGTGTATGTGTATGTGTGTGTGTATGTGTGTGTGTGTGTGTGCCTGCCTTTCTTTTTTTCAGTTGATTTGTTCGTGTATGTTTGTACCATCGTACGAATGTGTTTAACTGGTTTGTCTTGTATCTCATTTTAGTTAACTTTTAGACTGCCTGCGCCTGTGTCTGTACCTGTATGTGTGTCTGTCTGTCTGTCTCCCGCTCTCTGTTTCTGTTATCTGTCTTTGTCCCTCTCTGTCTCTCTCTGTCTGGCTCTCTGTCTCACCCCTTCTCTCTCCCTCCTTCTCTCCCTCTCCCCCATCCCCCTCTCTCTCCATTTTTCCCTCCCCCTCTCTCCCCCCCTCTCTCCCTCCCTCCCTCCCCTCCACCCTCTCTCTCGTATATATATATATATTTATTTGTATATCTATATATGTATATATATATATAGAGAGAGAGAGAGAAACAGATAGAGATAGAGAGATAGATAGATAGAGAGATAGATAGACAGACAGACAGATATATAGATAGATAGATAGATAGATAGATGCATAGATAGATAGATGGATAGATAGATAGATAGATAGATAGATAGATAGATAGACAGATAGATAGATAATAGATAGACAGACAGATTGATAGATAGACAGATACATACATACATACATACATACATACATACATACATACATAGACAGAAACTCACCAACGCAACGTTAAAAACACCAACCTTTCTCGCTATCATTCCCTTTCCCAGTCTGAGGCCGACACGGAGTGGAAGTTCGCTCGCACCAAGCTGTACATGGAGTACATCAGCGGCGAGTCCACGCTGCCCGTGCCCTTCAACATCGTGCCCAGCCCCAAGTGCCTCTTCTACCTCCTGGCCCGCGTCTGCAGGCTCTGCCTCTGCTGCTGCTGCCGCTGCTGCAAGCAGCACGAGGAGACGCCGCTGGGCCACCCGGGCAGGATCAAAGACATCGAGATGTTCCCCTCCAACGGCATGGTGAGTCCTTTTGTTTGGAGGGGGTGGGGGGGGGGGGGGGGGTTGTAAGTGTGTGTGTGGGGGTGTGGGTGGGGGGGGGGTGTGGGTGTTTGTGTGTGTGGGTGGTGTGTGTGGGGGGGGGGGTGTTGTGTGTCTTTTTGTGTTTGTGTGTGGGTGTGGGTGTGTGGGTGTGTGGGGGGGGGGGGCGTGGTTGTTGGTGGTGGTGGTGGTGGTGGTGGGTGGGGTTTTTTGGGGGGGAAGGGATGTTGAGGAGGGGGAGGGGGGGGGGGGCAGTGGGTTGTGTTGGATGGTTTGTTGGATGGTTGGTTGGCTGGTTTGTTTGGTTTGATTGGTTGATTGGTTGGTTTGGTTGGTTTGATTGGTTGATTGGTTGGTTTGGTTGGTTTGATGGTTTGGTTGGTTGGTTGGTTGGTTTTTGGTTTTTGGTTGATTGGTTTGTTGGATGGTTGAATGATTGGTTTGTTTGGATGGTTGATTGGCTGGTTGGTTGGTTGGTTGGTTGGATGGCTCGTTGGCTGGTTGGTTGGCTGGTTGGTTGGTTTGGTTGGTTGGTTGGTTGGTGCGTAGCCTGGTTGGTTGGTTGGGTATTGAGTTGCTGGTTGGTTGGTTGTGTTAGCTGGTTGGGTGGGTTGGGTTGGTTGTCTGGTTGGTTGGTTAGTTGGTGGTTGGGTGGACGGGTGGGGGGTTGTTTAGTTGTTTGGTCGGTTGAATTGCTGGTTGGTTGGTTGGCTAGTTGGTTAATTAGTTGATTGGGTGGTTAATTATTTAGGTTGGTTGGTATACTATGCAGACATTTTTTTGTATAATCATGCCTCTCTCGGCGACTCGATTATTTTGTTTTATCTCTGCATATTTATGCCTCTTTTTTCGGCATTTCATGTAACTTCACTTTGGTTTTTTGTCTTTTCAGATAAGTAATTTATATGACGTTTTTCATAAAGTTTTAAACACTGATATATAATAACAGTTTTACGGGTGGTAAATTTTGCATTATCTTAAAAAAACAACCCAACCGATTCTAATGCATGTGTACACATTTGTGTGCTGTGTAAATTTCATCGAATGATGCTTTTCTCTCGACCATTTTTCTTTCCTACAAAAGCTGACACAAAACACCACACATTAAAGAAAAACCCAAAACCCAAAGCATATCTGGCTGACTTGTGTAGCACCACAGACAACTTGGGTTACTAAAATCAACAATTCCTTGCTACTATCCTCATTTCTTTGCAGCAAGAGCCCGCGCAGAGCACGACCCAGGGCTGGGAAATGCCAGAGCTCCGGAACCCTGGCATCAAGCAGTTCCAGGAAAGGATGGCCACCACCAACGGCTTTGTGCGGAGTGACTCCGACCCTTCCATGTACACTGGCGAGAACTTGACTTACAAGGTACAGCAGGCGTTGTTGTGTTGTTGGGGGTTTTGTGTCGTTATTTGTTCGTTTAGTTAGTCTCTTTCTCTGTCTCTGTCTCTGTCTGTCTGTCTCTCTCTGTCTCTCTCTCTGCCCTCTCTCTCTCTCTCTCTCTCTCTGTCTGTCTCTGTGTCACTTTCTCTCTCTCTTTCTTTTCTCTTTCTCTTTCTCTCTCTCTCTCTCCCCTCTCTCTCTCTCTCTTCTCTTCTTTCTTCTCTCTTCTCTCTCTCTCTCTTTTCTCTTTTCTCTCTCGCTCTCTCTCTCTCTCTCTCTCTCTCTCTCTCTCTCTCTTCCTCTTTCTCTCTCTCTCCCCTCTTCTCTCTCTCTCTCTCTCTCTCTCTCTCTCCTCTCTCTCTCTCTCTTTCTCCCCTCTCTCTCTCTCTCTTCCTTCTCTCTCTCTCCCTGGAATCTTTTTTCATTGGTTAAGTTGCCCCTTTTTTTGAAAATGGGGGGTTGGGTGGTCGATTTCTCTTACACATTGCTGATTTGTAGGTAATATGACACCGGTGTGTGTGTGTGTGTGTGTTGTGTGTGTGTGTGTTTTGTTTTGTGTGTGTGCGCACGCGCGCGCGCGTGTGTGTGTGTGCAAGCTGTGATGATAATTAATGCATGATAAAAATTAATGCATTCGGTTAAATATAGTTATTGGAGTTTGTCTTTCTTCTTTCGGTTTCATTTTGTCCTTGTTGCAAAAAGCATATTGTTTAAATTGTGTTCATACTGTGCTCCTTGCCAAAAAGACTGTTAATGGCAGAAATTACTTTCAGTGTTCAATGTTCAGTGTTCTCTATCTCTCTCTCTCTCTCTCTCTCTCTCGCTCGCTCGCTCGCTCGCTCGTGCGCGCGCGCGCGCGCGCGTGTGTGTGTGTGTGTGTTCCCTTTGAACTAGTGTCTTGGTTGTGGCTCGAACTCGATCCCGGGTTTGAATCCCGTTCAAGAGGACATTTCCCCCCTGGAGTTAATAACATCAGTGCAGACTCCATTCTCCCCAAAATTCCTTCCATAAGACTATAAACCGAGGTCCCGTGTGTGAACACAGGCATGATATCTTGCACACAAGTTAAATCCTGTTCCCCTTTTCGGAAGAGTACCCATTGTGTGCCGATGGGAACAATTAAAAAAATTTTCGAAACCACATGCACACGGGGAGTGAATGTAAAAAAGCACATGCGTGCTCATTCCATTATTATCGATATAAAAGAATTATATTTTTTAAAATGTCTGTTTTATGTGGTTTCCGAGGTAAGGGAAGCAACTGTTGGCATATTGGCATGCTCTTCTCTCCCGTGAACCAAAAGAGTGACTGTAGTGTTTCTACTTCTCTATATCAGGCAATGCAGATTTTGCTCGTCGATTAACCCGGAACCCAGGGAATCTTTTTACTCATGTATCTATCAACAGTTTACGTCTTTATCATTTATGGATATAAGTATGCATGTGCTCACCAATGTATGTTTTGATTTATGCAGTTACCTATTTTATTGCTTAGTTTGTTTACTATTTATTTTTATTTTATGCATGCGCGCGTGCGTGCGTGTGTGTGTGCGTGTGTTTGTAAAGTGGGTGTGTGTGTGTGTGTGTGTTTCTGTCCTGCTTCTTTCATGTGTTCCCAAGCCATATGCCTGCCTTTTTGTCAAGAAATTCTGACAACATTTTTTGCTTGTCATGTTTCGTTCTGGGTGACGAAGTAAGGAAACAGCTTAAGGACGGATGGGCCCAGAGAATGTCAATTTTGCAGTGTTTCTTGCCCACTATATGTAACTTCAGAGCACTCGCTTTCCCCCAGCCAAGTTACGCAGCGTCGAGCGTGGTTACCACTTGGATGGGTGACCGTTTGCGCGCTTTGGCTTCAGTACAGTTCCCCCAGTTCACCCAGCTGTAAATGGGTACCTGCCCTCTTTAGGGTCAAGGAAGGTAAAGCAGCGAGGGAGAGGAGATGAGCGCCGCCCTTAATATGCTGGCCCCAGGAGAAGTTGAGGTCTCTGATGCCTCACTCCCTGACGACCATATAGGTTATGGGACACCTTTACTTGTTTATATGTCACTTCATTTATAGCTTAGATTTCTTTGAAATTTGTGCTACAATAACATTTTTATGCATTTTAAAAAAAATCTTGAGATGATAAATCAAGTAGACTGTCTAGAACCCTCATTACTTCCTGATTGTATTTGCCTCAAGGAAAGGAAATCTCTACGGCTCTATTTTCATCCATGGTCTTTTAAAAATAAAATGAAGAAGACAGATATTGATTCTGACTAACAAAATGAATGTGAGTCACTGGAGCTGAACGAGGTGGCAGCCCTGATATGGCCATTGTGGCTGGTGGGGCTATACACAATATGAGATAAATGGCATCCAATGCGAGTCGTTAGCGGTATTGTTTTGAAGCTTTCGTGCAGTAGTAAGGTGGAAACAAACAGCACGAAGTATCGTTGTTAAAGTACGTGATCCCTTCGCTGTGCGTCTGCAGAAGTGTGTAGTGTAGTTCAATGAGTCATATTAACTTGTGTGTATGATATGTATGTATGTATGTATGTATGTATGTGGGTCTGTCTGTATGTATGTATGTATGTATGTATGTATGTATGTATGTATGTATATGTGTGTCTGTGCGTGCGTGCGTGCATTGCGTGTATGTATGTATGTACGTATGTGTGTGTATGGATTTATTTATTTATTTCATTCTCTGTCATTCTTGCAGAGGGTGATGAAGAGGATTGTCAAGCGCTACATTTTTGACACTCAACGAGAATCAGAGAATAAAGAAGGTAGGTATAATACAAGGTGTCTTGTGACACTTACACACGTGTACATGCACCTGCCCGCAAGCACACACACACACCCCACACACACACAAAACACCACACACACACACACAAAGCACGTACGCACGCACGCACACACACACACACACACACACACACACACCAACACACACACACACCATACAAAACTCTTTCTCTCTCTCCATCTCTCTCTCGCTTTCACACAAAGAGAGACAGAGAGAGACAGAGAGGCAGAGACAGACAGAGACTGGGACAGACAGAAACCGACAGACAGAATCAGGCATACATACAGTCAGACAAACATTCAGTGAATTTTCAGTGCACATATTCTATTTTTGATACATTCCCAGACAGCCATTTACTTATTCGTTTACTTTCAATTCTGCATAGTTATTTGCAACTGCTTTACAAGCATTTCCCTCCTGTTTGACTATATTTTTTTTAAACGCTATCTAAGGTAAGCCACCCTTCCACTTCACACTTTCGCCAGTACTTAAAAAAAAAACTTTTATGTCGAGGATAATGGAATAAGCACTTATATGTATTTTTACATCCAGTCCCGGTGTGTATGCGGTTTTTTTAAAGTTTGTCATCTGTTCCCACCGACACACAATGGCCTACTCTTACGAAAAGCGGAACAGGATTTAACGTGTGCGCAAGATGTTCTGCGTGCGTTCGCACACGGGGCCTTGGTTTATAGTCTCATCCGAAGGACTTTTGGGGGGAGAGTGGAGTCTGCACTGATGTTAACTCCATGGGAAAATATCCCCTATTGAACTGGAATCGAACCCGGGTCGTCAGATTGCGAGCGCAATGTCATAACCACCACTAGGCTACCCCCCCCCCCCCCCCCCCACCCCACCTCAAACCACCAGAGCAACCCCCTCATCCGTGACCTTAACATGGATCACGGCATTAACTGCTGTGTGTGTCTTTTGTCCTCTCTTCCCCACAGTGGACATAGACGAACTGAAGCAGGACATCAGCAGCTTCAGGTACGAGATGCTGAACCAGCTAGGGCTGCACCAGGACAGTTCCCTGAGGACCTCGCAACGCCTGGACCACCTGTCAGGCCGCCTGGAGCACGTCCTCCGTCAGCAGAACACCCTCCTCTCCTGCCTCACTGGCAGTGCTCCCTCGCCTCGCTCTTTCGAAGACGACGATGGACAAGGCAAAGGAGGAAGAGGAGGAGGTGGAGGAAGAGGAGGAGGAGGTGGAGGAGGAGGTGGGAGAGGAAGAGGGGGAGGAGGAGGAGGAGGGGGGAGCTGCGGTCTTGGTGAAGATGAAGACGATGGGGGAGAACCCCGAAAGAAAGAGTACCTCCTCGACGATAGCGACGACTCTGCGGAGGATTTCCAGTCGAGTTCCTCGTCCACACCCAGGCACGGGTTCTTGCAGAAGACCCCCGCCCCTATCCTGAAACCGTCGGATAGAGCTTCCCCGTTCTTGCGAGGCTCGTTGGAGAGGAGCTCCACTCACTCTCACGGGTCTGCCGGCAGGATCAGCCCCGTCCCTCCTCCTCCACCTCCTCCACCACCTCCTAACCCTAACCCTAATCCTCCCCCGGTGACTGTAGACTTTGTCCCCGTGGATTGCGGAGCCGTGGACTCTTCTAGTGCGGGGTTAGGGGACACCCAGAGAGGGCTGTCCGGGTCACGTCCCTCCTCCACAAGAAGGAGAACCAGTTTCAAGCTGCGGGAGATTCCCGAGGAAGGCAAGCCTCGCCCTGCAGAGATGGCGACGTCTCCACAGGAGAAACATCACGACCCTACCCCTGCCACACACGACAAAGTCGCCAGGAGAGCCTCAGAACCCCCGCTTTCTCATACAACTTCACCGTGTGACGTCGGGACTGACGTCAGTCCTACGTCATTGTTTGACGTCACTGCTGGACCGGACTGGTCAAGGGACGTGCCAGAGGCGGAGTTTGCCCTCTACTCGGTCTCATTTTGATGTGAAAGTGGAGTTGAAGGAAACTTCGGCACTGAACTGTTCGCCGACTGAGAGAGACAGGATCAGCAATGTGGCGAACGATGAATGATTGGGAATGGCGATTGATAACGTTTTCGAGTAGTAGAGTTGTGAGTTTTGTTTTCAAACATCATTGATTTATTTGTGTGTGTGTGTTGAGATGACTATCTTTTGTGAATATGTAAAGAAAAAAAAGAATTGGCAACTTCCGTGAGTGTAGAGCGTGCCTGCGAGATATCCGCATAGTCAAGCTACACATGAATTATTTACTTATCAGCAAAAAACCAAAGTTACCCATAATTAATGCAGAGTATGTTTTAGATAGTAGCTTGTGGCGGCCCAATTTCTGCAGCTGCTTTAGAAGTGCTTGTGTATGGATTTGAATGCAGTGGATAGACTGTGGGCATGAAAAACGTAATCCACATAAGCGTTGGTAATGAGGCAGACACATTATGATTTCTTATTCTTTCTCCTCTTCTTCAAATTCTTCTCCCTCTTCTTCTTTAAATTATTGTCCTTCTTCTTCATTATCATTTCTACTATCTCTTCTTCTTCTTCTTCTTCTTCTTCTTCTTCTTCTTCTTCTTCTTCTTCTTCTTCTTCTTCTCTCCTCATTCTTGTTCTTGTTCTTCTTCTTCTTCTTCTTCTTCTTCTTCTTCTTTCTTCTCCTCCGTTCTCTTCGAATACCAGTGCCCTTCATTCAATTTTTCGGAGTTTTAAAACAATTCTTTTACTTTTGTCGGTTGTGTAGCAGACCGTGGCACGTGTGAGGGATAAGAAAAGGAAGATAAGACCAAGTCGAAGGTTAAACTTAGAGAACAATCCTTCACCAAAGCCGCTGTGCATATTCCAATTTCCAACAATGTTAAAGCTCTTTTCTCCAAGAGAATTTTACAGTGTCTGTCTCGATGTTTTGAGAAGGTGTAGGTGTTGTGGGAGACTGGGTTATTTGTATAAGGTTCGTACTTTGCATCTCAACTTTAGCGATTTTTAATTTCTCGTAATTAATGGTTAGTTAATGAAAATTGCTCTGTGTTCGGTAGACTACTCACTTGTTACACACACACACACTTTGAGAGGAATTAATTTCACCTGATTGCCCCCCCCCCTCTCCCTACGCAGGCTTCCAGAAAACTTCTGCGCTATGCTCTGTGACTCCTCAAGGAGTTCAAGAAAAGAAGTACAGTCAGAAGTCAGGCTAGTTTGTATTTCAACTCTGTTTCGCTTCTTTAAGGTGGGACGAGGGGCGCAAAACTGATTCACCTTCTTTACAAGCTCGTGGCATAAGTCATACCATAACTATATTGAACAATCATTACTTGTATATTGGTAGAGAAGATCAGTATTTACTCTTAGAAATAAGAACATAATTATCCTCGTACAGAGAGCAATGTGCTGTTGTAAATAATGTTGCAAAATCTGGTCTGCAATAACAGCATGAATATGTTGGCTCTTGAATTTTTTGGTATGTTGGGCAATATCTTCATAAAATGACAATGCTGTTATAAGAATGTTTTTTTTCATTTGTTGTTCGTTTTTTCCCCACTGTTTTAATTCTTCTATGTTCCACAAGACTACGGGTGTTTTATGGAATCTTTCAACAACAAAGATTGGAGGGAAAGTGAATGAACTGAAAGTGGAAGCAGATTTTGACGCTGTTCCTGCAATTTTAAATTCTTTCATAATTGTACATTTGATGCACATGTGTGTATGGGGAGGGTGAGAGAGACGGGTGGGGGGAGGGGCAAAAAGAGAGAGAGAGGGGGGTGTCAGAGTGTGTGTATGTATGTGTATATGTGTGTGTGTATGTGTGTGCGTGCGTGCGAGTGTGTGTGTGTGTGTGCGTGTGTGCGTGCGTGTGGGGGGGGGGGGGCGCATGTGCGTGTGAGTGCGCACATGTGTTGTATGCATTTTCATTGTGTGTACCATCTTAGATACACAAAAAGATTGGACTGGATTGGATTGGATTGGAAGTAACCTTTTGATGTGGCTTTGCACAATGAAGATCTAAAGACTCTTTTACAAACTCTTTATAGCTAACAGTTTTCACACTTATGAATTCAACACTCACACGCACATAATGTGTATCATCCCTTAAAAATGTCTTATATTTTCTCGCGATGGGACTGATTGATTGATTGATTGATTGATAATTGATTGATTGATTGGTTGTGTGTGTGAGTGTGTGTGTGCGAGACTGTTTGTGTGAGAGAGTGTGTGTGTATTTCTGTGATTGTGTGTATATGTGTGTGGTGTGTGTGGTGTGTGTGTGTGCGCGCGCGCGTGCGAGAGAGAGAGAGAGAGAGAGGAGAGAGAGAGAGAGAGAGAGAGATAACGTAAGTATATGTGTGTGTATGTGTGTGTGAGTGCGTGCGTGCCTGCGTGCATATACACACGCGCATGCATGCATGCGCCCACACACTGATTGCTAGGCTGAGTGCAAAAGCTTGTCGTCAATCGATGCTCCAAGTGTTAATTCTTTTCCGATGAATTTCTGTCGACCTAAGTGGATTTTGACAATATCGAAGACTCGTAAATCAGACTATATTAGTTAGAAGAACTGAAGCTTAAAAAGGCATAGAATTGATAATGAAATCAAGGTATAATGCATGTTTCTTTGAAAATGAAATACGCCTCCCACCCACCCCACCCCATCCCACAAAAAGGTAAAAAGAAAGGGCAAAAAAATAGTAAAGCAACCACTCAAAGAACTAGCATTGCTTCATTGTTTTCGTCCTAATTTAAAATGTCTCCTCCTTTTGTTCACAAAAGATTGATGAATAATAGTTCGTAACAGTAAATAAAATAAATTAACTAGCAAATTAAACAACTTACCAGCCAACCAATTATTAGAACAACCAGCCAGCCAATCAATTAACAAACTAAACACCCATTAACTAACTAACGAACTAAGGAAACTAAGAAACTAGCTATTAAAAATTAACTTTCTAATTAATTAACTAACTAGCTAATTAACTAATTGACTAACCAACTACTGACTATCGGACTGACTGAGTGACTAACTAACTTAACGACTAGCTAACAAACAAGATAACTAACTAACTGACTGACTGACTGGCTAACTAACTAACTGGCTAGCTAACAAACTAGTTAACTAACTCACTACCTAGCTAGCTTGCTAATCAACCAACGAATTAACTATCAAAGCAAATAACTATATAGCTAAATAACCATTTAGCCAATTAACTAACCAACTAACTAAGTAGCTAGCTCGCTAACTAACAAATAAATATAGAAGTGAGCTAGGTGACCAGCTAGTTAAAGCCAACGCACCCAGTAAGTAGCCATTTGGCTGATTGACTAACTTTCCTTAAGTGAAGAAGTACATGTTTGGACAGACGAAATAACATGGAAGCTTTAGGGCCAAGCAGAAGTAGTACAGATATTCAATCGGGAGCAAAAGTATTAACACTTGTATGCTCTAACGGGTATTCAACGTTTGAATTTGTCTTGAAGAATGCTGATGAATTGTCAGAATGTGTTCTTTGTGTGTTTGCTTCCACGTGTGTTTGTTGATTTCTTTTTTTTATAACTGAATGCAAGTGTACAGATACAAAATAAAACAACACTATAAAAATAATTCTGAGATAGTGCTATGCTGAATAGTTTAAATTTATGGTTGAAGGGGGTGGGGGGGTGGAACCATTGCATATGACAATTCATATTGACTGTTTTGAAACTCTATCATGTTGGTTTTTTGTTGTTGTCACATACACTTTCTAAAATCAGCAATACCAGTTTTTTGATGACATGTTTGTTTTTTGACACTATGTGCCGTTTTAGAAAACATTTCAACCTGAGATTTTGAATGCTTTTCTATTTCTTTGGTTACTTTTTATACAATATTTTTTGCACGTCTTTTTTCTCTGATTGTGCGTATTCTATTTTTGAGTTGTGTGTGCTTTTTTTAAAAACTGATGTTATACATGGCGATGGATCCTTGTTTTTGTGCTTTAGTATTGTAAGAGCTGATTTTTTACGGTTCTTTTGTATGAATTCTTTAAGGAGATTAGTTGTTCTTTTAAAAAAAACAAAATTGCGTTTGTTGTTTTGGTTGTTGATTTTTTTTAAATTTGTCTTGTGTTTTTTTTATTGGTTGCTTTATTGTTACCATTACTTCAATAATTAATACTATGATAATGATTTTGATAATGATAGTGATGATGAAGATGATGAAATACAAGATTGTTGCATCATAATCATTGCTTGTTAATCAATAATTTACTCAATGTCTTTTTAGGTTGATTCTGTGTTACAGATGTTCAGGGATTTCATACAATAATTTCACCATCTTATGATTCACTTACTTCTCTTCATCACTTTTCCTTAGTATAATCCCGTACTAAATAATCTCTTGATTGCCTAGTGTGAGAGCAGACCAGATGTGATTTGTAAATAAATGTGGAATGTGACTGTCGCTTTAAGAGTTATTTAAAGGAAACGGGTTGACTGTTTTTGTTGTTAGAAATGATGGAAACTATAAAGATGGTGGATATGATGGCAGTGTTGGTAGTGATGGTGGTGACAATGGTGATGGTAATGGTGGTGAAGAAGAAGAAGAAGAAGAAGAAGAAGAAGAAGAAGAAAAAGGAGAAGAAGAAGAAGAACAAGAAGAACAAGAAGAACAAGAAGAACAAGAAGAACAAGAAGACTACGATTGCAATAACGATGACGACTACGACAACGGTGACGACAATTGTTATGGGGATACAACAGAAATATTTCTCATGATAGTGAGGATGATTATGGTATATGGATCCTATAAATGACAATAATAAAGCTCATATTATTATGTGTTGATGTTTATTTTATAAACCAACTCATAAACGCCCAGGGCATCACCTAGAATATGTATTCTTAATTCCTCATCACACCCGGGAATCACCTTAAGAGTGCACACTATATGCTGATACCAGAGGTAAAACCTGACTGGGAGGGGGATAGTAGACTAGTACTTGAAAAAAATGAGTATACTTTTGATGTAAGCATCTTTCCAATATTTTACCAACACAACTCAGCAATGAAATTGGTCGGTAGCTGTTGCATAATTATATCTTTGGGAGATGTTCTTATGTAGAGGATTTACAAGGGCTGTTTTCTAGATTTGAGGAAACCTTGATTCCCCGAGACTTCTATTGAAAAGACTGGTTAAAGGTTTTAAGATAGATAGCAAAGATGCAATTAACAGTTTACTGTGAATAAGATCTGGCCCTGCTGCTTCATTAGTTTTAAGCTTAAGAATAACATCTTTCACATCATAACATGTCAGGACAATTTCGTTAATCTCTATATCAACAAAAGGGATATCAGGCAAAACATTGTCTACATTTTCTAGAGTAGACTGAGAAATGAAAAAGTCATTGAAAACATCAGCTTTTTAATTTTTTTTATAGAATAATTTGTCATTAAATAAGATAGGTGGAATGTCATTCGAATCCATACCTTTCGTTTTTAGGAATAGCTTGACAATCTTCCGTCATTCTTTTTGTCCAAAGCTGGATGGGTCACACACTTTATTTTCTAACTCTGAAAAATACTCATGTTGTCTTTCCCTTTCTACTGATGTCACATAATTTGGAAATGTTTGAAAATAAAGCCTGTCTTCAGACCTGTTACTACGTTTAGCTATTCTATGGATTCTTTTGCGTTCTTCGATTAATGTTCTAATGTGTTCAGTCATCCAAGGTACTTCACTGGGATGAACAGTTATAGTTGTTGTTGGCATACTTAATTTTGCATTGCATGATCAGTTAGAATTTTGGAAAATAACTCAGCACTATCATCTATGGTTTTATTATGAATAGCTTCATTCCGGTTAACTTTTTTAAGCAGATCACGAAATTTGTTTCTGTCCAGTTTGTTATGATTGAAAATCGTTCTCCTGAATGATTTCTCTTTAGTATCTGTACATTTTTATAATGGCAACTTTTTTTTTACGCCATTTAAGTTTATTTCCAGCGTTTGGCCAAATCATATGTCTTCATAAGATCAGAATTAAGTAAGTCAGCACGGATATTTGGGTCATTAAGTGCCAAAGAAATGCTCGTTTCATCAGCAAATAATTTAATATCAGACTGAATGTCATTACCAATATCATTTATAAAAGAAAGGGATAGAAGTGGGCCTAATACTGATCCCTGCGGTACGCCTGCAAATGCGTTTTATTTAAATCGGATTTATCAACTTTAATGACAACTGCTTGGACGCGGTCAGAAAGGTAATCAGTAAACCACTCCAATAGCTTACCACGAATGCCACAAGCATTTAGTTTGTATACAAGGCCTTTGTGCCAGACGCGATCAAATGCCTTGGATATATTACAATAAACAGCTTGCGTTAACATTAATGAATAAACCTTATTTAAACCAATATATGCTGAAAAGTTTGCAAATATGACTGTTTTAAAGTTCCGCATTTTATCAACAGCGCAACGTTTTCTTCTGTTTTTAAGTTCCGCGTTTTATCAACAGTGGTACGTTACCTTCTGTTTTTAAGTTCCGTGTTTTATCAACAGTGGTACGTTACCTTCTGTTTTTAAGTTCCGCGTTTTATCAACAGTGGTACGTTACCTTCTGTTTTTAAGTTCCGCATTTTATCAACAGTGGTACGTTACCTTCTGTTTTTAAGTTCCGCGTTTTATCAACAGTGCTACGTTTTCTTCTGTTTTTAAGTTCCGCGTTTTATCAACAGCGTTTTATCAACAGTGCTACGTTTCCTTCGTCGTCGTCGTCAGATGCTCAGACAGCAAGTAATGTTGTCTGACACATAATGAGCAAAAATGCCTTGTGCTACTGTAAGTGTCTGACTAGTCAGGCCAGCACATCTCTATCTCTCTCTCTCTCCTCTCTCTCTCTCTCTCTCTTCTCTCTCTCTCTCTCTCTCTCTCTCTCTCTCTCTCTCTCTTTCTCTTCTCTCCTCTCTTTCTCCCTTTATTTCTCCCTCTCTCTCTCTGTCGCCCTCTCTATGTCTCTCTTATCTGTATGATCCTTCGGATGACACTTTAAACTGAGATACCGTGTGCGAACGCACGCATAACATCTTGCACACACGTTAAAACCTGTTCCACTTTTTGTAAGAGTAGGCCATTGTGTGCCGGTGGGAACGGATGTCAGAATTTACAAAACCACATACACGCAGGGACTGGATGTAAATCAGCACTCAAGTGCTTATTCCATTATCTTCGATATTAAAGAATGAAATACAATAAAATAAATAGATAAATAAAAATAAATAAATCTATCCCTGTCTCTCTGTCTCTCTCTATCTCTCTCCCCCCCCCTCTCTCTCCCTTCTCCCCTCTCTTCTTCTACCCCCCCCCTCACTATCCTTCGTCCTTCTCTCCCTCTCTCTCTCCATCCTCTCGCTCTCTTCTCCCTATCCTCTTTGGGAGAAAGAAGCGCTATTTCAGCTGTAGTCATATGATTGCGCTTAACCTTTGCAAGAAAGACGCCTGAAAGAAAAAAAAGAACAAACAAACAGAAACAAAACATAGAAGAAAACAAATGAAAGAAAAACAAACAATGTATGTCAACATGTGAGCACATTATTCCTTCCTTCTCTTCTTCTTCCTCAGAAAATCACAAGGGGGAGAGAGAGGGGGAGAGAGGGAGAGGAAGAGAGAGAGAGAGAGAGAGAGAGGAGAGAGAGACAGAGAGACAGAGAGACAGAGAGAGGGAAAGAAAGAGAGAGGGGGGGATGAGAGAGAAGGGAGAGAGAAAGAAAGAGGGAAAAGAGAGAGAGGAGAATGACAGAGAGAGAGAAGAGAGGAGAGAGAGAGAGAGAGAGAGAGAGAGAAAGAAAAGAGAGAGAAGACAGAGAGAGACACAGAGAGAGAGAGAGATAGAGAGAGAGAGAGAAAGAGCGAGAGAGAGAGAGAGAGAATATTAGCAGGTGACATTGTGGCATTTTTCTTCTCGACGGATTCTTTCAGGCGAGAAACCTGGTTTTAAAAAAAAATATAAAATCAATGGCACCAGGTCAGAGGTTCTTGTTCGTTCGTTCCTGTGTATCATGGCATAGTTTCTCCTGATTATAATGTCAAACGTAAAACAAAGACAGTGAGAGAGAGAGAGAGAGAGAGAGAGAGAGAGAGAGAGAGAGAGGAGAGAGAGAGAGAGAGAGAGAGAGAGTACGTCAATAGTTAATATCAGTACTGCGACAATATTTTATGTCTATCTGTCTCTACTTGTCTGTCTCTGTCTTTGAAGTGCGTGTGTGTGTGTGTGTGTGTGTGTGTGTGTGTGTGTGTGTGTGTGTGTGTGTGTGTGTGTGTGTGTGTGTGTGTGTGTGTGTTGTGTGTGTGTGTGTGTGTATTTGTTTGTGTGTGTTTGTGTGTTTTTGTGTGTTTGTGTGTTGTGTGTTTGTGTGTGTGTGTATGTGTGTGTGTTTGTGTGTGTGTTTGTGTGTGTGTGTGTGTTGTTGTGTGTGTGTGTTTGTGTGTGTGTGTGTGTTTGTTTATGTTTGTGTGTGTCTTTGTGTGTGTGTGAGTGTTGTTTATTTATTATTTATTCTTTTATATCGAGGATAATGGAATAAGCACTCATGTGCTTTTTTACATCCAGTCCCCGTGTGTATACGGTTTTGTAAATTTTGTCATCTGTTCCCACAAGCACACAAGGGCCTACTCTTTCGAAAAGCGGAACAGGATTTAACGTGTGCGCAAGATGTTCTGCGTGCGTTCGCACACGGGGCCTCGGTTTATAGTTTCATCCGAAGGACGAGATATCTGTGATATTTGTTTGTGTGGTGTGTGGTGTGTGTGTGTTGTGTGTGTGTGTGTGTGTGTGTGTGTGTGTGTGTGTGTGCGTGCGTGTGTGTGTGTGTGTGTATCCTTGATACTTGCCTCTATTTCTACTTCTCCGTTCCGGTGTCTTTACCTCTGCTTCTCTGTCTGTGATCTATCTACTTTTGTCTGTCTATCCTGTCTGTCCTGTCTGTATCATTTATCTGTCTTCCTGTCTGTCTGCTGTCTGTCTCTGTCTCTGACTCTTTATCTATCTATCTATCTATCTGGCTGGCTGGCTGGTTGGCTATCTATCTATCTATCTATCTATTTGTCTGTCTGGTTGGATGTCTGGCTAGCTGTCTATCTATCTGTCTATCTATCTATCTACATATGTCTTTCTCTTTCTGAGGTTTCTTCTTCCGCTTTTCTGGATGCTTCTCTCTCTGTGTGATGCTTTTACTTCTGTCTCTGTCTGTGATATATTTACTTATGTCTCTCTGTCCCTCCGGAGTGAACATCAGTGCAGACTCCACTCCCACCGCCACCTTCCCACCCAAAAAAGTCCTTCGGATGAAACTATAAACCGAGGTATGTATGTGGAGGTTTGTGGTTGCTGGGGGTTGCTGGGGCTTGCATGTTGCTTCGTGCTGGCAAAACTAGCAGCAAAATGCTATCCCAAAAGTGATGGTGAGGATGAGATTACACTGGCGTATAGGAAAATGCCGGTATGAACAACTAGTGAAAGGAGGTGTGGGCAAGGAGATTGTTTCTAGGAATGCGATTATAATTATATGAAAACGACTTTGTCTCAAGCAGAGGATTTAGGGTAGTTTTTTTTTTTTTAAATCAACACACACACACACATACACACACAGACACACACGTACACGCTCGCGCGTGCAAGCACGCACTCGCACACACGCACACACATACACACACATGCACACACGCATGCAAGCAAGCAATCGCGCACGCCACACACACACACACACACACACACACACACACACACACACACACACACACACACATATAGGGGGACGGGATAGCCTAATGGTCAGAACATTGCGCTCGCAATCTGACGACCCGGGCTCAATTCCCGTTCAAGTGGATATTTTCCCCTGGAGTTAACAACAGTGCAGACTCCACTCTCCCCAAAAGTCCTTCGGATGAGACTATAAACCGAGGCCCTGTGTGCGAAAGCACGCAGAACATCTTGCGCACACGTAAAATCCTGTTCCGCTTTCCGTAAGAGTAGGTCATTGTGCGCTGGTGGGAACAGATGACATAATTTACAAAACCGCATACACACGGGGACTAGATGTAAAAAGCACATGACTGCTTATTCCATTATCCTCGTTATAAAAAGAATAAATTATAAATAAATTTTAAAATAATTATACATAAATTATAAATCCCCATAACCCATAACACACTATGTGATGGTCTGTATGATAGTTTGACTGGAGGAGACAAACCGAGATCATGTGTACAAAACACATGTCGTGCACGTAAAACAACCCACAGCAAAGAGACAACGAATTTCGAAAAAAATCTACAGAAAAAGAGTTAGCGTCATAAAGAAGCACGTTCACATGCAGGCAGGTTATCTTTTTTTTATATCTTAAAATGGGTGGCGCTGCTCTTGAGGCGACACACTCTTCCTGGGATAGCAGCCTGACTTTCACGCAGAGAAATCGTCTGCAACCAAATCGGTATACACTACACTGCACTCCACTGCCCTACACTATGCTATCCTATGCTACGCTACACTACACTACACTACACTGCACTGCACTGCCCTACACTATGCTATCCTACGCTACGCTACACTACGCTACGCTACACTCCACTGCACTCCACTGCCCTACACTATGCTATCCTACGCTACACTACACTACACTACACTACAATACGCTACACTACACTACACTACACTACACTACACTACACTACACTGCACTGCACTGTACTGCACTGCACTGCACTGCACTACACTACAATACGCTACATTACACTACACTACACTGCACTACACGGCATTACACTACACTACACGGCATTACGCTACACTACACTACACTACACTACACTATACTACACTACGCTACACTATAC
Organism: Rapana venosa; assembly: GCA_028751875.1. Classification (NCBI taxonomy): domain Eukaryota; kingdom Metazoa; phylum Mollusca; class Gastropoda; order Neogastropoda; family Muricidae; genus Rapana; species Rapana venosa. The sequence goes on along the minus strand of CM054149.1, from coordinate 42,576,020 downwards.
TACACTATACTACACTACACTACACTACACTACACTGCACTGCACTGCACTACACTAAACTTCTTTTCACTACTCAACAGTACAGTATAATACAACACAATCCAATGAAATACAGTACAATGCAATGCAATGTTACACAATACAATACAGTACAATGCAACGCAATGCCACAACACAGCACAATACAATACAATACAAATCAAATCAATACAACACAATACAACACAATGCAGTGCAAGTCACTGTAAAACTATACCGTACCATGACCACATACTACCAATCCACAACTTAAACTAATACAACACAATATAACATAATATAATACAATGCGATACTATTCAATACAGCTTTGACACTGACTAAAAGCTGTGTTAGTAAATGATTTGGGTAAAGTTGAGGCCTACACAAAAATACTGGTATGGTTGTTCAATATGTTATTCTGAATTTGCCCTCAGCCATAACAAACTCTTGGCTTAGCAACCTGCACTTTCTTCTAAAGGAAAACAGTCTCTGAAATAGGAAAATGGCTATAAGGCTGCATGATTTACCAGATATACTTGACAAGGGTTACACACAAAAACTTCTCATCCAAAGTGTATATAAATATGGTCTCTGTGTACTTTCAATTTGTGCTCGAAACATCATCCCCCCAAACCACTAGACCATGAATGGTGATCTGAGTGCTAGTATTTTGGATAAGACAATAAACGAAGTCCTGTGAATAACACGTATTTATCCAAGTCAATTCAAGTCAAGTCAAAATTTTATTTCCAGATGGTACATTGAATAAGCAATGCATTTGCTTTTTTTTATCAAGCCATCTATCTTAGAACAAATTTCTTAATGATTATACTGAAAGACTACATTATTACAACCTTTACCAATAAATAAAACCAGTAAAAGGAGGGAAAATTGTTAAAAAATAATAGCGAACGTATAAGGAACCTTGGCAACAAGAGAGTCGTCCCTGGCAAAATTATGTAGATAAAAGCCACTCTGATAAAGGAACAAAATATACATACAGACACGAAAAAAAAAAAAAGCATTAATGGGTGGCGCTGCTCTTGTGGCGACGTGCTCTTCCCGGGAAGAGAAGCCGGCCTGTACTTCACGCAGAGAAATGTTCCGTGACTGAAAGTGGCATGCAAATACAGATTAGCCAGTCACTGTGCATGCTAGTCTGGGTGATCCCTACCGTGTTGAGCAAGAGGGACCGTGCAACAGCAACAGCAGCAGCAGCAGCAGCAGCAGCAGCAGCAGCAGCATCTTCAACGTCTGTTTCCGTCGCCGCTGTCAACGGTAGGAGCTCCATATCATGCCACCAGAGTATGCTATCTTTCTTCTTGTTGTTGTTGTGGTTGTTGTTGTTGTTGCTATTGTTGTTGTTGCTGTTGCTTCTGCTCTTGTTGTTGTTGTTGTTGTTGTTGTTCTTCTTCTTCTTCTTCTTCTTCGCAATTCTTCGCAATTCTTCTTCTTCTTCGCAATTCTTCTTCTTCTTCGCAATTCTTCTTCTTCTTCTTCTTCTTCTTCTTCTTCTTCTTCTTCTTCTTCTTCTTCTTTTTCTTCTTCTTCTTCGCAATTCTTCTTCTTCGCAATTCTTCTTCTTTTTCTTCTTCTTCTTCTTCTTCTTCTTCCTCTTCTTCTTCGCAATTCTTCTTCTTCGCAATTTTTCTTCTTCTTCTTCTTCTTCTTCTTCTTCTTCTTCTTCTTCTTCTTCTTCGCAATTCTTCTTCTTCGCAATTCTTCTTCTTCTTCTTCTTCTTCTTCTTCTTCTTCGCAATTCTTCTTCTTCTTCGCAATTCTTCTTCTTCTTCTTCTTCTTCTTCTTCTTCTTCTTCTTCTTCTTCTTCTTCTTCTTTTTTCTTCTTCTTCTTCTTCTTCTTCTTCTTCTTCTTCTTCGCAATTCTTCTTCTTCGCAATTCTTCTTCTTCGCAATTCTTCTTCTTCTTTTTCTTCTTCTTCTTCTTCTTCTTCTTCTTCTTCTTCTTCTTCTTCTTCTTCTTCTTCTTCTTCTTCGCAATTCTTCTTCTTCGCAATTCTTCTTCTTCGCAATTCTTCTTCTTCTTTTTCTTCTTCTTCTTCTTCTTCTTCTTCTTCTTCTTCTTCTTCTTCTTCTTCTTCTTCTTCTTCGCAATTCTTCTTCGCAATTCTTCTTCGCAATTCTTCGCAATTCTTCTTCTTCGCAATTCTTCGCAATTCTTCGCAATTCTTCGCAATTCTTCTTCTCCTTTTTCAGATTCCTCTTGTTCCTGTCATTAGTGTTCTTAATCATGTTGTTGTTGTTGTCCTTCTTCTTCTTCTTCTTCTTCTTCTTCTTCTTCTTCTTCTTCTTTTGCTGCCTTATCTTCTGTGACGTCCCCCGTCCTGCTGTTCCCACCCCGCTCATTCCCATCTCCCCGCCACAGCCACACCCAGATTCGTTATGTTTCATCCCCAGGGTCGGGTCCACACGGAGCCCATCACTATCAGGCCGCCGTGGGGCTACCAGCCAGAGGGGCCTTGCACTTCTGCTGGTGGTGTTCAGTGGTGCCTGTTCTGAGCTAACATACGCAGGACACCACCTACTAAGCCCCCTACTAACGACAGTATTAGCTCAGTCGCGGAGCCAGACTGAGTGAGTTGCCCAACCGAGGTGGCAACCACCACAACGTCCCTCCAACGACCGTCCCCCGCGAACCTCCAACCCCAAAGGCTTTGACACACACTCACCACAGGCACAGAAGTGTATGGGTAAACCGAATCTGAGGTCACCATGAGACCAGAACAACTGGGACCATCGTATCAGAGGCAATTTTTATCTCATGATGATCAATGACAATGAGGATGACGTAGTAATGCTGCTGTGGAAGTGCATATGCTTCGAGACTACTTGACAGAGTTGTATTCTACGCTTACTATCATAATATATCCCGGCGTCAACAGGGCTCGAGAGATACAGACACCTGCAGTGTTGGTCAGGTAATTTGAGCAACACTCTCAAACTCGCATCCGTTAAGTGGATGAAGCTCGACTGTGTGGTCCTAGTCTTCCCACTGAGCCCTCAGCACACTCACTCTGGGTAGGAGCCGGCCGGAGTCCGAAAAATCCCTATGACTCTTATGGGAATCGAACCCGCGACCTTCCAGTCCGTAACCCAAGGCGCTAACCACTGCGCGATGGCGGCTAGTTTCTTCTTCTTCTTCTTCTTCTTCTTCTTCTTCTTTATCAAACACTCCAATAGTAACTATTTTTGTTGTGTGTCATAATTATGAGCAAAAATGCGTTGAGCTGCCGTTAAGCACCTGACAAGTCAGGCCCAGCGCATCTTCATCTCTGCTGGGTTTTACGATCTCCTGAAGCCTCTCCCAGAGCTCTGACCTCAGTAACGTGAATTGTAGGTGGCCTGCTTTGTCTTCTCCTCTCAACATTCCCTTGAAGAATCACAGCAACAACAACAGCGCAAGACAAGTTACACACTTTTTTCTTGCTCCTCTCAATCAAACAATCAGACAGCAGCTATCGTTGTCTGTCATATGAGCGAAAATGCGTTGTGCTGGCGTTAAGCGCCTGACGAGTCAGTCCCAGCTCATCCGACTTCGGCATAGAAAAGAATCGTTATCTTTTAGGCCTTCTGGAGGAGGGTGGGAAAGGGCAAGAGAGTGGACCATGGAGGCAACAAAGTAGACAAGAACGGAGGTGACTGGAAGACAAGGAACAAGGCACGAAAAAAAGAGAAAGATAGAAAAGAGGGAATTCATAGCACAGAATTTCCAGAAGGTAGGGATACAATTCAGAAGGTAGGGATACCATTCAGAAAGTAGTCATACTATTCAGAAGGTAGGGATACTATTCAGTAGGTAGGGATACTATTCAGAAGGTGGAGATACCATTCAGATAGTAGGGTTACTATTCAGATAGTAGGGTTACTATTCAGAAAGTAGGGATACTATTCAGAAGATAGGGATACTCTGCAGAAGGTAGGGATACTATGCAGAAGGTAGGGATACTATTCAAAAGGCGGGGACACTATTCAAATGGTAGGGATACTATTCAAAAGATACGGGTACTACTTAGAAGACGGGGATTCTATTCAAAAGGCGGGGATTCTATTCAAAAGGCGGGGATTCTATTCAAAAGGCGGGGATTCTATTCAGAAGGCAGAGATACTAGTTTTACTGATAGGCTAGCCCCCAGGCACTCACCCCCATCCCCACAGGCAAGGAAGGGGTGGGGGAGGCACCTTTTTCTTTCTTTCTCTCCAATACCCACAGCCAACGAACCATAAAAGCTAAGTGTAGTGGACATTACCGCATCACACTCTGGCCTGGCCACAAGCTGCTGGCGAGCGGACCAGCATTAGCCTACTTTGTGCCTGACTGACTGACTGACTAGTCACCAGATTGGACTGCCACACCCAGTACACAACACACCGCCAACAAATCAATCCTCCACACTGTTGCGTTGGCAAGAATCGTGAAAAAGAGAGACAGAGAGAGAGAGAGTTTTTCCTCGGGGTTTTTTGTGGGTTTTTTTGTGTGGTTTTCTCTTCTCTCCGCAATCATCATTAGCGGATGTTTTCGACCCAACCGATTTTTTGTGATGAAACTTGCAGTTTGTTGTGTCACACATCAGTTGGAGTTCGGGTGGTGCGTTTTTTTATTTTGTTTTTATTTTTATTTTGTTAAGAAACAAATTGTGTGATGAGGTGATATAATGTTGTAGGCAGAGAGATACAGTGCGCGTGTGTGTGTGTGCGCACATGTGTATGTATATGTCTTCGTAACACAGTTGAATTAGGGAGGGGGTGTTTGTGCATTGACGGTTTACGGTATATAAGGTATGGTTGATTTTTATGTGTGTGTGGGTGAGTGAGTGTGTGTGTGTGTGTGTGTGTCTACTTGTTGAATGAATGGTTAACAGGTGTTTGTTTGAGAAATGTTTTGGATTTGTTTTATTTTGTTGTTTATTCTCTGTTAGGCGTTTTTTGCTTGGGTGTGTTTGTGGTTTGAATGACAATGGTTTCTGCTTTTGTTTATCTGTCTGCCTGTGTTTTGTTTATTTACTTGCGTATGTGTGTATGTGTGTGTGTGTGTGTAGGCGTGTGTGTTTGTGTGTGTGTGTGTGTCTGTGTCTCTATGTGTATGTCTATCTATGTATACGTGTATCTGTGTCTGCGTACACCCATTTTAGCTAAGCTAGAAGTTTGGACAACTCTGGAACTTCCTTTGTTTTTAAAACCAACTTGATGAGGCATGATGGGAACTCGGACTTTTCCCTATTTCCATATAATCTGCAAGTTCTATTTAAAAAATATTTTAAATAACTTGCTGAGACAGCTGCATCTTAACTGTACATTGCATATGCAATCTGTAATGTTTGCAGTATGTAGGCTGTTTATGAGATACATATCATGTTAGCATACATACTATTTCTTTCGTGTTGTTGTTGTCGTGTTTGGTTGGTAAATCGGTCAGTCGGTCGGTAGATTGGTTAGTTGGTTGGTTGGTTGATTGGTTGGTTGGTTGGTTGGTTGGTAAGTTGGCTGATTGGTTGGTTGGTTGGCAGGATGGCTGGTTGGTTGGTTGGTTGGCTGTTGGTTGTTGGCTATTGGGTTGAGTGTATGGTTAGTTGACTGGTGATTTACCCTAATAACACAATATTAGTATGTTGCATGTGTTCAGGAGTACCATTTTTTGTGTGCTAATATTTGCTTATTGTAAGTATTTTATTTTCCTAAAGATTGAAATGCACACGGCAGTTTGCACATCATAATTGAACCTACCTCTATTCTTGTTATCAACAAGTGGGTTATCCCCCCTCTCCCTTTCCCTTTTTCTTTCTTTTTTGCTTTGTTTTTTGTCTTCGCGATTGAACACAGCTTCACTTCTTTTCTTTCACGCAAGGTGATTTTTTTTATTGTGTTGTTGTTTGCAATGTTTGGTGTCAGGGCTGTTTTATTATTATTATTATTATTATTATTATTATTATTATTATTATTATTATTATTATTATCATCCTCATCATCATCATCATTATTATTATTTTTATTGTTATTATCATTATCAATATCATTTTTTTTAATTGATGTGATGATGATGATGATGTGTGATGATGTGATACAGATACGTGTGTGTGCCATTGCGTGGGTTTATGTGCGTGCGTGTATGTGTGTGTATATTGTGTGCGCGCGCTTGTGTATGTGTTTTTGTTTGTCCGTTGGGGTCTGTTGCTTTTTTGTGTATCTGTAATATCATATACATATATATATATATATATTATATATATATAATATATATATATATATATTATGCGTATATATAATTTATATTTATATATGTGTTGTGTCTTGTCTGGTGTCTGTATGGTGTGTGCGTCATGTGTGTGTCAGTGTGTGTCGGTACCTGTACCCGTGTCCATGTTTGGAAACATCCCCTCTGTAAGCCAAGGCTTGAAAAGGTAAAGCGGTAAAGGCATTTTACTGGTGATTTGTTTAATTTCAGGTTTTAGCTGATAATGCTTCGCAGATGTTCTGGAGGGCAAACTTTATTTGACTCCTTGTCTAACTTCTCGAAGACGCTTGGATATATAATGTAGCATATGAATCAATGCAACCTAATACAATGGTATACAAAACAATGCAACACAAAACAACACAAATGCAACAAAAAGCGACAGCAATGCAGCAAACAAAGTGCAAAGTACAAAACAATACTAGGAAATGTAATACAATGAAATACTACACAATATAATGAAACACAGTGCGACATAATACAACGTAACACAACGCAACAAAAGGCAAAAAAAGATAGTACAACGTAAAAAAATACAGTAAAATGCACTTCTCCACATCATAATACCATTTATTATTACAACGCAACACAAACTTAGGATATAGTTCAAACACAACACAAAACAGCGCAACATATTGCTATACAACCCAACGCAATGCAAGACGACACGCTACCTTACACAGTGTCTCGCATTTAAACAGTTTGAAATATTTCTGTTATTCTCCCTTATGGACGCTGGGGGCCTGACAGTATAAACAACATCCCCATCTTCTGGATAAGCTGTGCTAGAAATTCCCTCTTTGCTATCTCTCTCTTTGTTTCTTACCTGCTCCTTTTCTTCTTAGTTTTTACATTTCTCTGAATTACTTGCCTCATTGTCATTGTTATGAGTGTAGTCAATACATAATTATGTGTGGGTGTGGGTGGGTGCGTGGGTGTGTGAAATAAGCCTGTCTTCTAGTCAATAGTCTTAAAACATTGAATTCATATATTGGTGTAAGGTGTGGGTGTGCGTGGGCGTGTTCGCACACGCACGTACGTGCGTGTGTACGTGCTGCGTATATGCGTGCGTAAAAAATAAGTTTTTATGTCTTCTAGTCAATGGGTTTAAAATTGTGTTTACAATTGATGTGTGCGTGTGTGCGTGCGTGCGTGCGTGCGTGCGTGTGTGTGTGTGTGTGTGTGTGTGTGTGTGTGTGTGTTGTGTGTGTGTGCGTGCGTGCGCAGGCGCGCGTGTGTGTTGGTGTGTGTATGTGTGTGTGTTCGTGACATTTTATTTGAAGTCATTTTGGAATGTTTTAACCAATATGAAATATAGCTTTTTGTGTCTTTGAGATTTTTTATGTATATCAATCTGCCTGTCAGTATTTTAATTGCCCTTCATGGGATGATTAAAGTGTTTTTGACTTGACTTGACTTGACTTGTCACAGCCATCCTGTCCAGTTTTCTGCCTTCTTGGTCCATTTTCTTGCCTTTTTTCTAGAAAATCCTATAAAAATATCGATTCTCTCCGACGCCGAGGTCGGATGCGCTGGGCCTGACTTGCCAGGCTCTTAACGGCAGCGCAACGCATTTTCGCTCGCATTATATTAGAGACAACATTTGTGCAGTCTGAGCTTTGGCGAAGAAGAAAACGAGTTTTTATTTCAGTCTGGTCCCCGGGCTGGGCTTATGTGAGTCTTTTTTTGTTTTGTTTTTATTTTATTATTTTTTTTTTTAGGGGGGGGGGGGGGGTATGTTAAGGAAACACAAAACAAAATGTATGGCAGAAAACTTGAAAAGTCATACACATAGACTTCTTAAACAGTATGTATTAACGATCTCACTACAATTCCTTTGTGCAATTATTGAGACAGAATCCATAGTCTGGGCGAACCTCCCTCCCCCCCCTCCCCCACTCTAGGCTGAGGAACGCACAACAACAACAACAACAACAACAACAGCAAAGGCAATATTATTATCGTAGAACTCTCTCTCTCTCTGTAGATATCTATTTATTTATATCTATTTATTTTCTTCATTGTGTTCCTGAACACTAGTTTTTTTATAACAATTCGCTTCAGACTCCACTATGAACAATCATATAACTCTGCGTGGTAGATCGGGGGTCTAGTGCTATCACTTTTTCTAGATAGACAAAGTGAGAAACTGTAGGTTTTATTTCTGTCTGATCCCGAACTTGTCCTCCATCCACTACACTTTAAACGGTGGTCTGGGTACTAGTCTTATCCATGAGACGAGAAACTGAGGTCCAATAATGCGCGTAAAAAGACCTCTGGAAACAAAGTAGATGTCCTTGGCAAAGTTATATCTGTAAAAAAAGAAAAAGAGAGAATCTCACAAAGAGACATAACCCGGTGGTCTCGAAGTAACGCGCCTGTATAGAATACGAAAAGCCCAGGTCGGAAGTGTGCGGTGGTTCGAATCCCGTTTGGGCCCGAAACTTGTTCCCCATCCATTAGACCATGAGTGGTGGTCTGGGCGCTAGTCTTTCGGATGAGACGATAAACCGAGGTCCCGTGTGTTACAAAAAATTATTCAGCGCACGTAAAAGAACCTACAGCAACAAGAGAGTTGTCCCTGGCAAAATTCTTAGAAAAAAGCCACTCTGATAGGGAAACAAATACAGATGCAGACCAAACAAACAAAAACAAAAAAATAATTGGTGACGCTGCTCTTGTGGCCACGCGCTCTCCCCGGGGAGAGCAACCCGAATTTCACGCAGAGAAATCTTGTGACTAAAAGTGGTATAAATAAATAAATAAATAAAATAAACAAATAAATAAATAGAATACGAAAAGTCCGGGTCGGAAGTGTGCGGTGGTTTGAATCCCGTTTGGGCCCGAAACTTGTTCTCCATCCATTAGACCATGAGTGGTGGTCTGGGTGCTAGTCTTTCGGATAAGACGATAAACCGAGGTCCCGTGTGATACACAACATTATTCAGCGCACGTAAAAGAACCCACGGCAACAAGAGAGTTGTCCCTGGCAAAATTCCTAGAAAAAATCTACTCTGATAGGGAAACAAATACAGTTGAAGACAATTTTTTTTTCTAAAAAGACAAGGGTGGCGCTGCCTTTGTGGCGACGCGCTCTCCCCGGGAGAGCAGCCCGAATTTCACGCAGAGAAATCTCGTGACTTTAAGTGTTATCTAATAAAATAAAAAATAACATAAACATAAAATAACCCCGTGCAAAAAGGAACTAATAGAACAAGAAAAGGTCTCAGCTTTTGTGGCGTCACACAATATCTGGATTCTAATACATAAACTGAGAATAAATGCATGGAATAATAAATATTCAAAAAATGTAACATGTTGTTATTTTATTCCCCTTTCAGTCCACCATTTGTTGTTTGATTGCC
>CM054149.1:42556386-42561386 GCA_028751875.1 Rapana venosa | reverse complement strand
CACCGGCACACAATGGCCTACTCTTTCGAAAATTGGAACAGGATTTAACGTGTGCGCAAGATGTTCAGCATGCCTTCGAATACGGGGCCACGGTTTATAGTCTCATCCGAAGGGAAGAGTGCGTCACCCCTAGAGCACCGTCACAGAGCGATTTTCTATCAATTTCTCTGTATGCGAGCGAGCGGTATTTGTTTTCCTCCCGTGGGAATGGCTTTTAGTCTACAAAAATCATGTTGCCAGGAAATGTTTGCCGTGGGTTCTTTAACGTGTGCTGAAAGCGTGCTACAAACGGAACCTCAGCTCATTGCCTTTGTATTCCACTTTAAGTCACAGCAGAGTTGTCTGCGTGAAACAAGCGCTGCTCTTCCTGGGGAGGACATGTCGCCATTAGAGCGGCGCTGCCTTTTCTCTTTCACATTTTGTTTTGTTTTGTTTTGCTGTTGTTTTGTTTGTTTTGTTTTTGTTTTTGTTGTTGTTGTTTCTTTTTTGGGGGGAGGGGTCTTTTCCTGTCTGTGTGTGCGTATTTGTTTTGCTATCAGAGTGGCTTCTTTTCTTTTTTTTCGCAGAATTTTGCCAGGGACAACTCCCTTGTTGCCGTGAGCTTTTGCGTGCGCAAAATGTCGTGTTGAGAACGGGAGCTCGGTTTATCGTCCTTTCCGAAAGACTAGTACCCAGACCACCATTCACGGTCTAGTGGATGGGGGATGGGGAGGGGGTGGGGGTAGATGTTTCCGGCACAAGAGGGGATCAAACTGCCGCCCCCCCCCCCCCCCCCTTGAACTGTTCGCTTTCTAGGCAGGTGTGTTACCTCCAGACCATCGATCCACCTTATCCAAAAGACATTATTGTCATTCTAATGTATTAATTATGATAATCATTCTTATTGTTGTTATTAGTATTATGATCATCATCATCATCATCATTATCATCATCATCATTATCGTCGTCGTCATCATCATCATCATTATTATTATCATCATCATCATTAATAATAATAATATTAATAATATAATATTATTATTATTATTAATATCACCATCTCATCCTCATTATGTTGATGATGATGATTGATGATGATGATGATGATGATGATGATGATGATGATGATGATGATGATGATGATGATGATGATGATGATGATGATGATGATGATGATGATCGTCATCATCATTATCATCGTCATCATCACCATTATTATTATGTAATTATTATTATCATCGTCATCATCACCATTATTATTATTATTATTATTATTATTATTATTATTATTATTATTATTATTGTTGTTGTTGTTGTTGTTGTAATTGTTATTATCATTATTACGGCGACAGATTGGCTACAAACTAACCACAGGCAGACAGACAGACAGACAGAGACAGAGACAGACACACACAGACGGGGTGGGGTGTCGTGGACCGGTTTTTCCGAAATGATAACACAGCTCATTTAATAATACATAATGATGCAACACCACATTAGCAAAAAGGGCAGGTGCTTAACAACTGTTTAGCCCAGTGCGTTTGTAAACCCGTGGCTATACCAGCCATCTCAGTGCATTGGTAAGTGCGTTTCTTCTATCGCTGTCTGGTATATGAGTAACAATGCGTCACACTGCCGTTAAGCGCCTGACAAGTCAGGCCCAGCGCATCCTTCTTGGGCATAGGAGAGAAACGTTAGCTTACAATTCTTTCTGGAGAAAGGCAGGATAATGGACCAAGGAGAAAAACACAGACAGGAAAGATGTGGCAGGAAGGAAAGGTACAAGGCAGAAGCAAAGAGAGTGATAGAAAAGAGGAAACTTATAGCATATAATTTCCAGAAGGTGGGGATGCTGTTTATACTGACAGGCCCCCGGCATCCCCACGGCCGAAGGTAAGTGCGTTTGGATCCTTGCTAAAAGATCGCACAGTCCACTCCCATATGAGTGATAGTTTTCTGTTATTTTTGTTGTTGTTTTCTTTTAACCCTGTTTGTTATGTACTCATTGAGAAGACTTCAACCAGACAGTCAAAATCTTCCATTTCACAGACGCAATGCTTAAATAACCCGAACAACACTGCAGGCATTTGGGTTTTTTTCTCTCAGGCCCAGTTGGATAGCTTAATAAGGGACGAGTACAGTCTCAAAGCTGTTGTATTGCATAGCATCCCATCATCCGCATCAGCGTTGGTCATCATCACCATCCCCCCCTCACCTTCACCTATCCCGTAGTCCCATGGACCCCAGGGGCACCAATGGAGATTGTGCAGCCAGCTTCCTGATTGATAAATCATACGATAAAACGGCTTTGGATTCTGTGGCCCCGGATGCTCTGGTCTCATGGGGATTTCAGATTCAGTTTTCCGTACACTTCTGTGCCTGAGGTGAGTTGGAAGTCAAAGCTTTCGGGATAGAGGGCTTATAGGAGAAGCCTGTTGGAGGCACGGGACTGGATGTAAAAAAGCACATAAGTGCTTATTCCATTATCCTCGATATAAAATAACTAACTAACTAAATAAATAAATGAGTAAATGTCGTTGTGCTCACCATTCTAGATGGGGATTTTCACACATGCATTTGTTGGCTCAGAACAGGGGATCGGTGGTCTAGAGGTAACGCGCTTGTCTAGAAAGCAGCGAAAAGTCCGGGTCGGAAGTGTGCGGTAGTTTGAATCGCGTTTGGGCCCAAAACTGTTCTCCCATCCATTAGACCATGAGTGGTGGTCTGGGCGCTAGTCTTTCGAATGAGACGATAAACCGAGGTCCCGTGTGTTACACAAAATTATTCAGCGCACGAACAAGAACACACGATAACAAGATAGTTGTCCCTGGCAAAATTCTTAGAAAAAGCCATTCTTATAAGGAAACAAAAACAGTTGCAGGATCCTAAAAAAGGGTGGCGCTGCTATTGTGGCGACGCGCTCTCCCCGGGGAGAGCAACCCCAATTTCACGCAGAGAAATCTCGTGGCTTAAAGTGGTATAAATAAATAAATAAATAATAAATAAATAAATAAATAAACAAAAATTAATAAAGAACAGTCAGTACTGAACACAGCCAAAGTGACTATGCAGCAGTGCAGGGCCTTTTTGGCTGTTGGCCGCATGGTGACTTACCATCGATTAACTTCCTGTGGACATCTGGCCCTGAAGATAAGACATGGCAAACCTAGGCAGATCTAGCCCGAAGAGATGAACAGTAGTTTCTTCTCCTCCATACTACCAGCCTCAGCTACATAGTCCACCGTACCCTTCTCCACAAGATGAAAGTGTGTGTTTAAGGATGGACACGAGTCTAAAAGTGGCCAAAGCCATGCCATGATTATTGTTAAAACATAATTCAATGCAAACTATTGTCCTTGTGTTAATTATAGGAATTTAGGTTGTAAAACATGTATGTGAAAACAGATATTTTGTACTTTAAAAAAAAGAAGAATTTGGGAGTTTGAAACATTTAGTTTTTGGCGGTTGTAATGGATTGTCTCCATAGCAATAGTGCATACAGCCGAGTAGTTTATGCGTTTTTAGGTTCTACAAGTGATGCTCTTTCAGTATAGCTATGATACGAATTCAAAAAAATTAGCTAGAAAGTTACCAGCTCCAATCCCTATGTTCCACTTTAAGGTGTTTCAAGGTATATATGGGTTTGCATACAAAACCTTGGTTTATAGTACTAGAGATTGATTGAGTGATTGATCGATCAATTGGTTGATTGATTTATTGATTGGTTGATTGATTGATTGATTGATTGATTGATTGATAATCTTTACCCCTAGGGTTATAGATAAGCATCGACATACTTATTTTTTCATCCGGCCCTTGCCCTGAGAAGGGTTTATTTTTAATAATCAAACAACTAATTTAAAGAAAGAGAGACATACAGAGACAGAGACAGACAGAGAGAGACAGACAGACAGACAGGCAGAGACAGAGAGACGGAGACGGAGACAGACAGACAGACAGAGGCAGACAGACAGAGACAGAAACAGACACAGACAGACAGCGAGAAAGAGATAGAGACAGAAACAGAAAGACAGAGACAGACAGACAGACAGACAGAGGATAACAAGTCAAGATACACACAGACAGATAGAGGGAAAGAAAAGCAGCCATGTTGATCGAACTTTCTGCAGTACAATGATCCATTAGGCTGACATCTAATCTCATTGATGTGGGCCCTGAGCTTATATATACCTTAATTGCAATAATCAATAAAGAATGCAGTGGCAGCAGCATGCCTACACCCTAAACACTCTCTGTATGTCCCATTAAGATATATGATTAGACTTTTTTTCCCCTCCCGTGTTTTCTTCTGTTAATGCTGGGTGTGTCCATGTTATGCCCAAAGCAGTTCTCTTTTATGAGCAATGATGCTGTGTGGGTTTTTTTCTTTTCGAAAATCTGAAGCTGTTGAATCTATATTGTTAGCTATTGGTGTTTTTTAAACACTACGCTACCATTAAATTGCTAAGTCCTAGCAGAGCCTAAGTTCTTACTTCGTGGGTTTGGGGTTAGAGTATCAAAAAACGTGAACATCTTTTTCCGAGATACTAAGTTATACTGTGCTGCCTTTGTGTATGTGCAGAATGTATTTATCTGTTTATTTATTTATTCTTTTGTATTGAGGATAATGGAATAAGCACTTATGTGCTTTTTTACATCCAGTCCCCGTGTGTATGCGGTTTTGTGAATTTTTTATCTGTTCCCACCGGCACACAATGGCCCACTCTTATGATAAGCGGAACAGGATTTAACGTGTGCGCAAGATGTTCTGCGTGCGTTCGCATACGGGGCCTTGGTTTATAGTCTCATCCGAAGGACTTTTGAGGAGAGTGGAGTCTGCACTGATGTTAACTCCAGGAGAAAATATCCCCCTTGAACGGGAATCGAACCCGGGCCGTCAGATTGTGAGCGCAATGTTTAACCACTAGGCTATCCCGTCCCCCATTACAGGTACTCATAGAAGACAGTTTCACATTTCTTTTCATTTTAAGTATCAGATTATTTCAAACAAGAGACAGTGA
>CM054149.1:42541386-42546386 GCA_028751875.1 Rapana venosa | reverse complement strand
CATGGCAGTTAACGTTCATTCACATATAGAACATAATTACTCTCATTGTCTTAAAATTTATACAGATGGCTCACTTTTAGACAATCATCAAGCAGGTTCAGCATTCGTCATACCAGCACTAAAAATAGAAAAGTCGTATTATGTTGGTAAAAATCGATCTGTTTTTACAGCTGAACTTATTTCTATTCTTATGGCTTTGAATTTCATTTTAGATCATCCATACTGTTACTTTCACATATTACTTTTGTGTGGATTCAAAATCAGTTTTATATGCCTTAAAGTCTATAACTTATAAGCAATCTACTAAACTTATACTAAATATCAAATACTTCATAAATCTTCTGCGTTTAAGAGGAATTCATGTTTCCTTTTGCTGGATTCCTTCACATATAGGATTATTTTCTAATGAGTGGGCTGATCGGGCTGCGAAGAAAGGTGCACGTAATATAAAGGGGTCTATAGTACTGCATGTCCCTCTATCCATTGCAGAGGGTTATCAGTTGTTAGAAAAAGCTTCCTTAAACAAATTTATAGAAAAGCATCGGAAAATCAAGCAGCTTTCACATTCAACTCATAGTGGGAAGAGCGTAATTGAATACATTGACCACTTACAGATTCATACAAATGCTGTCAAAGAAAGACAACTCAAGGCATTATTTTTCAGGATAAGATTAAATGCATTCACAACAAAATTCATCAAGGATATTAAATGCTTATGTGGTGAATATATTTCAAATACCCATATCATACTTGAATGTGAGAATTTAAAACCTTATCTCCCTGCCTTTTCTGAGAATACCATTGACGAAGTTTTGAACAATGTAAAGCTAACGTTTGACATTGCTAAAGGTTTATTGTTAAGTCCTATAGGGCACTTATTGTAGTTGTAGTTCTCTTTGAATTTCATTTTTTAAATGTTCTTGATCTGTTTATGTTAAGAATACTATTTGTGTATTTCCCTTGTTATTACTCTTAATTACACACACAGACATACATACACACACACACACACACACACACACATACTTATACACACCCATGCGCCACCACACAGTGTAGATCTATCTATTTCTCTCTCTCTCTCTCTCTCTCTCTCTCTCTCTCTCTCTCTCTCTCTCTCTCATTCAGTCTCCTATTTTAGGGCCGTCTGGTATCACTTAAAGTGGAAAGACGTTAAAATTGAAGACTTACTTACACACACACAAACACACTTAAGCACACACACACTTAAGCACACACGCACACACACACGCACACACACAGACCAAGACACACACACACACTTAAGCACACACACAGACACAGATACACAAACACACGCATACACACATACACACACACACAGACACACACACACACACACACACACACACACTTCTGACGAAGACCCAGTTCAATACTTAATATACCCGTTGATGAAGTGTACTTTGTTTTTATTGTTTGTCGAACTGGGTTTTGGGGGGTTGTGTATTTGCTCATCATTCGATTCATGAAACCGTTGGCTAGTGTAAATGTCGTTGCTGTTGTTCTGCGTATTTCCACAATTGAACACCCTGGGGTGGGGGTGGGGGTGGGGGGCATTGGGGGAGCGTCGCCTGAAACATGCACTCTATTTCCCTCATCCCATTTTTTAATCACTGTAAAATTGAAATTACACGCTAGATGAAACGTGCATGCATGTGTGTGTGTGTGTGTGTGTGTGTGTGTGTGTGTGTGTGTGTGTGTGTGTGTGTGTGTGTTATTGGTTTAGAGAATTTCAGCTGTGTGTAAGTATGTGTGCGCGTGCACGCGTGCGTGTGTGCATATGTGTGTGCATGTGTGTGTGAGTGTGTGTGTGTTTTCTTGGTTTTAGATGTTTCAGGTGTATGTGTGTGTGCGCGTGCGCATTTTTGTATGCATTTGTGTGCACTTGTGTGCGTGCATGCTCGAGTGGTTATATTATATATATATTTATTTATATGTGTGTGTGTTCGCCCGCGCGCGCCAGTGTATATACGTGCGTTCACGTGCACGCGCGCGCAGGTGCGCGTGTGTGTGTGTTTGTATTTACGTGAAAGCAAACTAGGACTATCAAGCGGGGTCCCATGTGTGCAGACAGGCATGCTATCTTGCCCACACAGCCTTTCGCTGGAAAAAAACACCAACACAACCCCGCTACAGCTGATTGTAGCTGTGGGTGATGCCAGCGTATCCAGAAAGCCGTTCACTTCCTAGCAATAGTCTAGACTGGAAAACAAATCTCTGATTTCTGTGACAGAGTTCAATGGCCCCTACACTCACACGCAAACGCTCACTCACACATACGCTCACACACACACACACACACACACTCTCTCTCTCTCTCTCTCTCTCTCTCTTCTCTCTCTCTCTCTATCTATCTATCTATCTCACACACACACACACACACACACACACACACACACACACATACACATACCACAAAAACCACACATGCATATGCATATGTACAGAAACACACACACACATTTAAACACACAGACCAAGACACACAAACACACACACATACATAAACACACACACACACAAACACACTTAAGCACACACACACTTAAGCACACACGCACACACACACGCACACACACAGACCAAGACACACACACACTTAAGCACACACACAGACACACAAACACACGCATACACACATACACACACACAGACACACACACACACACACACACACACTTCTGACGAAGACCCAGTTCAATACTTAATATACCCGTTGATGAAGTGTACTTTGTTTTTATTGTTTGTCGAACTGGGTTTTGGTGGGTTGTGTATTTGCTCATCATTCGATTCACGAAACCGTTGGCTTGTGTAAATGTCATTGCTGTTGTTCTGTGTATTTCCACAGTTGAACACCCTGGGGTGAGGGTGGGGGTGGGGGGAGGGGGGAGCGTCGCCTGAAACATGCACTCTATTTCCCTTATCCCATTTTTTAATCACTGTAAAATTGAAATTACACGCTAGATGAAACGTGCGTGTGTGTGTGTGTGTGTGTGTGTGTGTGTGTGTGTGTGTGTGTGTGTGTGTGTGTGTGTGTCTGTGTCTGTGTGTGTGTCTGTGTGTTTGTGTCTCTGTGTGTGTGTCTGTGTGCGTGTGTGTGTGTATGTGTGTCTGTGTGTGTGTGTCTGTGTGTGTGTGTATATGTGTGTGTCTGTGTGTGAGTGTGTCTGTGTGTGTGTTTGTGTGTTCTGGGTTTTAGAGAATTTCAGCTGTGTGTAAGTATAGGTGTGTATTCGTGTGCTTACATGACATGTGTGTGGGCGTGCACGCGTGCATACGTGCGAGTGTGTGTGCATATGTGTGTGCATGTGTGTGAGTGTGTGTGTGTGTTTCTTGGTTTTAGATGTTTCAGGTGTGTGTGTGTGCGCATGTTTGTATGCATTTTTGTGCACATGCGTGGTGCACGCTCGAGTGGTGTTATATATATATGTGTGTGTGTGTGTGTGTGTGTGTGTGTGTGTGTGTGTGTGTGTGTGTGTGTGTGTGTGTGTGTGTGTGTGTGTGTGTGTGTGTGTGTATGTGTATGTGTATGTTCGCCCGCGCGCACGCGCGAGTATATATATACGTGAGTTCACGTGCACGCGCGCGCAGGTGCACGTGTGTGTGTTTGTATTTACGTGAAAGCAAACTTAGGACTATCAAGCGGGGTCCCATGTGTGCAGACAGGCATGCTATCTTGCCCACACAGCCTTTCGATGGAAAAAAACACCAACACATCCCCAGCTACAACAGATTGTAGCTGTGGGTGATGCCGGCGTACCCAGAAAGCCGTTCACTTCCTAGCGATAGTCTAAACTGGAAAACAAATCTCTGATTTCTGTGACAGAGTTCAATGGCCCCTACACCCACACGCAAACGCTCACTCACACATACGCTCACACACACACACACTCTCTCTCTCTCTCTCTCCTCTCTCTCTCTCTCTCTCTCTCTCTCACACACATACACATACCACAAAAACACACACATGCATATGCATATGCACAGAAAACACACACACACACACACACACACACACACACTTAAGCACACACACACACAACAAAAACCCACACATACCTAAACACATACGCTCACACTCTCTCTCTCTCTCACACACACACATACACACACATACACATATCGCAAAAACACACACATGCATATGCATATGCACAGAAACACACACACACTTAAGCGCACACACACACACACTTAAGCACACACACACTTAAGCACACACACACACACACACACACAACACACACACACACACACACACACACTCAGAAACCAAGACACACAAACACACACATACATAAGCACACACACACAGACACAGACACACAAACATACGCATACACACATACACACACACACACACACACACACACACACACACACATCTGACGAAGACCCAGTTCAATACTTAATATACCAGTTGATGAAGTGTACTTTTTTTATTGTTTGTGGAATTGGGGTTTGTTTTTTTGTGGGGGTTTTATGGGGGTGGGGGTGTATTTACTCATCATTCGAATAATGAAACCGCTGGCTAGTGTAAATGTCGTTGCTGTTGTTCTGTGTATTTCCACAGTTGAACACTCTGGGGTGGGGGTGGGGGTGGGAGGCGGGGGGAGCGTCGCCTGAAACATGCACTCTATTTCCCTTATCCCATTTTTTAATTACTGTAAAATTGAAATTACACGCTAGATGAAACGTGTGTGTGTGTGTGTGTTTATTTATTCTTTATATATTTTTTTATTCTTTTATATCGAGGATAATGGAATAAGCACTTATGTACTTTTTTACATCCAGTCCCCGTGTGTATGCGGCTTTGTAAATTTTGTCATCTGTTCCTACTGGCACACAATGGCCTACTCTTACGAAGTGGAACGGGATTTAACGTGTGCACAAGATGTTCTGCGTGCGTTCGCACACGGGGCCTCGGTTTATAGTCTCATCCGAAGGACTTTTGGGGAGAGTGGAGTCTCCACTGA
>CM054149.1:42496386-42533886 GCA_028751875.1 Rapana venosa | reverse complement strand
TCTGATGCCAAAATCAATGTTTCTGTTGCCGTAACTGTAATTGGTGGACCCCGCTCTCTGATCATACCTACCTGCATCAGCAGACGTACTCTTCGCATCAGTAGCTTAGCGAACGGCAAGTCGTGTCCCCCAGTGCCCGCTATTGATCATTACAAGCTTCGTAGGAAGAGTCAAAAAACAAAACAAAACAAAAACAACAAAAAGAAGAAGAAAGACGAAGAAGAAGAAGAAGAAGAAGAAGAAAAGAAGAAGAAAAAGAATGAGAAGAAGAAGAAAGAAAAGAAGAAGAAGAAGAAGAAGAAGAAAGAAGAAGAAGAAGAAGAAGAAGAAGAATGCGAAGAAGAAGAAGAAGAAGAATGCGAAGAAGAAGAAGAAGAGAATGCGAAGAAGAAGAAGAAGAAGAATGAAGAAGAGAGAAGAAGAAAGAAGAAGAAAGAAAAGAAGAAGAAAGAAGAAGAAGAAGAAAAGAAGAAGAAAGAAGAAGGAAAGAAGCGAAGAATGCGAAGAAGCGAAGAAGAAGAAGAAGAAGAGAAGAAGAAGAAGAAGAAGAAGAAGAAGAAGAGAGAGAGAGAGAAGAGAGAGAGAGAGGAGAGAGAGAGAAGAGAGATAGAGAGAGAAGAGAAGAGAGAGAAAGAAGAGAGAGATGAGAGAGAGAGAGAAGAGAGAGAGAGAGAGAGAGAGAGAGAGAGAGAGAGAAGAGAGAGAATGGAAACGAAAAGAAATTCAAGAAAGAAGAGTGTGTGACTGTGCACATCATGTGACTATCACACGTATTGACTGCTCTCCACAGGTGAAGTCACAAGTCACGAAGTGTTGCTGTTGTTGATTTTTCTCTCTCTCTCTCTCCAAAATCTGCCTACTGAATATAAAACAAATGTGTTGACTTTGAAAACAATGTCCTGCTCTTGTTTCTTTTTTTATTATATTTTATTGTTGTTGTTGTTGTTGTTGTCTTGTAGGATTTTTGTTTGGTAGGATTTGTTGGTGGTTTGGTTTGCTTTTGTTGTTTGGGGTTTGTTGTTGTTGTTTTTTGTTTGTTTGGAATTTCTTGTCGTTGTTATTGTTGCTGTTATTATTGTTGTTGTTTTTAGGGGGGGGGGAGTTAAAAGAAACGGAGAATTTTCAATGGCTTCTGTACAAACGTGAAAACTAATCGACAGGTTACGAGCTGACTTCTTCTCTAACTTCGAGAGGAGTCGCAGGACATTCTACTGAGGCTTTCAGGCAGTGTACCATGAACATGTTTCACTGGTAGTATGTGATATGACAGAGCCCACCCCTTCCCGTGTGGCAAATTGCCTGAATAAGGTTGTATGATCAATGCTGCTGGCATTCTTACCTGTAAGGTGTGTCATCCATGCTACTGGCATTCTAAACTGTCTGGTGTGTGTCATCCCTGCTACTGGCATTCTTACCTGTAAGGTGTGTCATCCATGCTACTGGCATTCTCACCTGTATGGTGTGTGTCATCCCTGCTACTGGCATTCTCACCTGTATGGTGTGTCATCTCTGCTACTGGCATTCTCACCTGTATGGTGTGTCATCTCTGCTACTGGCATTCTCACCTGTCTGGTGTGTCATCCCTGCTACTGGCATTCCCACCTGTATGGTGTGTCATCCCTGCTACTGGCATTCTCACCTGTATCGTGTGTCATCCCTGCTACTGGCATTCTCACCTGTATCGTGTGTCATCCCTGCTACTGGCATTCTTACCTGTCTCGTGTGTCATCCCTGCTACTGGCATTCTCACCTGTATGGTGTGTCATCCCATACTACTGGCATTCTTACCTGTATGGTGTGTGTCTTCCCTGCTACTGGCATTCTCACCTGTATGGTGTGTCATCCCATACTACTTGCATTCTTACCTGTACTGTGTGTCATGCCATACTACTGGCATTCTTACCTGTATGGTGTGTGTCTTCCCTGCTACAGTAAATCTCACCTGCCTCACCTGTCGGCGACACCAAGTACAGTGTGTGGTCGCCACACCCAACGACACAAACATGATCCTCCTTCTCCATGTTACGCTCCGGTCTTTCTTCGCTATACTGCCCTGCTGACTTCATGGATTCTCTCACGCTACAGGATTCGGTGACGATTCCAGTGAGAGAAGCTGGGGGGTCTTCTGCCTTGTTGTTCTTTTCCTCCTGGTCTTGCCTTGACAGATAGCCTTCGTGAGGTCCGTATCTTGGTTTCAAAGCGAATGGCTGGTTATCTGATTTTCGCTTCATTTAGTAAATGTCAGACGAGTTCTTTCTGTTCCCAGTTCGTGAAGTATGCTTCAGTTTATTTTTCTAGCTGTTTAACTGACCCTGAGCAACTTTCTAAAAGTCGCATCTTAGATTTTGTGATTTCTTTTTGTTTTTCGGCGCCTTTGCTTTGTGTCCAAGGTTCTAAACCATGTAGTATATCGGGCCATGCTGCACATTTCGTTATTTTCTTTTTTTTTTTTAGCTGACCTAATGGTCTATGTCGGGTGGTTGGCATCTGGAAGCGGTACGTAAACTAACACAAAATCATGATAATAATTATAATGATAATAGTAATAATAATAATAATAATAATAATAAATAGAATGTATATAGCGCTATATCTTGCAAAAAGAATACTCCACTATCCTCGATATAATAAAAAAAAATCTGAGTGCTTTGAATCGTTGGTTTTCAAGATTCAGCGCTATATACATTCCATACATTATTTTTATTATTGTAACTATTATTATTATTATTATTATTATTATTATTGTTGTTGTTGTTGTTGTTGTTGTTATTATATTATTATTATTATAAAGAAGTCATGGTTTCAAATCTTCATCTGAACAACTTGTGAGAAATGGTCCGTATACATAGGTCAGATAACGATGATGTACGTCTCTCTTTCAAAAGAGCTAGCCAAAGACACTCTGGATAGAGAAAACAATCTTCAAACTCATAATTATCTTAGCCGGAACTGGAACCCCCGGCCAATGATCACCCTCATGACAGGAATAGAAGGCCCTAACCACTAGATAGACTCTACCATTCTGGTGTTTCTCTTCTGAAGGCTAAGTCTGTAAGCTGTTACCATAACAGTCCTGCAAGGCAAGGCACAGTGCTAAAAGATTTATTTCATTTATTTATTTATTCTTTTATATCGAGGATAATGGAATAAGCACTCATTTGCTTTTTCACATCCAGTACCCGTGTGTATGCGGTTTTTGTAAATTTTGTCATCTGTTCCCACCGGCACACAATGGCCTACTCTTTCGAAAAGCGGAACAGAATTTAACGTGTGCGCAAGATGTTCTGCATGCGTTCGCACACGGGGCCTCGGTTTATAGTCTCATCCGAAGGACTTTGACATTCGGTTCGATTTTTTTGTCAAACTGGGAAGAAAGGGCGGGGCTGGGAATCGAACCCACAACCTCACGGTTGATTTGTTGGCAGGCAAACGTCTTAACCATCCTGCCACCTTCCTTCTTGAAAAAAGAGAAGAAAGAGACTCCGAGAGAAAGACAGAGAAGGAGATGGGAGGAGGAGGACAACATCTCAGACCGGACAGACAGGCCAGAAGCTGAGGGAAGGAAGCACTGTGGAGACAGACAGGAGGAAGGAAGGAAAGAAGACAGAGCTAGAGAAAGATGGAGAGGACTGTTTGTCAAGTCATCCATGGGCGAGAAGTTTACTGACCATTTTCTTCTTTTGATCAATGTGATAAACATATCCCCGCCCTAAAACTTGAAGCCCAAGTATCAATCTTACTCTTCATTGTCGTCGAATGCTCAGATCGTAACTATTGTTGAGCCTCACTTTTTTATGAGCAGAATAATAATAATGATGATAATTCATGGAATTGATATATCGCTATATCTTTCACACACAAAAACCCAAATCAAAGCGCTTTCATTTATCCTACTCATTCACATGCAGCCAGTTACAATTAACAGTTTTCTGTGTTGTTTTTTACAAATTCAAATCTATACACACACGCTCGAATGTTAGTGTGTCATTTACAAGCAAATTTACCACTGATTTGTTCTTTTATTTTGTTACTCATAACGATTTTACTGACATACAATTACCAGTAAATGCTTCACTCTGGCATGAGTTGAATAATGTATTTTTAAGTTTAAGGCCTAAAGCCTTGTCAATGGACTGCAGCCAAAGGGAGACATTTTGCTGAGAGCAGAGAAGGAGAACATAATTATCAACGCTGGCGTTGGTGTGGAGGGCGGATACGTACATCAATAGTGCTTTGCACGGCACAAACCAGCTAATAGCATTACGCTTTGGGGGAGGAAGGTAGGGACAGCTTTCTGACGTGGAAGAGGAGCATAAACCGCCCATAGAGATAGCTCAATATAGTGCACACGCACACGCGTGCAAATATACAAAGATGTGCAAAAAATATACATGCACACACATGCACGCACATACACATGCACGCACGCACACACACACACACACACACACACACACACACACACACACACACGTTCACACGCCCGCGCGCATACAAACATACACATTCACAGACACACAGACACAGGAATACACACACACACACACACACACACACACACACACAAAACACGCGCGCATGCGGATGAACATGAACACATGCATGCACGTGCCCAAGCAGCATTCACTTAGACACACATATGCGCGCGCGCGCGCGCGCGCAGACACGACGCACGCAGTGTGTAATACAAGATGCTACATGCTTTTTTCAGTACTTATTTCAAGAATAAAAATTCCAGACTCTGCATTAGATTCACGTAAGGAGTTATCATAAGATACTTTTAAATGATCAGAATCATTATTTTATTAATAGTATTTGTACACAAAAGATAGGATAATCATGTAAAATTTGATTTGTGTGTGTGTTGAAGTTAAAGAGAACGAGACAGACAGACAGACAGACAGATAGAGACAGACAGAAGACAGACAGACAGACAGAGACCTAAACAGACACAGAGGGACAGACAGACATACAGACAGACAGACAGAAAGTCAGAGACAGAGAGAGACACACACGGAGAGACGAAGAGAGAAACAGAAATACAAGGAAATAGACAAAGAGAGAGAGAGAGTGTGTGTGTGTGTGTGTGTGTGTGTGTGTGTGGTGTGTGTGTGTGTGTGTGTGTGTGTGTGTGTGTGTGTGTGTGTGTGTGTGTGTGTGTGTGTGTGTGTGGAGAGAGAGAGAGAGAGAGAGAGAGAGAGAGAGAGAGAGAGAGAGAGAGAGAGAGAGACAATGAGAATGACAAATTCTTTTATTTCGAGGATGATGAATAAGCACACATGTGCTTTTTTACATCCAGTCCCCGCCCGTTAGGGATACATCTTAATAATAATAACCCAATACTTATACAGTCTCACAATAAAAACAATGGGAAATAACCCTTTTCAAAACAGCTCCCCCCCCAACAACCCCCCCCCCCCCACCCCAAAGCAAGAAAATAAAAGAAAACCATAAAAATACCCCACCCCCACCCCCCAAAAAACCTTAACCAAAACAAACAAACAAACAAACAAAAGAGAAGGAAAAACCAAACCAACAAAGATGATAAAAAAGAGAAAAACAGACAGACAACAACAACAAGAACAAGAACAACAACAGAGCCAAGAAAAATAACACAACCAAACTTAATAAGTCATAAAGATAAACATCTACACATTGTCAAATGGTACACATACTTGTTACACATAATTATAAATCAATTAATTAACAAACAAGATCATTTCAAATAACAATGAAATATTTCACTCAAACTCCAGAGAGAGAGAGAGAGAGAGAGAGAGAGAGAGAGAGAGAGAGAGAGAGAGAGAGAGAGAGAGAGAGAGAGAGAGAGAGAGAGAGAGAGAGAGAGAGAGAGAGAGAGAAAAGAGACAGATTGAATCCCCAAAGGTGGAATGTGGCTACCTAAGTGATTGAGAAATAAATAAAAACGATCGCATACGCAAAAATCTCACCGGGCTTGAACCTTGAACCTCTAGCCGAGGAACACCAACAACAAATAACCAACAGAGAGGGAAGGGGGGGGGGGGGAGAACGAGACAGAGAGCTAGCAAAGAGATAGAGACAGAGACAAGGAAAGAGAGGGAGAGACAGAGACAAGAAAAGAGAGAGAGAGAGGGAGACAGAGAGACAAGCAAAGAGAAAGACAGGGAGACAGAGAGACAAGCAAAGAGAGAGAGAGAGAGAGAGAGAGAGAGAGAGAGAGAGAGAGAGAGAGAGAGAGAGAGAGAGAGAGAGTGAGACAGAGAAATAGAGAAGGGAAAAGAGAGGGAGGCAGAGAGACAGAGAGACAAGCAGAGAGAGACAGATAGACAGACAGAGAGACAGATTTGGAGAGACAGAGAGTCAAGCAGAGAGAGAGAGGGGGAAGAGAGAGAGAGAGAGAGAGAGAGAGAGAGAGAGAGAGAGAGTGAGACAGAGAAATAGAAAAGGGAAAAGAGAGGGAGGCAGAGAGACAGAGAGACAAGCAGAGAGAGACAGATAGACAGACAGACAGAGAGACAGATTTGGAGAGACAGAGAGTCAAGCAGAGAGAGAGGGGGAAGAGAGAGAGAGAGACACACACACACACACACACACACACAAACAAAGAAACAAAGAAACAAAGAAAAAATGAAATCAAATCAAATCAAATACATTCTTTTATTTCGAGGAAAATGAATAAGCGCACATGTACTCTTTTACATTCAGTCCCCATCATTAAGGATACATTATATACTGAGATTAACCCATACCCATACACTCACATAATACAAAAATAACAAAAACAACAACGAAGAGAGAGAGAGAGAGAGAGAGAGAGAGAGAGAGAGAGAGAGAGAAGAGAGAGAGAGAAAATCAAATCAAATAAAATCGATTCAAATTCTTTTGTTTCGAGGATAATGAATAAGCACACATGTACAGTTTTTGCATCCAGTCCCCGCCATTAGGGATACCTCATATAACTAAAATTAACCGAATACCCATACACTCACATAGTACCCCCAAAATAACAAAAACAATAACAAACAGAGAGAGACACAGAGCTCTAGACAGAAAGACAGACAAGAGAGAGAGAGAGAAGAGAGAGAGAGAGAGAGAGAGAGAGAGAGAGAGCCGCTCAATATCTTCTTAGCCAACGAGTTGCCACACCCAAGGCAATTTCCTGCCAAAGGCCCGCAACTAGTGTCACTGCTGGCTGCTCTGCCCTTTACTATGCTACACATCCGGAAATGGGGAGAGAACTGTGACATAAACAAACGAATCAGGAAAAGAAGAGAGAGAGAGAGAGAGACAATGACAATGAAAAAATTCTTTTATTTCGAGGATAATGAATAAGCACTCATGTGCTTTTCTACATCCAGTCCCCGCCCGTAGGCATACACACAGAAAAAAATTGAAAAATAAAAACTTGTTTTTAAAACAACAACAAAAAATCACAACAAAAACAAACAAACAAATAAAAGAAACCCTTAAAACACCACCACCACACCCCCCACCCCCAAAAAACAACAACGAAACCCCCACCAAAAATCCAATAACCAAAACAAAACCTCCAAACAAACAAACGACAAAGAAAAAAAAGAAAAAAGAGAAAAAACAAACAACAACAACAACAAAACCAAGAAGAAGAAAAAACCAAACTTATAAAGTCATACAAATAAACATCTACAAAATGTAAAATGGTACACATAGTTGTTACACATGACAATAAGATATTGAATCAGGGCATTCATTAAAGAGAGAGAGAGAGAGAGAGAGAGAGAGAGAGAGAGAGAGAGAATATGTTTTCTTCCCTTTTCTCTCTAACCGTTATACTAATGATTATTTTTCTGATAAATGTTTATTACAAATGAAAAGGAATTCATTAGCTTAATTGTTTGCTTTTTTTTTTAGTGATGGGTTTGAAATTTAAGATAAGATGATTCATCATGTTGAACAGGACTATTATTTCAATGAAAAGTAAGTTCTACGCTACATTTGGTAAAATGTAAAAGTAAAGGTGTCCCATAACCTATAAAGGCGTAGGGGAGCGAGGCATCAGAGACCTCACTTTTCTATGGGCCAGTATATTGAGGGCGGCGCCCATCTCCTCTCCCTCGCTGCTTTACCTTCCCTGACCCTAAAGAGGCAGGTACTCATTTACAGCTGGGTGAACTGGGGGAACTGTACTGAAACAAAGGCGCGCAAACGGCCACCCATCCAACTGGTAAACCACTCTCAATGCTGCTTAACCTTGGTTGGAGGAAAGCAAGTGCTCTGACCACTGAGCTATCCCGTCCCTATATCTTGCAAAATTGAAAACAATCAAACAAACAGCAGGCTGTGGTTGAACAATTCTTGTCTGGGCTTCTTCTCTTGTTACTTTCATTATCATATTCTCTTAAACTTTTATATTTTTGTTTATGCTTTTATTTCAAGGATAATGGAATAAGCACGTATGTTCTTTTTACGTCTAGTCCCCGTGTGTCTGCAGTTTTGTAATTGTCATCCGTTCCCACCAGCACACAATGGCATACTCCTTCAAAAAGCGGAACGAGTTTTCATATGTAGGCAAGATGTTCTGCGCGCGTTCGCACGCAGGAGCTCGGTTTATAGTCTCACCCGAAGGATTTTTGAAGGGAGTGGAATCAGCACTCATGTTAACTCCAGAGGCAAAGTCCTCTTGAACGGGATTTGAACCCGAGTCAGCAGATCACGAGCACAATGCGTATCACTCTAACCACTAGGCTATCCCGTCTTGCGCTTGTTTTTAGAGATGTTGCAGTGTTTTACGTGTGTTTGCTTGTTTGTCCTTTGAAATCCGGATTACTGGGCGGTGTTGCTAAGTGTCGTCTGACACATTGAGGATATGTATGGTGGTTGTTTGTGTGGTTTGTGTTGTCTGTTTTATTGTTTGTTCGGTTGGGTTTGTTTGGGGTTACTTTTTTGGGAGGGGTTGTTTTGCTTTGGCCGGTTTTGTGTCTGTTTGAAGTCATTTAGAAGGGGGGGGGGGGGGGGATGTGCTTGTTTCGTTGTTTGTTTGTTTTTTTCTGTTTTTTTTCGTTGTTGATTGTTTTGCTTTGTCTCTCTCTCTCTGTATGTGTGTGTATGTGTATGTGTTGTGTACATGCGCACGTGCGTGTATGTGTGTGTATTTGTGTGTGTGTGTGTGTGTGTGTGTGTGCCTGCGTGTCTGCGCACAATCTTGTGATCGTGCTGAATACGCTTAATTTGTTTTGCTGGTGGGGATTTTTTTCGACGCCGACTACTAATAATTGACAATGCGGCAACGGACTCAAATATCACGCAAAAGGTCGTTACGTTGTCATGGAAACAGGTAGCAAAGGTTGCCATTGGCGCCTCAAGATATAAGAGACAGGGCCATGCAGATGCTAATTACCTCCCTTATCGATTACCTCTCCTTTTTTTTTCATTATCCGTCGGACCTATTAGATTTCAGATTCGTGCTCCCATGGCTAAAAGTTGGTGTGTAGTAGGGTATGTTTTGTTACTGTCGTTATTCTTTGGTGTTTCTGGCCTTAATATACTTAGGGCCATCTACTATAGTCTGTACCTTTTGTCTCAGTCATCACACCAAGGAATCCACCATGAGACAGTCTTCAGTACTCTTTGCATGAGAGGATTTACCTTGTATACCTGTTATATTATTATTATTATTATTATTATTATTATTATTATTATCAAGTTCCTCATTATCCAGGAGGCAGCCGTACTCCATTTTCATCGGTGTAGGTATAGAGATGGGACGGGATAGCTCAGTGGTTGGAGCACTAGCTTTCCCCCATCCAAGGTTTTAAGCAGCATCGAGCGTGGTTACCACTTGGATGGGTGACCGTTTGCGCGCCTTGGCTTCAGTACAGTTGCCCCAGTTCACCCAGCTGTAAATGGGTACCTGCCCTCTTTAGGGTCAGGGAAGGTAAAGCAGCGAGGGAGAGGAGATGGGCGCCGCCCTCAATATGCTAGCCCCTAGAGAAGCTGAGGTCTCTAACGCCTTTCTCCCCTACGACCTTATAGGTTACGGGACACATTTACCTTTTAGGTATAGAGATGTGCAGGTAGTCCATAACTCGAAGTGGAGGGTATGGATTCAAAGAGTGTTGTAGGATTTCTGACCCGTATCGTAATCCCCCACCATCCAGGCGTTTGGTGAAAATGCGCAGTGATGCTGAGACGTGCGAGTTTTGGCCTTAAAGTGAGGAGAGAAGAACGTGAGAGAACTGTGTGATAAACCATGCTCAGAACTACTCCTGATATTTATTATAATGCATTGTAATGTACTGGACTGTATTGTATTTTGCTGTAGAGTAGTGTAGTATAATGTAGTGTAGTGTGTTGTGCTGTGTGGCGTTGTGCTTTGTTGCATTGTGTTGTATTGTGTTGTATCGTTTTGTATTATATTGCATTGGATTGTATATACCTTGAAGTTACAGCACATTTCTTTGCTTGGAATTTGAACTGCTCTATCCGGGAAGAGTGTATCACCAAAACATCAGACACGTCTCAGACAACAGGTATAGTGATGCAGCGCTGTATACAACGATTTATCAAAACAATCGGACGCTACCCAGATAACAGTTATAGTAAAGCACTGCTGGCTGAAAAACGCCAGACGGTGTATCCAAGCCTTTAGCGTATTAGTGATACAAGGATGTATGCAATGATATGACCAACACAATCAAACACTCTATCAAAATAACAGTGATGGTGATACTCTGCTGTCTGAATAGCGCCAGACCGCGTATCCCACCCTTAAGAGTATTAGTGATACAATGCTGTATGCAATGGTTTTATCAAAAACTATAGGGCACCACCCACCTGGCAGTAATAGTGGTGAACTGCTGTCAGACAAATGCCAGACGATGTATCCCAACCTTTAACGTATTAGTGATACAAAGCAATGTTGTGTGCAATGATGTTACCAAAACAATCAGACACTACCCAAATGACAGTAATAGTGCTGTACTGCTGTCTGATAAATGCCGGACGATGTATCCCAACCTTTAGCGTATTAGTGATACAACCCAATGCTGTATGCAATGATGTTACCAAAACAATTAGACAATATACCCAGCTGACAGTAATACTGATGCACTGCTGACTGACAAACGCCAGACGGTGTATCCAGGCCTTTAACGTATTAGTGATACACTGCTCTGTGCAATGGTTTTATTTTTTTAAAAACCAAAAAACAATCGGATACTACTCAGTTGACAGTAACAGTGATGCACTGCTGTCTGACAAAACGGCGGACAGTGCATCCCAGCCTTTAGCGTATTAGTGAAGCATTACAGTGTACTATGGACCAAAGTAATCAGCCACTAACCAGGTAACAGTAATAGTGATGCACTGCTCTCTGACAAAACGGCGGACAGTGTATCCCAGCCTTTAGCGTATTGTTTGTTGTTGACCAGTGTGAGCGGCCACTGAATCCAAGGGTCATGATGGTCACTGTTAGAGTAATTAGGCAGTCTGACTTAATGGATGGTCAAGACTGTAGACTTAATGGATGGTCAAGACTGTAGGGGCTTTTTCCTCTTTCTCTCTGTTTCTCTTTGTCTGTCTCTGTCAGTCGCTATATATATCGTCGACCTGTTTGTTTGTTTCTCCCTGTATGTCTTTGCATCATTGTTTCTGTATCTCTCTCTCTCTCGCTGTCTCTGTCTCTGCCTCTGTGTCTGCCTCTGTATCTGTCTCTGTCTGTCTGTCTGTCTGTCTGTCTGTCTCTCTCCCTCTCTCTCTCTCTCTCTCTCGCTAAGTCGCGTTGCTCTCATTCATCCATGGTCAATTTTCAGAGTTTAGTCCTAAATATGGGAACGAATTAAACCTAATAGATAAAGAAATGGATTGATTGGTTAAACATCATGAATAATATAATAAAAAGAAAACAGTTAAAAGAAACATAAGAAAGCCCCCAAAACACGACGCTAATTGAAAGGACAAAGAAATGTTCTTTAAAAAAAAAACAAGCAGAGAAGTGTAGAGAAGAAGTATACACCAACAACAAAAGCAACAAAAAACCCTTGGAAATTGCTATAACAACAAAATAATTCAAACCACAATCCTAAAAAAGACAAACAAACAAACGAAAAAGACAGAGCTGATAAGGCAACTTGAGTACGCTGTAAAAGCAGAAGTAGGATTAAGTTCAAGACTGCGAAAGAGAGGTACAAAGAAACCAGAGCATTTTGAACTAAAAACAGTTCAAAGCTTCAAGTACCTGGGAGCCATTGTATCAGACCAGGGATTCAAGCCAGAAGTAGTATGCAGGACTGCACAGACAATAACAGCACTGTCAAAACTAAACACCATCTGGAGAGATAAAAATATCTCACTTATCTCCAAGATCAGACTAATGCGCTCCCTTGTCATATCCATATTTCTGTATGCCTGTGAATCATGGACCCTGACTTCAGATTTGGAGAGAAGAGTACAGGCGGTGGAGATGAGATGCTTTCGGAGACTCCATGGCATCTCCTACAAAGACCACATAAGCAACGAAAGCGTGCATAACAGAATCCAGCAAACCATTATACCCTATGAGAACCTTCTAACGATCGTAAAAAAGCGTAAACTTAAATGGCATGGGCATGTCACAAGATCCAAAGGACTTGCAAAGACAATTTTACAAGGCACTGTCCAAAGAGGAAGAAGAAGAGGCAGACCAAGGAAGAGCTGGGAGGATAACATCAGCGAATGGACAGGCCTAGAACTCAACAAAACCCTGAGAAAGGCAGAACAGAGAGAGGAATGGAGGGAACTGGTTGTTGAGTCTTTGAAGGTGCCCCCACGGTCGTCAGACTACGGGACAGATAGATAGATAGATAGATAGTAGGGCAAAACGAAGAGAGAGAGAAGAGAGAGAGAGAGAGAGAGAGAGAGAGAGAGAGAGAGCGAGAGAGAGAGAGAGAGTGAGATGAGAGAGATGCGAGAGAAAGAGAGGGGAAAACAAACAAAAACAAGGAAACACGTAAAGAAAACCAAAGAAAGCAAAATAAACAAAAACACAGGAAAAACTAACAAACAACCTTACTGACTGACATAGAGAAAAGCAGACAAAAGTAGACAACAGCAAAAGTAAAGCAAAAACACAAACAAACTAACAAGCTAACTCTGTAATAAAGTGAATACAGAACAAAAAAATCCCGTTTACGATATAAAAAACAACAACGTTATAAAATTCCTTTAAACACAAACGACAAACTACCGATAGATAGCAGGTTCAGTTCACCTTTCTTTCTCTCTCATGGAATAGTTCAGTCTCATAGTGGGTTTTCAGGGGGGTTGAGTAAGTCATTGTGCATAACCTTTGGGGGTGTTCCTGGGAATATAATGCTAGGAATCGAACAATATCCCAAAACAAATAATGAGACAGAGGGGAAAGAGGAGGGAAGGTATAAACAAGAGGGAGGGGGTGAGAGGGGAAGGGGTAGAAGGAGGAGTATGGAGAGTAAGAGGGGGGGGGGGGGGGGGGGGGGTAGGGCGAATCCAGCAGTTATCTGACTTTTGACCTTTGGACTCACAGGTCAGCTGTTCATAAACCTGGCTTTTAACATCAACATCTCTCTCTCTCTCTCTTCATTATTGATGCCTGCCTGCCTGCCTGCCTGTTGCGCATGTTAGGAAAGACGTTAAGGGGGCGGGGGGGGGGATGTTGGGGATGGGGGCGGGAATGAATGGCCTGGTGGTTACAGCTTTGTACGTCCCGCTCGCGTTCTGAAGGTTTATTTTTATTTATTTTATTTTATTCTTTATATCGAGGACATGGTGCTTTTTTACATCCAGTCCCCGTGTGTATGGTCCAGGCTCAAGCCAATCACTACCCAGACACCCAGTCAAGGGGTGTTGCTTCCCTCCCCCCCCCCCCTTTAAGAGTTAATATCAGTGCTGACCCCACTTTCCCCCGAAAGTCCTTTGGATAAGACTATAAACCGAGGTCCCGTGTGGTAAAACACATGCAGAATATCTTTCGAGCACGCATTTAAAAACCTGTTCCGCCTTTCGAAAGTGTAGGCCATGTGTGCAGGTGGGAGCTGATTGAAAAATTTGCATGTACACGGGGACTGGATGTAATAGTGCTTACTCTGTTATGCTAGAAATAAAAGAAGGATTAAAGACGTAAAAAAACAACAGCACTACTACAGAGTGTGAAGATTAGAGATAAAGGGCGGCATTGATTTATCTATGCGTGTGTTTTAATTAAGTTTATTTGATCGCCTTAATGTTTATGTTCGCTTTTGGTTGGGAATTGTTTTGTTTTTCATTGTTGGGATTTGTTTGGGGGGGGGGGGGGGGGGGGTTAAGTCCAAGGACACAAGGGACAAGATAATAAGCTTTCTAGCCTGAAAAAGCTTTAGTTTCTTTCCTTATTTCTGTGTGTGTGTGTTTTGTGTGTGTGTGTGGTGTGTGTGTGTGTGTGTGTGTGTGTGTGTGTGTGTGTGTGTGTGTGTGTGTGTGTTTCTGCGTTTTGTTTGTTTTCTTTGGTTGGTCGCTGAGGGGGGATTTTGTTGGGTTTTTTTGGTTCGGGTTTTCTTGTTTTCTTTTTTTTCCTTGTATTTTGCTTTGTCTTTATGTTTATGTTTCGTTTTTTTAAAGTTCTTTTTGTGTCTCCTTTGTGGATGTTTTTGTTTTTTAATTTTTATTTTTTCACTTTTCCCCGTGGGGATGCCGGGGATCTGTCTCTATATAAATAGCATATCCACTTTCTGGAAACTCTCAGTCCCTAAATCGGAATTCTCCGCTGGGACATAAATACAATCATACCAACAATAACAATAAGTGAACATTTTGTGCTAGGACTTCCCTCTTTTCTATCCTTCTCTTTGTTTCTGCCTTGTGGTTTTTTTCGTCATCTTAATCTCCTTTATGTCTAAAATTTTCTTCATTCTTCGGACATTCCCCTGCCCATGTTTTTTTTCCGAAAAAAAAAGAATCATAAAGCAGCTAAGAAGTACTCTTGATAACGTTGAAGTTGATCACATCACTCGGTTTGACTTCCCATACAACTTCGGCGTGAGTGATAAACTATAACCTTTGCAAGTCTAATCTGGAAAAACGAAGCGGAAATGCACCAAGAAGGCACACTACAACACCAACCCCAAACCACATAAACAAGCAAGCGCGCTGTGAGTCATTTGCAAGTGCTTGTCTTGAGCTATTTTAAAATAAAATAATAATAATAATAATAATAATAATAAATGAACTTATTATAGCGCTATATCTTGCCGTAAGACAAAGCAAAGCGCATTTTTTACTATATGTATTCTATAAAAGAGGGTGTACAAAAACTATAAAAAAGTACAGATGGTGACACAGCTAGCAATGGATTTTCCACACCTTCCACTTCCTCCCCATGTGAAAGAAAAAAGCAACAAAGGGCAAACACACTTAAATTGATACCTTCATGAATCATAAATGAGCAGAATGTGCTGGGTGGGAAGAGTGGGGTGAGGTTTGATGTAGACTACAAACTCATACGCATACTTCGCCGCGCTCGTGTGCGCGCACACGACACACCCACACATACACACACACTTTGCTGTGCACACAATAAGCAATCGGCGCGACACACACACACACACATACACACACACTCGCTTGGCACACATAAGCAGGAGGCGCACAGCACATACACAAACAACAATTCTGCGCACATCATAAGCAAGCGCCGCGCACACAACACCACACACACACAAACACACACACTCGCTGTGCACACATAATCAGTTTGCTCACACAGCAAACACACACATAACACATTCTTGCTGCTCACAACATAAGTCAATCGCGCAACCCAACACACACACGCGCCGCACACATAAGCGCGAGCACTGACACACAAGACACACACACAACATACATCACGCTCACACAATCGCTGCGCTGTAAACGCGCGAGCAGGCAACGCGCGCTACATCACACACAACATCACACACACACACACTAACACACGACATACTACAACACCCAACATATGTATTGATAATCTTAAAAAGCAGAAATAAGTTACTAACATTGCTTGAGTAATAGCCCAGTCGTTCGTTTTTTTATACAAAGATATTGTTGTTCGCTGTTCAAGTTAAATTTACATTTCAGTTTTGATTTACATAACATAATATAATCTTATTTTAAACATCACAACAATGTATGCCTACAGAATCCTAGCCGAGCAGAGTATACAGTACCTATGCGACACACACACACACACACCACAGCACACACACACACACACACACACACACACACATCATCAAACACATGCGCACCCGCACACTCACACACAATCCTATACACAAGTATTACACAGATCTACACCCATGTTATGTTCCCTCTCTCTCACACATACACGCAAAATCACACTTACACACACACTCACATACACACACGTGCACACTACTACTCACACACACACACACACACACACACAGCACACACACACACACACACACCCACACACACACAAACACACACACTTTGTCTAAATCACTTAAAGTGAAAATAGTTTAAATTAATGAATAACACATACAGGACACACATACCATACACAACACATACACACACATACACAAACACACACATACACACACATACACACAAATACACACACATACATCATACACACATACACACACATAAACACACACATACACACCCACAAACACCCACATACACACACAACACAAACATACAACACACACAAACATACACACACACACACAACATACACACCCACATACATACACACACTAGCATACACACACACATAAACAAACACACACACAAACACACACACACACCTACACAACCACCAATAACGCCACGTACGCCCCTCTATAAAGTAGGACCATACCACATACTACAACACATGGCACACAACGCACCCTTAAAAGCACACAAACAAACGCGCGCGCGTACCTTTTGTCATGTTGATAAGCAGCAATGGAAATTTGTTTTAACCTGAATTAACATGCAGTGTGTTTCAATTGTGTCCACATGACATATTATGTAGAATTAGCACTTTTAAACTTAGACATACTTGGAGAGGTTTTTGTGTGCTAGTAATCAAAGGTTGAATCATCTGCAAACATTCAATTTTGTACATTTAACTCATGCAGGTCATTTGAATACAGAAGAAACAACAATGGACCAAGGCAATGCATGCTTGTGGAACACCAAATCTATTAAGAATAAAACTTGAAGAAGTGGTTTGTTTAGATATACCTTTTGCTTCCTGTCAGATAGAAATTAATAACTAAGAGTGTGGTTACTAGTGGATATTATTGTGTATACTGCAATGCTTCCGAAGTAGCAGTCCTGTGGTCATAACATCAAAAGGTGCTTTATAGCAAAATCAATAAAAATAAAGACCTTAAATTCCCATTTTATTCAATTACTCACCCATCTGTCTGTCATTTTTACAAGGGTCAGTGTGGCAGGAATGGTTTGCTCTAAATCCAGGCTGATTTCGGGTTTTGAATATTAGATATTGTATAAGTGGGCTAGTGAACTTTTTACGAAGTTTTCTAGCTCTATAGTATTTGAAAGATAGTATAATATGGAAATTGGACCTGTATTTTGATGGTTCTGAGGTATTTCCTGATTATGTAAAAGAAAAATAGATAGAAAATACCTCATTAGTATTTAGTTATCAACCAAATTTTGCGTACATGGCACACACCCACACGCACCTACAGTTGAAAGAATCCGACAACTAAAAGTACCAAAACCATGGCAAGGATCTGGGACGGAGGTAATAAATAAAATTAGAAGCATGAGTGCTGTCTATTCAATAAACCTGCACGAAGTAAAATAAAGAAAATCACACCACACACATCACACACACACACCACACACACACACACGCACACACACACACACAACACACAAACACACACGGCAACACCCTACGACACACATCACACACACACAGCACACACAACACACACACAAACACCACACACACCACACAAGAAAAAAAATACGAAAAGAAATAGTTTATATGTTCATTAAGGACTGGCAAAAACATGAACATACCCATCGTACATATGAAATTAGTTTAAAGAGGCGCATTAGAAGAGAGAGAGAGAGAGAGAGAGAGAGAGGAGAGAGAAGAGAGAATACCCCCCCCCCCCCCCCCCCCCCCCCCCCCCCCTCCCCTCCTTTTCCCCCCCCCCCCCCCCCCCCCCCCCCCCCCCCCCCCCCCCCCCCCCCCCCCCCCCCCCCCCCCCCCCCCCCCCCCCCAAAAAAAAAAAAAAAAAACCCCCCCCCCCCCCCCCCCCCCCCCCCCCCCCTTTAAAAACTATCCCTTGGTCCTTTTTTCGAAACAAAAACACCAAAACAAAAATAAACAACCTACCCCCCCCCGCCCGGGGAAATTTTCAAAAATTTAAAAATATAAAATAATAAAATAAAATAAAAAAAATTTTTAAAAACCCCAATACTTCCCCCAAATCAACAAAAAAATTTTCACCGGTTTTAAAAAAAAAAAGGACGAGGGGGGAAAGTACGGGGAATTTCCCCTTCCCACCCCGGAAAAAAAAGCTAAAAGGGCAACACACAAATTTTTAAATTAAAAAAACTTAAAAAAAGGCTGGGGGGGGGGGGATTTATTAACTCAAACTAAAAAACTTGGGGGGGGGGGGGGGAAAAAAAAACCCCAACCAATTTGCGGCCCAAAAAAACCCCAAAAAAAAAACCCAAAACAAACAATAAAAACCCTAAAAAGCAGGCGAAAACAACACAAACTCGCCACAAAAAAGGGGCAAAAACACATAAAAACCACCGCGGAAACAAACACCCACAAAAACCAAACAATTCGCGCACCAAACAACCGCCCCCCACAACCCCCCCCCAAAAAACCGCACACAAAACCACCCCACAACCCCCCGAAAGGCCGAACCCCAGCAGGCGCGCGCCACACACACACACACCACACACACAAACACACAAACAAAAAAAACCCAAATTTTGTTTGATAATTTAAAATGCTAAATAGTGAAAGGTTTTGATAAGGCCCAGTCGGTCGGTTTTTTTTAAAAATTTTTGTTGTTCCTGTTTAAGTTAAAATTTATTTCGTTTTTATTTCTTAACAAATAAATTTTTTTTAAATTAAACTTTAGGGCTACCGATTTTAGTGTTTAGGGAACTACCTATGAAAACAAACAACAACACACAACACACAACACACACCACACACACACACTACAAAAATCGCACCCGCACACTCAACACAATCTAAAAAGTATGTTTCACAGATCCCCCATGTATGTTCTCTCCTCCACATACCGCAACACACTTTCACCCCAATCACATACACCCCCGTGCACAACACCCAACACCAAAAACACAAACACACCCCACACCCACACAACACCACAACCACAAAAAAAAACGTTTAATTATAAGTAAAAAAAATTAAAAACATAACACACATACACATACACCACTACACACACATAAAAACACACAATACCACAAAAACCAAAAAACCACTACACAAAACCCCATAAACACACAAAAAAAACCCCCACACATACACACCTACACCACATACACTACATACACCCACAAAACAACAACACAACAATCTCACAACACATACAAAAACACACATCACACACACCACACAAAAACAACACACCCCCAATACACACTCCCAATACGCCATACCCCCTCTTATTTACCATCAACAACACGGGGACCAAAGCACCAAAAACCCAAACCGCGCCGGTCCCTTTTTTTTGTTTTAAAGCATGAATTTGTTTTACCTGAATGAAACGAAATGTGGTTCATTGGTCCATTGACAATTAGTTAAATGACTCTTGTAAAACTTGAAAATACTTGGAGAGGTTTTTGGCAGTATCAAAGGTTTATCATCTCAAAAGTTCATTTGTACATTTAACCAAATGCAGGTCTTTTGATCCCAAAAAGAAACACAAGGACCAAGCACGACCTTGTGGAACACCAAAGCTATTAAGAAGAAAACTGAAGAAGTGTGTTTAGATACCTTTTGCTGTCTGTCAGATAGAAATGATAAAATAAGTGTGTGGTACTAGGGGAAAGTTGTAGGACTGAAAGCTTCCGTATTTAAAGTCTGGGGTCCTTAAAACTCAAAGGCTTTAGCAAATCATAAAGAGTATACCTTAAATTCTTTTATTCATATTAAGCACCCATCGTCTTTTTCATTTTTACAAGGGTAGTGTGGCAGGAATGGTTTGCTCTAAATCCAGGTGGTGGGGTGTAGTAATATATTTGTTTAAGTGGGCAAGTAAATATTTACGAATGTGCTGCCTAGTTGGTTTGAAAGAGTGGATAAAAATTGAAATTGGTCTGTAGTTTGATGGTTCTGGGGTATTCTTGATTTATTAAAAGAAAAATAGAGAGGAATTACAAATCATTTGTATTTATTATCAGACCCAAATTGCGTAACATGGCACACACCCCACAAACACATGGATAGGAACCGACAACAAATTTTTTAACAAAACTGAAAGGTCATGGGGACTGGAGGTTAAAAAAAATAGAACTTTGAGTGCTTCTTTCATTATCCTCAAATTTTAAAATAATGAAATCACACCACACAAACACACACACACACACACACACACACACACCCCACACACACACACACACACACACCACACCAACACACACTCACACACACACACACAACAAACACACACACACAACACAAAACACACACACACAGAAAAAAAAGACAAAGAAATAGTTTTTTATGGTCATTAAGGACTGCAAAAACATAACATACCCAGCGACATTTTAAATTAGTTAAAGGCCGCATTAGAAAGAGAGAGGAAGAGAGGAGAGAGAGAGAGAGAGAGAAGAGAGAGAAGAGAGAAAAGAGAGAGAATGAGAGATGGGGGGAGAGAGAGAGAGGGGGAAAGGAGAGAGAGAAGAGAGGAGAGAGAGAGAGAGAGAGAGAGAGAGAGAGAATGAGAGAGTGGGGGGGGAGAGGAGAGGGGGGGGAGAGAGAGAGAAAAGGGGGAAGAAGAGAGAGAGAGAGAGAGAGAGAGAAAAGAAGGAGAGAGAAAAAGAGAGAGAGAGAGAGAGAGAGAGAGAGAGAGAGAGATTTACTTGATCAAACATCTACATCCCTCAATTTCTTTTGCAAACGAGGGGTAGAATCATTAATGTAGATATAACAAAAAAGGAGAAATACACGCAGGGCAGCGACTTATCATCCTTGAAATGGCCAAGCATCCTTCAGTCTCGGAAGACTATAGAGTTGCGCTCCAGGTGCTCATTCTGGTACAGCGTCGGGTGTGGCTGGCCAGTCCGACATGGGAATGACAGACAGTCCCTATGGCAGAGGGCACAGATGAAGTCTGACGCTGTTGGTCTGTGGGAATAAAAGAAGAAATAAATAGGTAAATAACTACTTTAGAAGCACAAACTGGACATAGCTCATCCAAACAATGCCAAACAATTTTACAAAACGGACCACAAAATAACTTCTCCATTTTATCACAAAAATTAGTGGGCAAGCAAATTAAAAGGACGCCTGTAAGGAAGGCATGAGAATGTCCAAGGGGGACAGCCCCTTAGAATCAATTATTCACTCTAGCAAATAACAAGCTGGCGCGAATAGCCAGTATATAATATGTTAATACCAAACGTCAAAGCTTAGAACTCTGCCAAAATAAACAAACCCCACTTCCCTCCCTCACCCCCCCCCCCCCTTCCCCCCTCCCTTTTTCCTCTCCCCAAGAAAAACAAAGCTAAGCGCTATTGACATGTTGATACATGTGTTTACCAGACGCTGTTTCAATGTTAGACAAAAACAATGAGAACCCGGCTTTAGAAAGTCAATTTTTTTCCCGTAAAATGTTTTAAAAAATAACAATACAGTAAAATGCAATGTTTTTCTTTGCAAGGCTTAATTAGCAAAGAGAAAAATTGCATTTTACTGTACTTGTACATTTCATGGATGTAATGTCATGTTGCTGTCTGGAGTCAGTTCTTTTGCAAAGGAGAAACGTTCGATGCAAGTCTAAAGGATTAGGGACTCTCCATTTCGATCATGGTTTTGTAGATCTCCGACGAACACGGAGCCCATATTGGGGCTGTCACCTTGTAAAATTTAAATCTCAGATATAAACAAATGTGCAACTAAGGTAAAGGTAAAGGTGTCCCATAACCTATAAGGTCGTAGGGGAGTGAGGCGTCAGAGACCTCCACTTCTTAGGGCCAGCATTTTTTGGGGCGGCGGGCCATCCTCTCCTCGCTGCTTTCCTTCCCTGACCTAAGAGGACAGGTACCCATTTACAGCTGGGTGAACTGGGGGAACTGTACAGAAGCCAAGGCGCGCAAACGGTCACCCATCCAACTGGTAACCACGCTCGACGCTGCTTAACTTGGCTGGGGGAAAGCGAGTGCAACTAGCCTACATACAGATTAAAACAAGGGTGTAAAACCAACTCTCCTGGCGTTCCTTGTGATAACACCCTGGCCAACTATAAAGGATCACAGCCCAGCACGCGCACGCGCACAACGTGTGTGTGTGTGTGTGTTGTGTGTGTGTGTGGTGAGTGTGTGTGTGTTGTGTGTGTGTGTGTGTGTGTGTGTGTGTTGGATATGTGTGTGTGTGTGTGTGTGTGTGTGTGTGTGTTGGATATGCGTATGTGTGCGCCTCTGTGAATGTATATGGGTTTTTTGGTTGTTGTTTTTTGTACAGCCGTGTGTGCATGTATGTGCGCGTTCAAATTCATTTTATGTGCGCGTGTGCATGTGTGCGTGCGCGCGCCGTACGCACGCAAGTATGTATGCATGTGTGGCATGTTTTTCTACATGTTTTTCTGTCTGTCTGTCTCTTTGTCTGTATTTCTATCCGCCTAGGACATGTGACAACTATCGACGCCTATCACACACTGGCGATCAATTAGTCATTAAGTATGACCTTTTCCCCTTTTCATTATCCAACATGGGCTACTTCACCTGTTCCTAGTCTTCTGTCCTCTCTTGCCTTCTGTCTGAGGTTTCTGACACTTTCTGAATTTTCCATGGTGATATGTATCTCGATTTCGTTTTTCGTTCATCGGCTAGAGCTACGAGGTTCACCAATGATACACCTCCACCCCGTCACCATTTAGATAGCTGCACACGCACACACACACACACGTGTACACACATACGTGTACACACACACACGCGCGCGCACGCTCATACACAAATACACACAGTCCTTTGATGAGACTATAAACCGAGGACCCGTGTATAAACGCACGCAGAACATCTTGCGCAAACGTTAAATCCAGTTCCGCTTTTCGAAAGAGTAGGTCATTAAGTGCCGGTGGGAACAGATGACAAAATTTAGAGAAAAAAAACCGCATACACACGGGGACTAGATGTGAAAAAGACACGAGGGTTTATTCCATTAT
The DNA here is from genome assembly GCA_028751875.1 of Rapana venosa. NCBI lineage: Eukaryota > Metazoa > Mollusca > Gastropoda > Neogastropoda > Muricidae > Rapana > Rapana venosa. The sequence goes on along the minus strand of CM054149.1, from coordinate 42,510,514 downwards.
CCTCGATATAAAAGAATAAATAAATAAATAAATGAATAATTGTATAAATGACTACATTAACACAGAGAGAGAGGTTAAATATTAAATTTTGTAAACGTACTTGAATACGCACTTTTTCATCCGGCCGTTGGGACAATTTTATAAAAAATAATTTTATAGGACATTAATATATATATATATATATATATATATATAATATATATATATATAATATGAATATATATATATATATATATATATATATATATCATTAACTATTTTTCAAAAACCAAAAAGATTCGTGGAATCACAGTAAAACACAAAGTATAAGGTGAATCCCCCATCCTGAAGAAGAGTTCTAAAAGTGAAAAATTATGTGAAAGAAGGAGAAGAAGAAGACAGACAGACAGACAGACAGACAGAAACAGAGAGATAGATAGAGACAGAGATGAGCAGAGAGAAACAGAAAGAGAGACAGAAGGAGACAGACAGACAGAGAGGAGAGAGAGAGAGAGAGAGAGAGAGAGAGAGAGAGAGAGAGAGAGAGAGAGAGAGAGAGAGCAGAGAGTGAGAGAGAGAGGAGAGAGAGAGGAGCACCTAAACGAAGTCATTGAACTCTGAGGATGGAAGGGTGTGGTTTACAAAAATAAACAAAAAATACACGAGGAAAAAGATGTCACATTGATGTATTCCAAATCCACAATACCTTGTGTCGTCAAAAATAAGCTCTTTTCTTGTTCCCTTAAAACCCCCCCCCCCCCCCCCACACACACACCCTCTCACAACCCCCCCCCCTTAACCCACACCCCGGTATGTAAAGGTGGAAGGAGATCACATGCGTTCTAATACTAGATTCCGCCTGGCAGAAAAGTGCTGTGTGTTTTTTCTGTTTATGACTTCCTTCTTTCTCCTCTCTTCTTCTTTTTTCTTCTTCTTCTTCTTCCCTTTTTCTTTCTTCTCTCCTTTCTTCTTCTTCTTTTTTTTCTTCCTCCTCCTCCTCCTTCTCCCTTTTTTTCTTGTCTTGTTCTTTTCTTCTTTTCTTGTTCTTTTTTTCTTGTTCTTTTTTGTTTTTGTTCTTCTTTTTCTTTTTCTTTTCTTGTTTTCTTCTTCTTTTCTTTTCTTCTTTTCTTCTTTTTCTTTTCATCGCAATTCTTGACAATTCTTCTTTGCAAAATTTTTTGGCAATTCTTGTCTAATCTATTGTCAATTCTTTTCTTCTTCTTTTCTTCTTCTTCTCTTTCTTCTTCTTTTTGTCTTCTTTCTTTTCTTCTTCTTCTTTTCTTCTTTTTCCTTTTCTTCTTTTCTTTTCTTTCTTTTCTTCTTTTTTTTTTTTTTCTTTTTTCGTTCTTTTTTTCTTTTTTTTTTTTTTCTTTTTTTTCCCCCTTTTTTTCTCTTTTTTTTTTTTATTTTTTTTATTTTTTTTTTTTTTTTTCTTCTTCTTTTTTTTTTGTTTTTTTTTTTTTTTTTTTTTTTTTTTTTTTTTTCTTTTTTTTTTTTTTTTTTTTTTTTTTTTTTTTTTTTTTTTTTTTTTTTTTTTTCTTTTTTTTTTTCTTTTTTTTTTTTTTTTTTTTTTTTTTTTTTCCCCCCTAGTTTGGGAATTTTTGGGGTGGGTCCGGGTGGTGGTTTTGGTTTTTTTAATTTTTTTTTTTTTGGGTTTGTGTTTTGTTTTTTTTTGTTTTTGTTTTTTTTTTTTTTTTTTATTTTTTTCTTTTTGGGTTGTTTGGGTTGTGTTGTTTTTGATTTTTCTTGGGGGGGGGGGGGGTTTTTTGTTGGTTTTGGTTGTTTGGGGGGGGTTTTTTTTTGGGGGGTTTTGGGATTTTTTTTTTTTTTTTTGGTTTTTTTTTTTTTATTTTTTTGGTGGGTTGGTTTTTTTTGGTTGGTTTGGGTGGGTTGGGGGGTGGTTGGGTGTTGGGGGGGTTGGGTTTGGCTGGGTGGGGGGGTTTGGTTGGTGGTGGGTGGGTTGGGGGGTTTGTGGGTTTTGGTGGGTGGTTAGTTGAGGGGTTGCTTGGGTGGGGGGTTTTGGGGGTTGCAGGTTTTGGTGGGTTTTTTTTTGGGTGGGGGGGTGGTTGGTTGGTTTGTTGGCGGGGTTTTTTTTGATGAGGGGAGGGAAGTTTTGTTAAATTGCTAAATTGAAAATGGTCGGGTTGAAATGATTTTGGGGCTTGTGGGCGGTTGTGGCTGGTTGAGGGTTTTGGTTTTTTATTTGTTGGTGGTTGACTGGTTTTTGGTTTGTTGGAGGTTGATTTTTGATTTGATGGGGAAATAGGGTATTATATGTGTGTGTGCATGTTAGGTGTGGTGTTCCTTGGGGTTTGTGTTTATGTGTGTGTGTGGGGGGGTGGGGGTTGGGGGGGGGAAAAGTTTTTGCTAAAAAATTTCTTTCTTTCCACTTCTTTCTGTTTTTTTTCCTATTTTTTCTGTATAAATGTAACACGGTGTACTTATTTCCCCCACCCCTCATAGTTTTCCCTTTTTTTATTTTCCACATTGTTTCATTGTGGGTTGTTGTTTTTTGTCTTTCCCCCCTCCTCCTATTTTCAAGTTCTTCTGTTCATGTTGCGACGGTAGAAACGGTAGCTTTTTGTGTGACGGAAATTAATTTGTTCTTCTTTTCATTGCAGACAAAAGTATTTCCTTTTTTTTCCTCACTTTTATTTTCAGAGAAGGTTTCAAAAGAAAACAAAAAGTTTTTGAATTTTCCAAACTCCCATCGGATTTTAAGGTTTTTAAAAATTTTACCCTTTTTTGGAATTTTTTTGGGGAAAAGGGGAAAACAAATTTTTTTCCCGTTTAAGGGGGCCCCCCTTTGGTTCTCTTAGCATACTACCCCATGACCCCCTTTAATCCCTTCCTCACACGACCAAAACCTTCCACTTCCTTTATTTGCCCTTGTTTACCCCGTTTTCTCTCTCCTTTTATTTGTTATCATCTTGTTATCTGTTTTGGTATCATGGGTGTGCATCTAAATTTATAAGATCTTCTTTAAATACCCTCAAAACTATACTTCTTTTCTTATTACTGATTACTTAGTAACTTATTTCTTGGGTGGGCTGTGTGTTTTCTGTGCTGTGCTTCTATTTCTATCTATATCAAAATATACTATACTAAAACATCTATACCTTGTTTTTTTTTAATCCATTCCTTTCCCGCTTTCATGCCTCTTCGAAGATAATGGTTTTTAAGTTAGAAAAAAAAAAATTTCCGTTGCGTTTAAAAAGACTTCATTTAAAAATGTAATCTGAAGACTTACAGGGGGACGGGGTCGGTTGATAGCAAAACCCAAAACCAAAAAATATAACATTAAACATATACCAAACCAACAACATCATACTTCTAAGCATACCAAACTATAAAATTCATACATTACCATAGATACCAAACCTACAAATTTAATGCAAAAAATTGCATACCCAAAACCCTACAACATCTCTTAATAGCATACCAAAACAAAAAATCAACATTTCTATTTACATACCAAAAAAAAATATAAAATTACAAGGTACCAAAACCTACAAACATACATTACTTAAAAATAAAAAACTACATTTTTTGCAAAACCAAACCTAAAAAACATACAATTATTTAATCATAAAAAAATACAATATCATACATATTTAACATCCAAACCAAAAAAATTTAAACATATTTTGCATAAAAACCCAATCAATAATAATTTTAAAAGCATACCAAAACCTACAACTTTACATTATTAGCATCCCCAAACCAAATAATCATACATTCTAAGCATACAACAACAATATCTAATTACTTTACTACCAAAATACAATACTACAAACATACAACCAAAATACTAAACATTTACCATATTTTACCAAACCAAACAACATATACATTAAAACTATAAACCCAAACCCATACAAATCATACATTACAACATCCAAACCATAAAAACATTATAATGTACCAAACCAACAAAACAACATTTCAACACAAAAAAAACATAAAATATCAACATTCCAAAACCCAAAGCCTTCAAATCTTCTTTATTTAAACATTCCAAACCTCGAAAATAAACCCCATTTCCCCCAAACAACTAAACTTCCCGGGAATACCAAACCAATACAGTATTTCATACATACCATACTATAACGAACCTATCAATGTTACATAAGCAACAATACGAACTTTTTTTAAATTTCCCCTTTATTCTTTTCTTCAGAAACACACAAGCACTGTTTAAAATCTTTATGTAAACTGCTACGAAATCTTCCAAAATTTGCTCTTGGTTTTTGCCTCCCTTTCTAAAGGCAACGCTTTCTGCCTGTGTGCCCCGCAGTGTCATTTTCTTATTCTCTATTTCCCCAAATATCTTCGTCTCGTTTTTTATCCCTTCGTGCCCGTTTTTTTTGCCCCCTTATCCCGGCCCATTTCATTCTATTGTGTCTGTGTCTGTTCTTTCTTCGCTGATTTTTATTATGTCATGCCTCTGTCTCTGGTTCTTCTGTTTTGTTTGTCTGTTGTTGTCTGTGTGTTGTTGGTCTGTCTGTTTTACTGTTCTTTTTAATTTTGTTACCCATTTTAATTGTCTTATTCAGTCTTTGGTTGTTACCCTCTTTAAATTTTCTTCTCATTTCAGCCCCCCATCTCTTAATTGCTCTCCCCCCTTCCTCTCCCCTCAATTTATTATTTTCCTCTCTCTTTTTCTTCTCCTCTCTCTTCTCCCCCTCCTCTCTCTTTTCTCCTATTATTATTTTCATCCCTTTCTTTTTCCTTCTCTCTCTCTTCTTTTTCTCTCTCTCTCTCTCATTTAATCTTTTTCCCCTCTCTCTTCTCTCTCTCTCCTCTTCTCTTCACGTCTCTCTCTCTTTCTCTCTCTCCCCCTTCTTTCTCCTCTCTCCTCCTCTCCTTCCTCTCTCTCCTCTCATCTCTCTTCCTCTCCCCTTTTCTCATCTCCCCTCTATCTCCCCTCTCTCTCCCCTCCCTCGTTCTCTGGAGAGAGGAGGGGGATGGGGATAAGAAGTTTAGACTTAGAGACGTGACAACAAGTGCACACATCCATGATTTTTTTTTAACCATTTCTGTCGCTTTATTAGTTTTCAGATGATAAAATTTTTAGGACATAAAATTTGCTAAGGACAACTTTTTTGCTGCGACGGGTTTTTGCCTTTTTGTGTGTTGTTTTGTGTGTGTGTGTGTGTGGGGTGTGTGTGGTGTGTGTGTGTGTTGTGTGTGTGTTTGTGTGTTGTGTGTGTGTTTGGTGTGTGTGGTGTTTTGGTGTTTTGTGTGCTTGGGCTTTTAAACATGCCATAAACTCTGTTTAGCGTCCCGTCTAAAAAAAAAAACAACCAAAAAAACCTAACACACAAGCTGCAATTTGCAGTCTGGTGGTCCTCATTTCACCATCTATCCACTTCTTGTTGTTGTTTTGTGTGATCAAATTACCGTCCCAGTGGAGATCTCCGATTTAGGGATAATCTAGCCACTGACGAGTGATAATGGTTATATAACAAAGAGGTCCAGCTGATGGAGGGTTAAAAAATAGTGTTTAGGTTCAAACAGGGTTCAAACCCGTGACCTCTTCCTCACTGTACGAGTGCGTTTACCTCTAGGCCACCGATCCCCTCCCTCATCCTTAGCTGAGGTTAAAATAGAACAGAAGTACAAATCAATTCTTGTTTCCTTTGTCACCTCATAAGCACACCCGAAAAATACCTCACAACGATGACGTCGACGACGACGAAGAAGAAAAAGAAGAAGCAAAGTTGATCCTAACGAAACAGGGCGGAGGTCCTAAATAAAGCTTGAAACCCTCACACCGCATGCTTACGTACACAATGAAGACACTTGATCCTAATGCTAAACTGAAACCCAATCCAGAAATCATGCCTATTTCCCTATATAGATATCAGCGAGATAATGTCAGGAGAAAGAGAGAGAGAGAGAGAGAAGAGAGAGAGAGAGAGGGGAGAGAGTGAGACAGAGAAGGGGAGGGGGGGGAGCATGTAGTGAGTGAGGGGGAGAGACGAGAGAGTTAGAAAGAGAGAAAGGTACAGAGAGGAGAAAGAGAGAGAGATAGAGAAAAGGAGAGAGAGATGGTGAGGAGTGTGAGGTGGTGAGGGGAGAGAAAAGCAGAATACAGACAGAAATAGACAGTGAGGGGAGAGATGGAGACACACTGACTGACAAAAGAGAAACGAAAAGGACACAGACAGACAGAAAGACAAAGGTAAAACAGCCAGAAAAAAAACAGAGACAGACAGACAACAGACAGGCAACAGAGAGAGAGAGAGAGAGAGAGAGAGAGAGAGAGAGAGAGAGAGAGAGAGAAAACAGGGAAAGATCATCAACAAAACCAACACAACAAGCAAACAGAACAACAAGAAAGAAAGCCAAGAATCAGAAAGGAAAAAAACAAAATCCTTGGCAAATTCTGTCATGGGCATATTGTATGTGAAAGCAAGCTGGAATCGCTTCCTGCTTTATCGACTCGAGGAAGGTGGAAGACATTGCCAGCAAGTCAAGCCTCTGCAGGCACAAGTTCCAGAAAGCAACAGGTGGCGGTGGCAGGAAAGGTTATACTCTCTGAGCAGTTTGTCGACTCGCTTCTGCGGGCGTGTGTGTGTGTACGTGTACGTGTGTGTATGTGAATGTGTTCGATCAAGGATGAGTTGGTATTGGGCTTGTCAAGGCGTGGTGCTGTGCTGTGCTGTGCTGGGTTGGAAATTTTATCTTCAGTGCCTTACATTTTGGAGAGTCGTTTTCCCCCATTTAGTGTGATCTTGTTCTGAAGTTGTGGGGGTGATTTTTTGTACCTGTTTGGGGTGGGGGGGGGGGGGGAGGTGGGGGAGGGGGTGGGGGTGGTCTTTAGTATGTGTGTGGGGGTGGGGGTGGTGGTTTGGGGTGGTCGGGGGGGTGGGAAGAGAGAGAAAAAGGTAAAATTAAAATTGAGGAAATGACTACGAACAAAGAAAATTTGAAGTAGTTGTCTTTGGTCATCTTTTTGTTTTTAAATTGTTTATTGTTTGTTCGTTTGTACTTTTTCTGATATTGTTTGTCTATTGGGTAGGTGGGTGTTACCAGAGGAGGGGGGTGCTTGTTTTTATCTTTTTTGTTATTTTCTGGTTAGCGTTCCCAATTGTTTCTGCTGTGTATGTTGCTGCCATTGGCGTTTTTCGTTTGTTAATTAGTCTGGTTGAGGGTGGTTTAGTTGCTGATATGTTCATACATATAAATATGTGACCCTTCTTCTGTATTTCTGTCTCTTGTTATTACCTTCCCTCTACCTTCAGAGCCGTTGACACGAGGTTTTCTGCTGAGTGCAGACGGTGACATGAGATTCCCAGAGTCCAGCGGAAAGGAAGCAGCAATTTGCTATCACACTTCCGTTTGATACCCCCTACTGTGGTTTTCTGCGGGACTCCAGCGCAGTTGTGTGGATTTTGCTACAACCAGCGCTGTTTCCTTTCGTTCAGTCCATACCTTGTGTGTGAGTTACCTTTCTCTCCCCCTACTGTGCTGTATTCTCCAGGCTGTTCTGCTTTGTTGTCAATTTACAATAATGTTCTCAAATGGCTCGAGGTAGATGTGTTATCAACTGCTGTTGAAGACATTGTAGGGTGGGTTTTAATTTTTTTGGTTTGGATTCTTACATTAATACTTTTCTTTATGAATAAACAAAATTTTCGTTTAGGAAACAAAGAACTTGTCCAACTGACGAAGTGTTGAGAGATAAACCCCTGTTTTATCAGAAGCAGAATATGTAAAACGTGATCTAATAAGGACAACGACTTGATTTTGTTTGTTTGTTGTTTTGATATTGTAGTTGGACCATTTGGACAGTTAATCGGTTGTTGACAATTTCAGAACTCTCGTTTCTCTTTTTCTACGCTGCTTTTTCACCCCATTGATTATTTGTTTGGTTTAAGAAAACGGGAACAAAAGTGTCCTGTACTTCTTGATTTGTGACTGGAGTACCCCACACTCAACGCTGGAATGTGTTTTATCGACATTGTCGTTTATTGATAATACAGTTGTGAGTTAAAAAGTACGATTTATCCTTTGACAAGGTCTATGGGTACTTTCTTCATAATATTATTAGGTAGTTTCTGTACTATCTTCACATAGATGTAAAGATGAAAGGAACAGAAGCAACAAGCCACATCGTCGCTGGAGTGATGGTAGTTGCGTAATGATCTGCTCTAAAACAATGAAATCATATGCGAACTAAAGCATCATCCTGTTGATCTTTAATGCACTGCGAATACATTCAAACCAGGACGTAATTATTTGTTTAAAGGCTTTTATTTCCCTAGAATCCAACCAACCTGCTGATGAAATATATAATCGACAGCTAATCTGCTTCAGACACATCAATATTTTCTCAGGTGAAACATGCCTATATTTTGCAAATAAAAAAAAATGTACTGATATCATAATAATGGCCTCATTGCCTTGATGATAACAAACTTGGTTGTGTGTAGACCACTAGAAAATTAAGTGTGCCCTCGCCACACAAGAAGTTATTCGGAAATGGTGATTGGGAGCGATTCGGTATTATGACCTTGGAATCTTGATGCAAAACTTGTTCTCAGGAAAAGATGAAATGATGTTGAAATGTCTTCTAAATGCTTACGTTTATTTCCACAATTACTTGTAACCATTCGAAGTCACTACCGTCACCATCTGACAATGCTTTTCATTATGCTGTCTTAATAACACGAAATATCCGCCATTTAAAAAAAAATTTAGAATGAAACATAAATGTGCCTTTGAAACAGAAGTCTTCCAATAGTGATACCTCCGCTGGTTATAGTATTCTTGCTAACACTGTAAAAACATAGATCTTCCGTAGTCTCATTTTTTATTTCTTCTGGATTCTTGTGTCCTTCGAAGAAAAGGGTTTCATTACGTAAAGTTGTCTGGCAATTCCAAACAGAGAGAGATTTTTTTTTTAAAAACCAAGAAAAACAATGCCTTACATGGATATTGGAAAGATTTGCCGAACCTTACCTGCAAAAATTTACTGAATCTGTATCAAAACTGGAGACTGTCTTGTGAGTTGTAAAGGGAAGTGTCCTAAGTCATCATGACGATGTACAACGCTGGCATTCAGCTCTCCTTTCTGGGGAAGCTCAAGAACAAGAACGAGGCCACATACACCAAAAGGAGAGGGGTGCGGAGTAGCCACAGTGTCCGATACAGCCACTTCGGCCATGCCAACAGTGGAACTGTAGGTATTCTTTCGTTTTTTTTGTTTTCATGTGTGTGTAGGGTAGGGGGAGGTGTGTGTGTGTGTGTGGGGGGGGGGGGTATGTGTTTGTGTGTGTGTGTTGGGGGGGCGGGGGAGAGTAGGTGTGTGTGTGTGGTGGGTATGTGTGTCTGGGAGGCGAGGAGGCGGGGGGTGGATGGTGAGTGTGAGTGTGAGGCGGTTGGGGTGGGGGTGGGTGGAGGATGGTGAGTGTGTGTATGTGTGTGTGTGTGTGTACGTGTGTTTATTTATTTATTTTTATTTTATTCTTTTATATCGAGGATAATTGAATAAGCACTCATGTGCTTTGTTTACATATAGTCCCGGTGTGTATGCGGTTTTGCCAATTCTGTCATGTGTTCCCACCGGCACATAATGGCCTACTCTTAAGAAAAGCGGAACAGGATTTAACGTGTGCGCAAGATGTTCTGTGTGTGTATGTGTGTGTGTTTGTGTGTGTGTGTGTGTTTTTTTTTGTGCGTGTGTGTTGTGTGTGTGTGTGGTGTGTGTGTGTGTGTGTTTTGTGTGTGTGTGTGTGTGTGTGTGGTGTGTGTGTGTGTGTGTGTGTTGTGTGTGTGTGCGTGCTGTGTGTGTGTGGCGTTCTAGCTTGATAATGGTTGTTGTGGCGGTTTGTGATGTGGTGAGTAGTCAATGCCTATGTGTGTCTGTGTGGGGTAGGGGGAGGGGAGTCCATTTTTAATTACCTTCTTCTTCTCGCTCTTCTTTGTTTCCTTGCACTTGTTGTGACGCAATATGTCTCAACATAGAACGGTCAAACAAGTGAATAAACCGACAATAGACCATTCGAAAGATTGTTTATTCTTTTTTTTCAAAAAAGTAACTTATCTATTGTCATCGCAATCAGTACATCTTTTGATACTAAACAATTCTTTATTATTGCACAGCGTGAGGTACTGAAGAGTTGTGAAAAAGTACATCAGCATGCTTTGTCATAATCCGCAATTCAAAACAAATTCCTTAGCAAAAATAAAAACACAGCAAGCAAAGCCTTTCCTTGCAGTGCTTAACTCATATTTCCGACAGATTTAGATAGCTTTCCTTTTATGCAAACCTTTTCAACTTTTCAAAACATATATTGTCGATAGCGTCAACGATTTATTTAAATTCGTTGTATAAAAGTTTGTCAATTTTAAAAAAGTTGATCAGTTTTACGTAATATCTTTTTCTAAAAGACTTGCAATATAAATATGGAATATATGTTAGGATATCTTTACACCAGTATGACAATCGCCTCAATCTTTTTTTTCTTTTTTATTACTGTTCCGGCCGTATTCGCTTTCAGTAGCCTTGTTTTGCATTTCTGGATAACCTTAGTACATCCGGGTTAGCTTCAGACTCCGGATCATCCATTTTTAGTACCCGTGCGCCTTTCAGTTTTAAGCTTGCATTGCCATATATAAAACAATAAGGTGCTGACCCATAGAAAAGCAAGACATCTCAAATTCAGCCTGCCATGCCGGAGTCAGATGCGCTGGGCCTGACTTGCCAGGTGCTTAACTGCAGTTCAATGCATTGTCGCTCATATGATAGACAGCAGCAGTTACTGTCTGAGCATTTGGCGAAGAAGAAGAAGAAGAACAACAACAACAAGAACAAGAACAAGAACAAGAAATGGAATTTATATAGCGCTGAATCTTGCACAGACAAATCAAAGCGCTTGCACTCAACTCATTCTTACAGTCATGCAACCAATAGCGAGTAATAGTTCTAACAAGTCCAAATGCACACACACACACACACACACACACACACACACACACACACACACACACCACACACACACACACACACACGTTATACACTTTGGCAGGGTGATGGAATTTTTGGCTGTTTAAAAGCAGGGATAGCTATGAAATGAAACAGGAGAGGAAATTCTTAGGTTTGAAACAAATATGTCTTGAGGCCAGATTTAAAAGATTCACAAGAAGGCCTTTGGCGAAGAGAGATAGGGAGGCCATTCCAAATCGATGGACCAGAAACAGAGAAAGAGCGACGGCCAACAGTGGACTGGTTGAATCTAGGTGTTTGTAAGCGCAAGGAATCTGCAGCAGAGCGAAGGGAACGAGAAGGGGTGTACAGGTGGAGACATTCACAGAGGTAGGAAGGTGCTGTTTTGTAGAGACATTTGTAACAGAGAGTACTGATCTTATAGTTTATTCTTTGTGGCACAGGCAGCCAGTGGAGAGATCGCAAGAGAGGGTAATGTGCTCAGATTTTTTCTTTCTGAGGACTAGTCGAGCTGCAGAGTTTTGAATACGTTGAAGGGAGTGGATAGATGATGCTGGCAGACCAGCCAAAAGAGAATTGCAATAGTCCAGACGTGAAAGAATGAGAGATGCCACGAGTTTTGATGTTGCCTCTGTGGACAGGTACTTTCGTATTGCACTAATACGTCGTAATTGATAGAAGCAGGACTGGCAGGTCTGGGTGATGAATTTTTGCATAGAGAGTGTGTTGTCAATAATGACCCCTAGATACTTTACAGCAGTGGATAGAGGGACTGATGCATTGCCGAATTCTATTGAAGCTGTTGTAATGGAAGAGAGTTTGTTTTTGGTCCCTAAAAGCATGGCTTCAGTTTTATCAGCGTTTAGTTGTAACTTGTTCTCTATCATCCAGTTTTGGATATCTTGAAAGCAGTAGGTCATATTCATCAAGAGGGAAGGCAGATTTTCAGGAGTGTCGCTGCTTAGAATCTGAGAGTCATCTGCATTATGGTTGATCTGATGACGGTTAATTATATGTGACAGTGGAGCGGTGTAGAGAGTGAAAAGAACAGGGCCCAAAACTGATCCCTGCGGGACTCCACATTCCAGTCTGGCAGGTACTGACTGAATCTTGTTTACTGTGACTGTCTGGAATCGGTCATTCAGGTATGATCTAAACCAGGTGAGGGCTGTACCAGTAACACCAAACGTTTCTTGAAGACGGGAGAGAAGGATAGAGTGGTCAATAGTGTCGAAGGCTGCAGATAAGTCGAGTAGAGTGAGGAGGGAGATTTTCCCTGAGTTAGAAGCAAGTAGAAGCATGTTTAAGGTGTGAACTAGGGTGGTTTCAGTGCTGTGGTTGGCACGATAGGCAGACTGAAACGCAGGAAGAAGACTGTTGGAGAGAAGGTGGTTGTTGAGCTGTTTCAGAACTACTCTTTCAAGGACTTTAGAGATAAAAGGTAGGCTGGAAACAGTCTGTAATTCTTCAGAATGTTAGGGTCAAGGTCATGCTTTTTGAGTAATGGTGTGACTAAAGCAGTTTTGAGAGCTGAAGGAACATTTCCAGAAACAAGAGATGAGTTTACTATCTTTGTGATAGCGGGTATGAGCTGTGGCAGGCACTGCGCGAAAAGAGAAGCAGGTATGAGGTCGAGATCGCATGATTTTATAGTCATTCCTTTCAGAATTGTCTCGATTTCTTTCTCGCTTGCTGGATGAAAGGACAGGAGAGGAGTGCCAGAAAATTGAGGATCACAAATTGCAGGCTGGAAAGGAGTCTGATCCAAGAAGAGAAGAAGAAGAAGAAGAAGAAGAAGAAGAAGAAGAAGAAGAAGAAGAAGAAAGAAGAAGAAGAAGAAGAAAGAAGAAGAAGAAGAAGAAGAAGAAAGAAGAAGAAAGAAGAAGAAGAAGAAGAAGAACAACAACAACAACAACAGCAACAACAACAACAAACACAAGAGGAAGAACAAGGAAGACCAAGTAGAACAAGAAGAAGAAGAAGAAGAAGCCGAAAAAAGAAGAAAGTCAACCAGCAACAGTGTAGTTGACTAAACAGGAGGTGAAGGACAGAATTAACAGCCTGATATTAACGATAGTAGCAACTGCAACAAGTCAGACATCGATGTTAATAAACAGGAGGGAGGCCATTATCACCTTCTTCCCCATCCTTGTAACGTACGTAACCTGTCGCCGATGTACTGCCAAGTGGCTTCTACAATCACCAATATCAGTTAAATAATCCCATATGTGGTTATGGGGCTAATAAAGTCCTTGTAGAGAGAGAGAGATAGAGGGAGGGGGAGGGAGGGAGAGGGGGAGATAAAGAGGGAGAGAGAGGGGAGATAGAGAGGGAGAAAGAGGGGAGGTAGAGAGGTCGAGAGAGAGAGAAAGAATGACAGTGACAATGACAAATTATTTTATTTCGAAGATAATGAATAAGCATCCATGTGCTATTTTTTTACATTCAGTTCCCCGCACTTAGGGGTACATCATATGATAATAAAGTAAACACAATGCACATACACACACAGTAAAAATAAACAAAAATAAACAGTCCTACAATAAAAAACCCACAAAAATCAAAAGAAAAAAAACAACAAAAACAACAAAAATCACAACAGACAAAACAAACCAAAAAAAACAAAGAGCAAATAAAGCAAAACCAAAATAAAAACAAGATAATTCCCTCAATAAAACTCCACAATAAAAGGGAGGAGAGGGAAAGAGAGAGAGACAGAGAGAGGGAGAGAGAGAGGGGGGAGAGAGAGGGCGGGAGGGAGATAGATAGATAGATAGATAGATAGATAGATAGATAGATAGATAGATAGATAGATAGATAGATAGATAGATAGATAGATAGATAGAGAGAGAGAGAGAGAGAGAGGGGGATGGCGGGAGGAAGGGAGGGAGGGGGGGAAGGAGATAGAGAGGAGAGAAGAGAGAGAGAGAGAGAGAGAGAGAGAGAGAGAGAGAGAGAGAGAGAGAGAGAGAGAGAGAGAGAGAGAGAGAGAGTTGGGGGTGCAAGTAAATAAACCAACGACAGAGTATACAGCAAACAAGATTGAAGTGAAGGAAAAGGAAGTGGAGGAGGAGGAGAAGGAGAAGGAAAAAAGAAAAAGAAGAAGAAGAACAACAACAATAAAAACAACCAGATCAACAAGAACAAGAGCAACCAGATCAACAAGAACAACCAGATCAACAAGAACAACAA
>CM054149.1:42481386-42483886 GCA_028751875.1 Rapana venosa | reverse complement strand
AGACAGACAGGCAGACCGACAGACAGCAGAAGAATTACGTGAGGAATGGTCTGCAGACATAGAGAGACACGGAAAAATAGAGAAAGAGACAGAGAACAACAGACACAGAAAATGATAACCAAGTCAGAATTAGAAAGAAAAAAACGTTTATGTACAATTGGCAACGTAAACTAAGCTAGATGAGCATGGTTGCCTCGAGGATAGGTGACCGTTCGTACGTCTTGGCTTCAGTCCAGTCCCCTAGTTCACCCAGCTGTAAATGGGTACCTGCCCTTAATAGGGTCAGGGAAGGTAAAGCAGCGAGGGAGAGGAGATGGGCGCCACCCTTAATACGCTAGCCCTCCAATAAAAGCCTATGTCTCTGATACCTCGCTCCCCAATAATCGTATACGTTATGGGACAAATTCACATTGCTTGTTATAGACTTAATAAGGTGGGGGTGTTGTAGGGGATCTTTGCTTGATTTGTTGCTGTTATTATTTGTCTGTCTTTTTTAATTGTTGCTCTTGGTGGTGGTGGTGGTGGTGGTGGTGGTGGTGGTGGTGGTGGTGGTGGTGGTAGCGATGGTAGCGGTGGCGATGGCGGTGTTGTGTTGTTTTTTAGTGCCATTTTACATCCACTTTCTATTTCCTTTTTTGGCTAGGGTCACTGAAGGTAAAGCAGAGAGGGAAAATGTTGTTTTTGTCGTTGTTGTGCGTTCCCCAGCTTTACACCCTGGGGGTCACCCAGAACATGCACTCCGTCTCACTCATCCCACCCGGGAATCACTGTGAGATAGGAAATACACCGGATGATAAGTTTGCTTATATGACTCCTTTCAAGTACCTCGCCATATAGGCAGCCATACTCCGACTTCAGACAATTATTTTCTCCTTTAATTAAGGAGAGTGCAGGTTGTTATATCAAGAGCTTGTCATGGCTGAAGGCAATCTCAACGCAATAGTTTACAACATAACACCATGTTAGTGTAAGCCTTGGCAGTTAGCTGGCATCATTAACTGACACAGCTAAAATTTAGCCTGGGTCAGCGAGGGAATGGGAAAATGGGTAGTGCCCTCAATATACTGACCCCTACAGAAAGCCTATGTCTCTGACACCTCGCTCCCCCAACAACCGCAAACGTTATGGGAGACATTGATATTCCTTGTATTCGTCCACAAATCTGTGTACCTAGGCTACAACTGTGCAATGTTTTTCCCCTGGAGTTAACATCAGTGCAGACTTCACTCTCCCCAAAAGTCCTTCCGATGAGACTACAAACCGAGGCCCCGTATGTAAACGCACACGCAGAATATATTGCGCACACGTTAAATCACGTTCCACTTTTCGAAAGAGTACGCCATGACGTGCTGGTGGGAACAGATGACAAAATTTTCAAAACCGCATACACACAGGGGACTGGATGTTTTAAAAAAACAACACATGAGTGTTTATTCCATTATCCTCAATATACAAGAACAAATAGGTTTCAACTAGCAATAAATAAAAAACAAAAGAAGAAATAAAAACAATAAATAAAATAAATCTGTCTCTGACACCTCGCTCCCCCAACAACGCATACGTTATGGGACACATTGCTTGTATCTGACCTCCCCCCCCCCCCCCCCCAAAAAAAAAAAATCAGTGTAAATAAGCTATGATCGTGACTCAGAGCCAGTATGACTATGAGAGAACGCAAGAACACAAGGGTAAAAAAATTACTAGAACTTGCCAGCAAAAGCGCTTGCACAACCAGATAATGTGTCACTGTGTGAAAAAATAGCCTACCGTGAGCTAAACACGGTTTCGCTTGTTCACGTTCTTAACCGTCTGTCACACCCACACTTCTGGTGGCCTACGTTACGAAATACCTTTCATTCATTCCAATAGGTTTTGTCTGTGTGCCTGTCTGTCTGTCTGTATGTATTTCTGTCTGTCTGTCTGTCTGTGCGTGTGTCTGTCTGTCTGATTCTCTCTGTCTGGTTTGTGACTCTGTCTCTTTTCGCTGTGGTTCTATTTCCGTTTCTGTTTCTGTCTCGGTCTCTCAATCAGTCTCCATCTCTCAGTCTTTATCTGTCTGTCAGTCTGCCTTTCTGTCTGCCTTTCTGTCTGTCAGTCTGTCTGCCTGTCTATCTGCCTACCTTTCTGTTTGACTGTCTGTCTGAACGTGTGTATGTTTGTCTGATTCTCTCTGTCTGTTTCTGTTTCTGTCTCTGTCTCTCTGTCTCCTTCTCTCAGTTTCTATCTGTCTGTCTGTCAATCTGTCTATCTGTCTGCCTTTCTGTCTGTCAGTCTGTCTCTCCGTATGTCTCTCTGTCTCTCTGTCTATCTGTCTCTGTCTCTGTCTCTGTCTCTCTCTCTCTCTCTCTCTCTCTCTCTCTCTCTCTCTTTCCTTCATCTTGATTCTATTTTTTTACAAAACTGAAGAAAGAAGAATGAGCCAATTAAATGTGGGGCTTTACACCACCAAATAACAAGACACTCGCTCTAACCACTAGGCTATCCTTCCCTCCCTCGCTCC
>CM054149.1:42473886-42476386 GCA_028751875.1 Rapana venosa | reverse complement strand
CATATACACATACGAATGCACGCACACACGCACATACATACATACCTACACACACATACCCAGAGAGATAGAAAGAGAGACAGACAGACAGACAGAGAGACACAGAGAGACACAGACAGATAGAGACACAGACAGAGAGACAGAGAGACACAGAGAGAGACAGACAGATAGAGACAGACAGAGAGAGAGAGACAGAGAAAGACAGAGAGAGAGAGAATGACAATGACAAATTCTTTTATTTCGAGAATAATGAATAAGCACTCATGTGCTTTTTACATCCAGTCCCCGCCCGTAGGGATACATCTTAATAATAACCCAATACTTATACTCTCACACAGTAGAAACAAGGGAAATAACCTTTTCAAAACAACAACAACCCCCCCCCCAAAAAAAAATACAAACAAATAAATTAAAACAAAACTAAAAACACCACCCCTTCATCCCCCTAAAACCTCAACCAAAACAAAACAAACAAAACAAACAAACCAACAAAAGAAGAACAAAGATAAAAACAAACAACAACAACAAGAATAACAACAAAACCAAGAAAAATAACAACCAAACTTAATAAGTCATAAAAATAAACATCTACACATTGTCAAATGGTGCACATACTTGCTACATATAACAATAAGATATGAAACAGGGCATTCATTAAAGCTTAAGTACAGTCGACAGGCCCAATAAAGTATTGAAAATATAAAGTATGAATCCTTCATTAGGATACACTATAACTATAAGCAGAACGATAAAAGGTGAGAGAGACAGAGAGAGTGTGTGTTTGTGTGTGTTTCAGAGATAATATCAAATATATGATTCTCAAAGCAGTACACGATCACCATCAACATTCATTTTTGATTATACTCGTTCAAATTATATGTCATGATAATGAAATAAACTCAATACACATACACTCACACAATAAAAGCAAGAAACAAAAGAAAAGAGGAAATCCAAACCTATACAGTCATTGAGAGACACAGAGAGAGAGAGAGAGAGAGAGAGAGAGAGAGAGAGAGAGAGAGAGAGAGAGTGTGTGTGTGTGTGTGTGTGTGTGTGTGTGTGTGGTGTGTGTGTGTGTGTGTGTGTGTGTGTGTGTGTGTGTGTGTGTGTGTGTGTGTGTGTGTGTGTGTGTGTGTGTGTGTGTGTGTGTGTGTGTAGGGATAATGCTAAATATATAATACTCAGATAGCACACGATCACCATCAACACTTTTTGATTATACTCATACAAATTGAATGTCATGATGATAAAGTAAGCCCAATACCCATACATTCACACAATAAAGATGGTGATAAAAACGCAATAAAGTCATAAAAAGAACATCTACACATTGTAAGTAAGAGAGACATGTTCTTTTATTACCAGGATAATGAATAAGTACTCATGTGCATTTTTACATCCAGTCCCCGCCCGTAGGGACACATCTTAATAATGAACCCAATACTCATACTCTCAAAGAGTAGAAACAAAGGGAAAAAACTTTTTTTTTAAACAACAGACAAACAAAAACCAAAAAAAAACCTCCAAAACACCCCCACCCCCCTCCTCAAAAAACACACCAAACAAACAAACAAACAAACAAAACCCAAGAATAAACAACAACAAACAAGCAAACAAAAGAGAAAAACAACAACAACAAAACAAGAACAACAACAAAACCGCAAAAAAGAGAGAGCGAGCGAGCACAAGATCAGACAATAGAATCTCTTGATAATTATACTACATAATGCATAGTATCCAGTGTTCCCTTGCCATGGAATCCGTTGAAACTAATGAAAACGAAATTGCTGTGTCAAGCATGGCTGAAATGGTCTCTATCTCTTCCCGTATGTCTGTATCCCTATCTGTCTGTCTGTATCCCTATCTGTCTGTCTATCTCCGTGTGTGTGTGTGTGTGTGTTGTGTGTGTGTGTGTGTGTGTGTGTGTGTGTGTGTTGTCTTCAATTTAAACGTCTGTTCACTCTTAGGGATGTTAGAAATGTGTGTGTGTGTGTGTGTGTGTGTGTGTGTGTGTGTGTGTGTGTGTGTGTGTGTGTGTGTGTGTGTGTGTGTGTGTGTGTGTCTGTCAAAGTCAAAGTCAAAGTCAAAATTTTATTTTCAGATGGTACATTGAATAAGCAATGCATTTGCTTTTTTTCATCAAGCCATCTATCTAAGAACAAATCTCGAAATGATTATACTAAGACACTACATTATTGCATCATTTACCATTTAATTAAACCAGTAAAAAAAAAAGGAAAAAATCGATAAGGAAATACATTGAAAATACAAATTACCGCATATACATCTACACGCACTCACATACTCATGCATACCTGAGCGCGTGCGCGTTCACGTCCACACACACATTTAAATAAAAATGTTTCTGTGCGTGTGTGTGTGTGTTTGTGTGTGTGCGTGTGTGTGCACATGTGTGTCTTTTTCTGTCTCCCTCTCTCTCTCTCTCTCCCGCTATGGTCCTGTCTCTGTCTCTGTTTCTGTCTCTCCGTCTCTGTCT
>CM054149.1:42466386-42468886 GCA_028751875.1 Rapana venosa | reverse complement strand
GTCGTGTCCGACGATGACCTCCAAAATAGCAGCTGCCTCCTCTGCTGTTTTGGAAACTGGGCAGAAATTTGATTATAGTGGAGATGCCTTGCCCACAGTACATCCCCACTCTCTCGACCAAGTGGGCATAAGGACAGTCAGCGTTGGAGATGTTCTCCAAAGGCCAACCAGCCCCCAGGGCTGCAGCACTTAAGGACTGTGCGAGTCAAGCCTCCTAGTCAGAGAGTCCTAGTCGATCACTAAAGACTAAGCTGTAAAGTGGAATTCCACGAGTGGGAAAGCCACTGGTCATACAGCCTCTCACTTTGCTGTTGCCCCCAGCGTCAATGGTTTAATGAAGAACTGTGATAAAGCCCAGGCGCTGACGAACAGGTAGTGACATTGTAAACTCTTGAATGGGCGCAGGATGTTAATTCTGAAGAGTTCTTTGCCGCAGTTCGTATTTTTGTATGTATCTGTTTTCGACTCTGTGTGTGTGTGTGTGGTGTGTGTGTGTAGAGCAGAAAATGGCAAACGTGAACAAACAACACACACTCACAGTCAACACAGACACGCAGCATATACACCATTGTTCCTTTTTTTCTCCATTATTCTCTTTTAAGGCTTTTCTTTATGCAAGCTGGGGATCATAAGTTTTTATTTGTTTGTTTATTTATTTATTCATTTATTTATTCATTCGTATACTTATTCTTTTATTTCCAAGATAATGGAATAAACACTTGTGTGCATTTTTACATCCAGTCCCCCGTTTGTACGCGGTTTTTAAAGTTTTGTCAACTGTTTCCACTGGCACGCAATGACCTACTTTTCCGATAAAGCGCAACGGGATTTAACGTGTGCGCAAGATGTTCTGCGTGCGTTCGCACACGGGGCTTCGGTTTATAGTCTCATCCGAAAGACTTTTGGGGAGAGTGGAGTTGGCACTGATGTTAACTCTAGAGAAAAAACCCCTCTCGAACGAGATTCGAACACGGGTCAGCAGATCACGAATGCATCACTCTGACCACCAGGCTATCCCTTCTGCCCTGAGTTAAGTAGAGTAGCTGGTGTCATCAGCACAGTCTGGGTGTTGGCCTCCTTAAGAAACGAAACGGTTTAGGTTCTTTGTCCTTTTATTCAAATTGACTGTGTTCGATTTTTTTAAATTTCATGTTCATTTTCATACTACCTTAAGTCACGGCAGATTTCTCTGTTTGAAATGTAGGTCTCCTCTCCCTGGGGAGAGTGCGTCGCTACAAGAGCAGCGCCGCCCTTTCTTTTTTTTCTACCTGTCTGCAACTGTAATTGTTTCCCTATCAGAGTGGCTTTTTCGTCTACAGAAGTTTTCCAGGGTCAGCTCTCTTGTTGCATGGGTTCTTTTACGAGCGCTAAATAATTGTGTGTAACACACGGGACCTCAGATTATCGTCTCATCCGAAAGACTACCACCCAGACCACCACTTATGGTCAAATGAATAGGGAGGGGGGTGAGTTTTGGGACCAAACGGGGATCAAATCCCCGCACACTTCCGACCCGGACTTTTCGCTTTCTAGGCAGATGCATTACCTCTAGACCACTGATGTACCGCAATGAAGCTGCCAAAAAGCGGACACCGGACTTATGGGATGTTTTCAGTTCCTTTTGTTTAGGGCCCCACCGACTTAAAAGGCCGTGATCATCAGGGCTGTCACCTTATTTAGTGTCAGCAGCTGCTATAACGTTCACCTCAAGTTCAAAGCAACACCATCTAATCTCTCCAAAAAGGAAGGGAATCGTGGTCTAGAGGTAACGCGCCTGCCTAGAAAGCAAAAAATCCGGGTCGGAAGTGCGCGGGGGTTCGATCCCTGTTTGGGCCCGAAACTTTCCCCCCTTCCATTAGACCATGAGTGGTGGTCTGGGTGCTAGTCTTTCGGGTGAGATGATCAGCCGAGGGCAAGTGTGTTACACATAAGTATTTATCGCATAAAAAAGAACCCACGACAACAAGTAGAGTTGTCCCTTGCAAATTTCTGTAGAGAAATGCAACTTTGATAGTGTAATACAGTTCCAGGCAGGATAAGAAAAGAATAATGGGTGGCGCTGCTCTTGTGGAGACAATGTAAGATTTGTAGACAAGGATCATTACGGCTTTTACAGAAAACATAGGCCAAGTTTGTAACATTGTAGTCACCGTTCAGTCGTTATTATAACTAGCACAACAACCTCACAGTGATGTCTATGGATCAGATTTTGTCTTTTATTACGTCACTATTGAAACAGCTTTAACGGTTTGTCCTGTCAGCATTTTTGACGTCATACTTTAAAATGTTTTGTAACCAGCCGACATGGCGCAATGGTTAGCGCCTTGGGTTACGGACTAGAAGGTTGCGGGTTCGATTCCGATAGGAGTCATAGGGATTTTTCGGACTCCGGCCGGCTTCGACCCAGAGTGAGTGTGCTGTGGGCTCAGTGGGAAGACTGGGACCACACAGTCGAGCTTCATCCACATAACGGAAACGAGTTTGAGAGTGTTGGTCAAAT
>CM054149.1:42443886-42453886 GCA_028751875.1 Rapana venosa | reverse complement strand
CCGGGGAGAGCGGGAGAACGCGTCGCCTACTTAGCGCTGCGCCACCCATTACCTTTTTTTTTTTTTTTTTTTTTTTTTTTTTTTTTTTTTCTGCAGCTGTATTTGTTTCCTATCAGAGTGGCTTTTTTCTAAGAATTTTGCAGGACAATCTCATGTGTTGCGTGGTGTTTTTTTACGTGCGCTAAATATATTACGTGTAACACACGGGACCCTCGTTTATCGTCTCATCCGAAAGACTAGCGCCCAGACCACCACTCATGGTCTAATGGATGGGGGAAAAAATTCCGGTCCAAACGGGGTACGAACCGCCGCACACTTCAGACCCGGACTTTTCGCTTTCTAGACAGGCGCGTTACCTCTAGACCACCGATCCACAGACCTTGGGGACTGTGGGACAGGACCAGACAAACCCCAATTGAGTCCATCATTAAACAAAGGAAGTGGGGATGGATCGGCCATACACTCTGCAAGCCTGCGTCAAATGTCACCAGACAGGCCCTTGACTGGAATCCACAAGGGAAGCGGAAAGTTGGTCGACCAAAGCAGACCTGGCGCAGAAGTGTTGACGAAGAAACGAAGGCAGCCGGAATGACATGGGCCGAGCTGAAGAGGATCTCCCAAAACCGAGTTCGTTGGAGGGGTGTTGTTGCAGCCCTATGTTCCCCAAGGAACCATGAGGCATAAGTCAAGTCAAGGACATGGATTGATATCTTATTGTTATCGTTTACGTAGGTGTGATTATTGTAAAAATTTAAGTGTGATATCTTCAGTTTAACGTCTATTCACATTTAGTTATTTTAGACGGAATTTAAAGTGTGCAAGACTATCTAATATACGAGTTTTGGGATTCATTCCCAAATGCGTATGTGTTGTTCATTTGGTTTTTATGTTGTGTTGTGGTTGCTGTTGTCTTCGTTGACTTTTTTTGGTTCTTGTTTTGCTATTGTTGTTACTATTGTTGTAGCTAAGATTCTTCTTCTTCTTCTTCTTCTTCTTCGTCTTCTTCATCTTCGTCTTCTTCAGAATTATTATTCTTGTTGTTCTTCTTCTTCTTTAGACTTCTTCAGAATTATTCTTCTCCAGAATTATTCTTTTTCTCCAGAATTCTTTCTCTTCTCCAGAATTCTTCTTCTTCGGTGTTCTTTTTTGCATTCCTCGTCTTAAAATTGTCGGATTTGCTTTTCATTTTTCTCCTTTGCATTCTTCTTATTCTACGTTATAATTCAGATGAAAATGTTCTATTTTCTTGTTCTCTATCTTGCTGCACCCCTGTATAAATCAATCTCTCTCTCTCTCTCTTTCTCTCTCTCTCTCTTTGTCTGTCTGTCTGTCTGCTGTCGGTTTGTCTCTCTGTCTCTGTCCTAGTCTCTGTCTCTCTCTGTGTCTCTGTCTCTCTCTGTGGATGGTTTTTTTCTTAACTTTTTGGTATTGTTATACAGGACTGGCCAAAGAAAAAAATCACTTCTCATGCTTATTGTATTACTTTTTGAAAACAAAACTAATTCAACTCATTTCAAACCAATTCTCTCCATTTCCCTGTCTGTATGTCTGTCTACGCCTGTCCGTCCGTCCGTCTGTGTGTTTCTCTCTCTCTCTCTCTCTCTTCTCTCTCTCTCTCTCTCTCTCTCTTCTCTCTCTCTCTCTCTCAGAATTTTCTGTTGTTAGATTTTTTTCATTATTGCTACAGAGGACTGGATGTAAAAAAAACTTATCAATTCTCATGTTTATCATTTCTCCTTTTGAAAACAAGATTCGATTCCAATCAACCCAGTTCTCTCTCTCTCTCTCTCTCTCTCTCTCTCTCTCTCTCTCTCTCTCTCTCTCTCTCTCTCTCTCTCTCTTCCTCTCTATCCTTCTCAAACCGGATGACATTTACTCAGTGTCATCTGCTGACAAGGAAATATCGACCTGAAAATAACTGTCTATTATTATACCACCAGCTTCAAAGCGCGAGGGAACAAATACAGATATTGAAAAATCACTATAAATTTCTCCCCACTTCAGAAATGAACACATAGGAATATCGATCATTGTATGTCAACCTTCCTCAAGATTTGTGTTACGAAACGCGTAGTTTGTATTTTACTATGTCTATGTAGAGGGTTTTTTTGTTAGTTTTTTTTTTCTCCAATCTATTATTTGTGTGGGTTTTTTTTTCTTTTTCTTCGCCTGCGTGTCTTTCTCTCTTTTCTTTTCTCTCTTTTCTTAAGGTTATATTTTTTTCTTTTTGCCCCTTCATGCATTTTATTTCGATTGGTTCTATGGAAACATCAGATTGTATTGAAGTGACGGTATTTGAGCTGTAATATATATGTGTGTATATGTGTGTATGTGTGTGTGTGTGTGCGTATATACGTACGTGCGTGTATTTGCATGTGCTTGCGTGCATGCATGCGTGTCTGCGTGCATGCGTGCGTGCGTGCCCACGGGGTCTCGATTTACTTAACGTTTCATTTGAAAGACAAGCACCCGTACCACCACTCAAGGCCTTTAGGATGGAGAAAAACTGTGGACCCTTTCAGAGATGGAACCTGAGGCTCGTTGCTTTCCAGGCAGACATCTTATCTCCAAACCCTCAGCCCACATGTATTCACTGGTGGATCGGTGGTCTAGAGGTAACACACCTACCTAGAAAGCCAAAAGTCCGGGTTTCACGTGCGTGGTGGTTTGATCCCCATTTGTGCCAGAAACTCCCCCCCCCCTCCACCCTCTAGACCATGAGTGGTGGTCAGGGTGCTAGTCTTTTGGATGAGACGAAAAACCGAGGCCCCATGGCTAATACTCGTCTAGTGCGCGTAAAAGAACCCACGGCGACAAGAGAGTCTTTCGGATGAGACGATAAACCGAGGCCCCATGGCTAATACTCATCTAGTGCGCGTAAAAGAACCCACGGCGACAAGAGAGCTTTCCTTGGCAAAATTATGTAGATAAAGGCGCTCTGAGAGGAAACCAAATACATAGTATGCACTATCAAACCAATCTTTGTTAACATGTTCACACCAAGAAAAGCAGTCTTTTTTTTTTTCTTTTCGTTCTACGACTTGAGCTCTGAGATTGTTCATTGGTGAGATTTTGCGTACGCGACGTTTGGCTACGCATTAAAGTAGCTGCATTCCAACTTTGGGAATGATATCTAAACACAACATCAGTGCCCATGATTTCTAGTTTTAAACACACAAACACACACACACAACACACACACACAACACACAAATACCTTTTCACCCGTTCCTACCGACACGCAATGGCCTACTCTTTCGAGACGCAGAAAGGGTTTTGACGCCTACCAAGACAAAACAGTTTCGTCAGGTATTACACAGAATTTTCAGAATTATAAATCTTATCCGAAGGACCTTTAAAGGAGAGGAGTCGGTAGTGATGATAATTCCGGGGAGAAAATCCCCTCAAACAGGTGTCTCGCTGTTGTCTCAAACACCCGCCGCCAGATTCCAACCTTAATGCCCTAACCAATAGGCTACCCCCTCTCCACCCCCACCCCCCTCTCCACCACTTCACCCCCCCCTCCCCCCTCAAAAACAGTTTGAGTGTTGTAGGTGTGCAGTTTGTTATTCTAAGCAACATTGTTATCATATTACTCGAGTTACGAGCCTGTATAGTCTAACTCTAAACTTGGTGTCTTTGAGATTCAACCAATCCATTGTTGGCTGTCGCTCTTTCTCTGTTTCTGGTCCAGAGATCTGGAATAACCTCCCTCTCCCCCTTCGCCAAAAGCCTACTTATGACACTTTTAGATCCAGCCTCAAGACATATTTATTCCAAATCTAATTTCTCCCCTCTTGTTTCATCTCAAATATATCCCTGCCTAAAACAGCCCAAATCCCACCACCCTGCCAAAGTGTATAATCTGTGTGTGTGTGTGTGTGTGTGTGTGTGTGTGTGTGTGTGTGTGTGTGTGTGTGTGTGTTGTGAGTGTGTGTGTGTGTGTGCGTGCGTGCGTGTGTGTGTGTGTGTGTGTGTGTGTGTGTGTCTGTGTGTGTTTCTGTGTGCGTGTATGTACATTTGAATTTGTTGCGTGTATGGGTGTGTTGAATGCAAGCGCTTTGATTTCTTTTTGCAAGATACAGCGCTATATACATTTCATTCATTATTACTAGTATTAGTATTTGCCGATGATGGTCAAATTGATTATTTTTTCCTTACAGCTGCAAATTATCGATTATTGTAATTCATATTACAATATATTATAATGTGTTATGAGCTCATCGGTAGTTCTTTTCTCTTTGTTGTTGCTGTTGTTGGTGTGTTTCTTTGTCTGTTTGGGTTTTTTGTTGTTGTCCAAAATCTTAATGTTAGAATGTAACATGAAATGTTACTATTCCCTTTCCTTATACGTGTTTTTTTAAGTCTGGGTGTAAGGCTGTGGTTTAAAATGGGGGGAAAACTAAACATTTCATTCTTTTATTCAGTTCGTTCGCTCTGTTTGTCTGAGTATGTCTGTCTGTCTGCCTGCATGCCTGCCTGCCTGTCTCTCTGTCTGTCTCCTCTCTCTCCTCTCTCTCTCACTCTCTCTCTCTCTCTCATCTCTCTCTCTCTCTCCATCTCTCTCTCCTCTCTCTCTCTCTCTCTCTCTCTCTGTGGCCTGTACAAACTGTGGGACCTCTGGGGTAAGACAATTGAACACAAGCCAAAAAGATGGTAATGACCCCCATCTCTCACAAAGCACCAAACAGGCTGTGACAGAGCTGGGTTGTGTCATACATGGTATTTCAGATGACATATCACAAAGTATGGAACAGTCTGAAACTGAGTTGAACATTGACAAAGACGACATGATAGACAAGGCTGAGAATGAAAATATACTTGAACATAGTACATGTAGTACGGTGGATCGGTGGTCTAGAGGTAACGCCCCTGTCTAGAAAGCGAAAAGTCCGGGTTCGTATCCCGTCTGGGCCCGAAACCTTTCCCCCATCCATTAGACCATGAGTGGTGGTCTGGGCGCTAGTCTTTCGGATGAGACGATAAACCGAGGTCCCGTGTGTTACAGAAAATTATGCAGCGCACGAAAAAGAACCCTCGGCAACAAGAGAGTTGTCCCTGGCAAAATTCTTAGAAAAAAGCCACTCTGATAGGGAAAGAAATACAGTTGCAGACCAAAAAAAAAAAAAAAAAAAAAAAAAGGGGTGGCGCTGCTCTTGTGGCGACGTGCTCTCCCCGGGGAGAGCAGCCCGAATTTCACGCAGAGAAATCTCGTGACTTAAAGTGGTATAAATAAATAAATAAATAATTAAATAAATATCTACTGACAAACTGACAGATGGACAGGACATGGGACATACTCCGGACAAAGACATGGGTCAAACCTCACAGAACCCATCTGCATCTCACTGCCTGCGTCCAAGACGGGCTGCATCTGGTTCACGTGCTCTGAGCCAGAGCCGTAGTAAAGCTGCACCAAGATCAAGCAGCCAGAGCAACATTGTTGACTCTTTTAAAAGGGCTGAATCTGGAAGGCTCACACAGAATAAAAAGCAGGCACAACCACATGATTCCTTGCCCAAAAAGCGTGGTTTGGAAAGCGCCAACAAATAGGATTTTGGCCTGGCCACAGTACTTGGTACTAAGTCCCCAAATAAAAAGGGGTGTTGTTGCACTAGAAGTCATGAAATGTCATCTGGGATGGAAGCACAACTTATTGGAGATAGTGTAAATACTAGACAAGTAAAATTTCTTAACTATAATGTAAATGGGTTACTACAAAAGCTAGAAAATAAGGATTTCATTAATTTTGTGACATCCTATGATTTTGTTTGTCTAACCGAGACTTTTGTTGCTTTTGATTTTGAATCAGCTCTGTTCAAAGACTTTGAAATATTTACCTCTAAAGCAAAAAAGCTGTCACATCAAGGGAGATATTCTGGTGGTGTTATTGTTATGATAAGGAACTGTTTTGCTAGTTTTATTACACGCATTAATATAGAACAAGAGAACATGGTAGTTGTAAATATCAACAAAGATTTATTTTGTACAAGAAAAAATGTTATGTTTGTTTGTTCCTATATTCCTCCCTATGATTCTGCATTTTGGAAGACACAGCAGGGTGTCTATGGCATTGAGCTATTAGACCAATGTTTATCAGATTTGTATGAATCATTTGGTGACTTTCTCATTGTTATGTGGTGACTTGAATGCAAGAACTGCACAGAAAAATTACTGTTTTAATGGAGATGATGATGATTATGAACAAACTATATTCCCTGATCAAAACCAGTATCCTAGAAAATCTCAAGACAACAGCATAAACAATTTTGGTCAGCAGTTAATTGAGTTTTGTAATATTTTTGATTGTATCATATTGAATGGTATGTGTAATTCAGGCTTTGATGACAGTTGTACATATATTGGGCTTTCTGGTGAAAGTGTGTTGGACTATTTTATTGTGTCAATTGAGCTTTTTTCTTCTAATTGTGTGACATCTTTGTTTGTTGAGAACTCTGTAGATTCAGATCATTTACCAGTTTCTTTGCACTTAGAATCTAGAGGAGAAGACACTGTTGATCTTACTGAAACAAAACAAAATGAAAATATGGTGTTTGGAAAATTTATATGAAACAAGGTACATGAAGATGATTTTGTAAAAGCCTGGGAAAGTAGAGATATTCAAAACAGAATGGCCTTGGCAACAACAAGTATTGACAGTGATGTTGAAAATGCATTAGATATATTTGTACAATGTCTGAAAGATTCAAGCAAATGTATGTTTAAGGTGTTTTGTCCCAACCAAAAGAAAAAATCAGAGTGGTTTGATGGTGAGTGTAGCACAACAAAAAAGGAAGCAAGGAAAAAACTAAACCACTTTAGAAAAACAAGAAAAGAAGAAGATAGGGTTGCATATGTTGAAGTTAGGAAAAGGTATACACGACTACTAAAGATGAAAAGACAAGCATTTAGAAAGCAAAAGGCTGACATTTTAGTAAGGGAAATTCATAATCCGTCACGTTTTTGGAAAGAATTAAGAGCAATGGGCTGTACAAATAAAGAAAAAGTCTATAACAAAATTTCCACAGATAGTTGATGTAACCATTTCAAGAGTGTTTTCCAAAATGCTAATATAGATGATAATAATTGTGACATTGAATTTGATTTGTCTGATGAAGTGTGCCATGTCCTGAATGAAAGCATATCAGAAGAAGAAGTTATTCAGGCCATCAGAAAACTAAAAAATGGTAAAGCGAGTGGTATAGATGACATATCTGCTGAAATTCTAAAAACTGGTGGCAAGAAGGTCCAGGCATTTCTGACATAACTATTTAACCAAATTTTTGAGCAGGGAATCTACCCTCATGACTGGTCCAAAGCTATAATCATTCCATTACATAAAAAGGGAGACTTTGAAAATGTAGACAATTATAGAGGGGTGTCTCTTTTAAGCATAATTTCTAAATGTTACACAACAGTTTTGAATACACGACTGTACAGTTGGTTAGAAAATAATAATATTATTTCAGAGTGTCAAGCAGGTTTTCGGAAAAAGTATTCAACAGTCGATCAGATATTTACTTTGTATGCTGCAATTCAAAATTGTATGAGTAGGAAAGGTAGGAAACTGTATGTTGCTTTTGTAGATTTTAGGAAGGCTTTTGATTCAGTTTGCCATAATAAACTTTTGCAATGTCTTAAAGACCAGGGTGTTCGGGGTAGATTTTTTGCTTCACTGAGGGCTATGTATATGTCATTGTTGTCATGTGTACGTGTAAACTCTGAATTAACAGACATGTTTGAAACACCAGTTGGAGTCAGACAGGGATGTGTTTTGAGCCCTACCTTGTTTTCAATTTTCATAAATCAATTAGCAAATCACATGAATGATAAAGGTAAACATGGGGTTCGAATGATACCTGATGCTATGGAATTATTCATTTTGCTATTTGCAGATGATGTAGCATTGGTGTCAGTTACTCCAGGTGGACTTCAAAACCAATTGAATGTTTTAAAGAGCTGTTGTGACAATATGAATCTTTGTGTGAATATTGATAAAACTAAGGTAATGGTATTTAGAAAGGGGGGCTTTTTAGGGAAACGTGAAAAAGAGTTCTTTGATGGTAAAAGGTTAGAAGTGGTAAATAGCTATTGCTATCTGGGATTTAACTTTACAACTATGATAAGTGCAAAAAGAGGAACCCTTCACTTAGCTTCTAAAGGGAAAGGCAGCAGTTCAAGTTAATAAGGTTTTCCAAAAATGTAAAGAAATAACAGCAGACACATTCTTAAAGATTTTTGATGCTAAGATCCAACCGATATTGATATATTCTGCTGAAATTTGGGGACTAAACAGATTAGAGCATTTAGAGAAGGTTCATATGGCTGCTTGTAAGAGGTTTCTTGGTGTTCCAATCAGGACCCCAAACAACATGGTATATGGGGAATTGGGCAGATATCCATTGTATGTAAATACATATGTAGCATGCTTAAGATTTTGGTTTAAACTATTACAAATGGGTGAAGAAAGGTTACCACGTAAAGCTTATGAAATGTTACTTGAACTTGATAAATGTGGTAAGCTGTGTTGGGCTTCAAAAATGAGAGAGATACTGTGTGTCACTGGCTTTAATATAGTTTGGTTGCAACAGGGTGTTGGGGATATAAAAGCATTTTTACATTTATTTAAACAGAGGCTTGTTGACATGTTCAGGCAAGAATGGGATGGGGCTGTTAGGGATCGTGACAGGTACACAACGTATAGGACATTTAAAGCTGTTTTGGAGAAGGAAAGGTATATTTTGGATATGGATACATACTGTTCCGAGTTGCTATAACACAATTAAGGTGTAATGTTCTTCCTCTAAACAATAATGTGCATCGCTACAGTGAAATTGTACAAAATAAAATGTGTCCATGTTGCAAAGAAAAAATCGAAAATGAACAACATTTCATATTTAAATGTGATGGGTATGAGGATCTAAGTGCTAAAATTCTAAAAGAATCAGCCAAGCTTCCGTTTCATGCACTACTCAGGGCTACAAATCCAAATCACACGCACAATTTATCCAGGTTCGTGTTCCATGCAATTAACAGAAGAAAAAACTTCATTGTGGAAACATTGATCTAAATGTTGTGTTGCTATAATTTAATGAGAACGGCCATTGAGCATTTATTTTATGTGTGTGTGTGTGCACAAGCTCGTGCACGCGCGAACATGTGTGTATGTTTGTGCGTGCGTGCGTGCGTGTGAGTGTGTGTGTATGTGTTGGTATGAGTGATTTGGAGGGGAGGGGGTTGAGTGTAAGAGCGGATGGATGCCCATGCGCATGCGTGCGTGTGTGTGTTCGCCCGTGCGTGCAGGGGGGTGTGTGTATGAAGGCAGTTGAGGAAGTGTCCAGCATAGGACTGTCGGATGAAAATTTGCATATTTTATGTGATTGAGAGGACATGTGATGAGTGAATATTGTTTCTGAAGTGATATCTTGCAATGTTTTGATTAACACCCTATCTTCTCTTTTTATGACGTAAAAGTTACATGACATGAAAGAGCACAGTGTGTGTGAGGTTTGTGTGTGTGGGTTTTGGGGGGTTTTTTGTTTTGTTTTTTCCTATACAGCATTGTGTTAACATTGCAGTAGCCTAGAGCTGACATGGTTGTATTTGATGTATACTTTTTTTTTTTTTTTTTTTTTTGAGTGGTGAATGTTTTGAGAATGCAATAACTTGTGAGTATAGTAACTATTATGAAAATGCAAGAAAACCTAATGAGCATTAATGATTTCAAATGTTATGATTTATGATGTGCTTGATGTTTGTATTTTGTAGTGAGAAGGTGTTAACATATCAGGTATAGCTTCATCAATAACTTTGTTAATAGGTCTATTGTCTTTTTGTGGTACCCTGGGAAGTGGTTAAGGTGAACTGAGTTTTTGTTTTTAGCTGTGTTTTGTTTTGATTTGTTGGCATACGACAGTCTTTATTTAGGCATGATATTGGAATATGCTTATGCAAGAGTATACAGTTATGAGTGCACTCCAGGGTATTATGTCAAAGTCTT
>CM054149.1:42436386-42438886 GCA_028751875.1 Rapana venosa | reverse complement strand
GGGCAGGCGTTGGTCGACATGGCTGCAGGCTGGTCTGTCTTCAGCCACAGACACACACACACACACACACCACACACACACACACACCACACACAGACACAAACACACCACACACCACACACACACCACACACACACACACACACACCACACACACACAACACACACACACACACACACACACACACACACACAACAACACACACACACACACACACACACACACACAGCCATGTCAAGGCCGGGTCCAAACCTCTCAGATGCAAGTATAATATCAACATGTTATTGTTTGTGGCAATGTTGCTTCTGGTTCTATTGTTGTTGGGGTTAAGGCACCAATTTCAAGTAATGTACGCCCTTGTACTCAGCTTACCTAAGTAATCCCCAAAAAAGTGTTTATCGTGGGCAAGCTCTCACTCTACATGCCCATGCATATCATTCTCAAACTATCGTACCTTAGCCATAATTATAACGAGACATGACTGTCTACCCCAAACAGCACTGACAGGAAGAAAGTGGAAGACAGTACAGAGAGGTAAAGGCAGACCAAGACGTCAATAGACAGATGATACAAGTGCATGAAAATTCAATATTAAGTTTTGTTGGATTAATTATTTGTAAAAAGAAATGTCACGTTTTTCTATAACATTCTGTTATTGCATTTGTTTACTAGCACGTGTTTCCGTCTCGACTGAGCAAGATATAAGCTCTTAGCCTTTTGTTGCTCAGGGTAATGTACTGTATGATTTTGTTAGAATGTTGTGGGTTTTATTTAAAGTAACCATGTTTAAGACAAGACGATGGGAAAGACTGTTCACACAGGTGGTAGGCTAGCTGAGGGCATGCACATGCTTATTCTGTCACCCTTGAACAAAGAACGATTCATCCACTCATGCAGCTTGGCTACGCAGGTATGACTTGCAGATACATGGCACGTCAGCCATATTATACCAGCACCAACACTGCATCACCTCAACAGACAGCCCTGAAAACGGAATCACAGACATGAATTACATTCAATCTCAGAAACTACACACTCGCACGTACGTAGGCACACACTGCACGCGCACGCACCCACACATACGCACACACACGTACACAAACACACACACTTACACACACAAGCACAAAAACGCACATAAACACACGCACACAAACTCACGCACGCACGCACGCACACACACACACACACACACACCACACATAAACATACACTTACACCCACACACAAACACACACACACACACACACAAACACACACACACACACACACACACACACACACACACACACAACTTATTCAATGTACCATCTGGAAATAACAATTTGACTTTACTTGACTTGACTTGACTTGACTTCACACACACACACACACAGAGTTTAGGAACGGCACCTAATCCTATCCTAATGCATAACTGTGCGTGTGATGCATCGAGGCACAAACGTGATCCTATTTGTGCTCTCTCTCTGTCTCTACACCTGTCTACTTAGTAATGCAAGGCTAACACATACAGCCAACCTATAAGTCTTACAAGCAAAGTGGCAAACTTTATCTATCTATCTATCTATCTATCTACCTATCTATCTATCTCTCTGTCTGTCTGTCTGTCTGTCTGTCTGTCTGTCTGTGTGTCTGTTGTCTGCTTATCTATCTATCTATTTATCTATCTATCTATCTATATATATATATATATATATATAGAGAGAGAGAGAGAGAGAGAGAGAGAAATATCCAGCCACCCATTCATCATTCATCCATCCATCCACCCATCCATCTATTCATCTATCCATCCATCCATCCATCCATTTATCTATCTATCTCTATATATATATCTATCTCTTTATCTCTCTATCTCTCTGCCTATCTATCTCTCTATATTTCTTTCTTTCTTCCTTTCTATATCTCTCTCTATCTCTTTCTATCTATCTATCTATCTACCTATCTGTCTACCTATCTATATATCTACCTATCTGTCTGTCTATCTCTATCTATCTATCTATCTATCTATCTACCTCTCTATATATCTACCTATCTATCTGTCTATCTCTACCTATCTATCTATCTATAGATCTACCTATCTGTCTGTCCATCTCTATCTATCTATCTATCTACCTATCTTATATCTACCTATCTGTCTGTCTATCTCTATCTATCTATCTACCGATCTATATATCTACCTATATGTCTGTCTATCTCTATCTATCTGTCTGTCTATCTATATCTATCTATCTACCTATCTATATATCTACCTATCTGTCTGTCTATCTCTCTCTCTCTACATATCTATATATCTACATATCTGTCTGTCTATCTCTATCTATCTATCTTTCTGTCTATCTATCTACCTATCTGTCTGTCTATATCTATCTATCTATCTACCTATCTATCTATCTATCTATCTATCTATCTATATGTCTATCTATCTATCTATCTACATATCTGTCTATCTATCTAGCTAGCTAGCTATCTACCTATCTGTCTATTTATCTATCTATCTACC
>CM054149.1:42423886-42426386 GCA_028751875.1 Rapana venosa | reverse complement strand
TCTTTTGTAAATACAAATAAATACAAGAAAAATCACATGATGCATTTAACGTAATGAAAACCAAAAAAACAAAAATGAGCTCTTATGAACGGATACGACTTTAAAGCTCTGACGTAAACTCAGTTTCAAAATGAACACAAAGTAATAACAAGGATGAACAATAGGAACCAATAAGCAATAACTAAAATAATGAAAAGAACATTCTAAAATGCTATATTAGACCATCCATTGACATTGTATGTGAAATTTTCAAAAAATATTCTTGCTGGAGACTACAGCGTAATTATAAATGTTTCTTTATGTGTTTCACAAAATGCTGGAGTTTACATAATATAAATGTTACTTTAGTTTAGTCACAAATGTTAAGCTAATTGGAACTTAGCTGTAATTGTCTTAATTTTCAGTGCTTCAGCAATAAACTTTGCAACCGATTTGATCACAATATCATCATCAGGCGATAAGATAGAAAAAAATATCTTGCCTTCGGAAAGCTTCTAGATTGAGAACACCACAGTTTTCACGTATGGAAACATATGATTGACAATGAAACAGGAAATGCACTTCATCATCAAGAATATGACCACACATAGGCATGGGAATTGTGTGGACGTCTCAGTTGAAACCATCTTTTGTTGTATTGAAGCCGAGTGTTCTTAGTCGAAATCTTGCATAAATTAGTCGATGCCATTTGTCAGTGACTATTCGAAGATACTTTTCAGCTTGAAAAGCACACTTAAACGAAAAAACCAGCAGTATTTATCTTTACTTTCCATGTCCGAGTGCCAATTTTGTTTAAATGAACAAATGAGTCTGTCTTTCAATTCAGAAATAAACCCATGCTCGCTACCTACTTCCTGAGACAATAACACGATTCCAAAACCATGTTCTGATATAAACTTTTTAACTTGATATGCCCAATTCTTCTTACCCAGCTCCATTTGTATAACCATCATGTCATAAGACTGCCTACATAAACGTGACCCTGAAGTTTCAGTAGTTTTAGCCAGTACTTAATACACTTAACAGACGTTCTGATGTTTAAAGGATATCTTCCCGTTTCTCCATATAGTACAGTATTTGACGAATGGATTGGGACATTTAAGAAACGTTTGATAGCATATGTATGTATTTTTTCTATTTGTGGATTAACAGTAAGTCCCCATATTTCAGATGCATATGTAAGTAAAGGTTCTATTTGAACATCAATTTCCAAAATAAAGAACAATCTACTGAATTCAGCTTTCGTAACGTTTTTAAGATTTCGATTACACCTTTTTTCCCTTTCCTGCAACATTCACGCCATGCAACATTCAAACTTAGCTTCGTTGAAAATGTCATCCCTAGGTACTTATAAGAATTCACGACTTTCACTTCAGCATTTCCATAAAACCATTTTTCACGCACTGATAAATGTCCACCCATTCTAAAAATCATGATGTTCGTTTTTTCCATATTGACTGATAAATCTAGGCGATCTGCCTCTTCCTTTAAAAATTTCTAGTTGGTTTTGTAAGCCAACTCGAATATTTTAATGAATGAACTTGAAAATTTCTATTTTAATAAGAGAGAGACGCAGAAAACGTAAGGGACAGAATGAAGCAAACTTATACGAAAAGGAGAGAGTGGTCCACTACCACCACCTTTAATTTAAAAAAACAAACAAAACAAAAAACTTCAGAATATCAAGTATCAGACATTGATTTTTTGTCTCCCTCAGATCTGAGATCTGCCGCTAGTTCCTTCAAATATTCAAGACATCGATTGGAACTCGCTCTTGTTAGCACAACACACAGACACCCTTTTCTCCGCGCAAAAAAAAGAAAAATAATCCACCGTGATTTTAGCTTGTTAGCAAAGCATACAAACTATTCATGCCATTCAATACTTAAGCTATTGATCGACATGTCCTGGTTAGTACACTAGACAACAACAAAAATAACAGTTTCTAGGTGGGGGGGGGGGGGGGAATAACAGACGAACGTTTTGAAAATCGTGTAGATGTTGATGAGTAAGTCTATAAAAAAAAAAAGGACCAAATGCAAAAAAAAACCAATGTTATTTATGTATTTATTTATATCACTTTAAGTCACGAGATTTCTCTGCGCGAAATTCGGGCTGCTCTCCCCCGGGGAGAGCACGTCGCCACAAGAGCAGCGCCACCCTTTTTTTCTTTTTTTTTGTCTGCAACTGTATTTGTTTCCCTAGCACAGTGGCTTTTTTCTAAGAATGTTGCCAGGGACAACTCTCTTGTTGCCGTGGGTTCTTTTACGTGCGCTGAATAATTTTGTGTAACACACAGGACCTCGGTTTATCGTCTCATCCGAAAGATTAGCGCCCAGACCACCACTCATGGTCTACTGGAAGGGGGGGAGGGAGTTTCGGGCCCAAACGGGATTCGAACCACCGCACACTTCTGACCCGGACTTTTTGCTTTCTAGACAGGCGCGTTACCTTTAGACCACCGATCCAATTAAAAAGATTCTGTCAGTTCCCGCCCTAG
>CM054149.1:42413886-42421386 GCA_028751875.1 Rapana venosa | reverse complement strand
TCACTCACTCACTCTCTCATTCACTCAATCGTACACGCACATCCACACACACATCCACACACATAGAAATTCATAGGTATATACATACACACACACGCGCGCACGTACACACGCACAAACAAACACACACAACACACACACACACACACACACTCACTCACTCACACGCAACACACACACACACACACACACACACACACACACACACACACAAGCACACATACATACACTCTTGCCCCCACCCCCACCCCTACCTACACACCTATACGTACACTCACTAACACGCACGCACACACTCACACACACAAACACATATACACACACTCTTAACCCCCACCACCGCCCACCCACCCCCACCCCCACCTACACACCTAAACACACACACTCACTCACTCACACGCACCACACACACACACACACACACACACACACACACACACACACACACACACACAACCACATACATACACTCTTGCCCCCACCCCCACCCCTACCTACACACCTATACGTACACTCACTAACACGCACGCACACACTCACACACACAAACACATATACACACACTCTTAACCCCCACCCCCCCCCCACCACACCCACCCCACCACACACCTAAACACACACACGCACTCACTCACACCGCACACACACACACACACACACACACACACACACACACACACACACACACATACACGCACTCTTGCTCCCCACCCCCGACCCACCCACCCCTAATACCACCCGCACCTACACACCTACACACCTACACACACACACTCATTCCTTTCAGTCCCGTATCGATTGCATTTCGTCCTAACAAACTAAACTAATAAAATTTTCTTGTTTCCATGGTTTCCTCAGAATTTTACATGTTCCTCTGAAGATAATATTGCTTGTTTTTCATTGCATTTACAACAGAGAGATGCGGGATGGCAAATGGTTCTGCAAATATGGACTATACCGTACGTGTACTGGGCCTACTGATCTCCTTTTTTTTTTAACTTAGAAGAAGAAAAAAGATCATTTGTTTTGCCAGAGAGGTGTGTTTGTAAGTATGTCTTTAAGACAAGGATTCTGTTGTTTTTTTCTTGAAAAAATACTTCATATACACACGCGCGCACGCATCCACACTTAAACAACCACGCACGCACGCACGCACTCATGCACGCACGCATGCACGCACACACACACACACGTAGTCACGCACGCATGCACGCACGCACGCACGCACGCACACACGCATACACACACACACATACACACACAGGGGGAGAGAGAGAAGTGCAGGGGGAGAAACACATAGAAAGAGGGGTGGAGACGGGGAGAGAGAAACTGAGAGAGAGGGAAGAGAGAGAGAAACAGAGAGAGGGGAGAGAGAGGAGAGAGAGAAGGAGAGAGAGGAGAGAGAGGAGAGAGAGAGAGAGGAGAGAGAGAGAGAGAGAGAGAGAGAGAGAGAGAGAGAGAGAGAGAGAGAGAGAGAGAGAGAGATGTCATATTAAAATGCTGATATTATTCTATCACACAGTATTTTACTTCCATTTTTCAAGAAACAAAATCCCTATTGCGATATTTATAAGCAGAAAAGCTCAACATTTTTTATTGGTCTTGACCCACTCAACTCCTTCCATTTTTCCTCGGAATACTTAAAGAAGAGCTCATAGACAGGTACTCTAAACCCGTATAGCTTTACCCAACTTATCGATTTCATATTCTGCCTATCTCTCTGCTAAAAACACAGGCTCTGGAATGCATCAAGGGCTTTGACTGTGAATGAAGTAGTATACAATTGCTGATTGATCCTCGCTGGAAGAATCTGTGGTTAGCCTGAGTAAAGCTGAATCGGTGTGTCTTGGACCATGGAATTCCGTGTTGGGCCACCGTAGTGCGCAAGGGAATGCTTCTGGACTTGTGGGGAACGATGTCAACTGAGAGTGATTGTTGAAACCTTTCAACAGGACACGACTGAGTGGATATCCGCAAGTGTACTGTGGTATTTCATCTTCGTCAGTGAAAGCAAAGTTTGTGAATAAGGAATATTGGTGTTTTTTTCATGCTTCATATCTTAACCACGGGTATATATGTGAAATAAGAACTTAAGCATTACAAAGCTGTACAGAAACAACCTATAATGCAAAAGTGAGACTTAATAAAACAGAAAGATAAAATTTAAACGCAACAATAGAGAAAACTCAAGTTTGCCAACAAGTTCTTTAATAAGTATGTTAACACCATTTTTTACTAGACTAAGCAGAAAGAGAGAAAGAAGCAAAAGAACATAACAGACAGAAAGAATATAAAAGACCAAACAAAAACAGCAGAACAGAGAACAAACAAAAAGAAAAGAACAGAGAAAACATCATCAATAAAGCGGTTTTTTTCAGAGGAAAACAAACCCAAACGAAAGGAACTCACAACCGTCCTTCAGGGTGAAAAAAATGAACATAACCTTAAACACATCCCTGAAAACAGGAGACCAAAATCCAAAACTAAAAACTCTCCTTTGAAAAAAAAAAGTACAGAAGCTTTTAGACGGTAACCTAACACTGATTAAGAATAAATCGTGCAACCAGCCCTAAAAAATAGCCAACAGAAAACGGAAAATTAAAACTTGATCAATCAAGGAGAAAACAAAGCAAATTCAAAACTATCTTTGCAAAAAAGACGAAAACAAAACGCTTAAAAGACCATACCCTTACACCGCCAAACTCGCCAAAACTTTAACACACGTCTTACACGTACTCTCCCCAACATGGCCGTGTCAGCCGCTACCATGTCTCGAATGCCTCGTGGGGGACGTAACGGTGGTGGAGGTGCTCTGGGAGGTGGAGGAGGGGGTATGAGGAATGGGCGGGATGGTCAGCGTAACATGCTGGGGGTTCTGTCTCGCATCAAGGTGGACATGAACCATGGCGGACGGGCCACGAAAGGCTGGAGGAGAAAGACCGGGTCCAGCCGCTACAGCTTCCGCTCAGCCTCTTCCCTGGACTCGCAGCGGGCGGTGAGTTTGGTTTTTTTGTGTTTTTTGGTGTTGTAGTGTTGTTGTTGTTGTTGTTTGGGTGTTTGGTGTGTGTGTGTGTGGCGGGGGGGGGGGGGGGGCAAGGGAGGGGGTATAGGTGTAGTTTATGTGTGTGTGTGTGTGGGGGGGGATAGGGTGTGTATATGTGAGGTGTGGTGTGGTGTGGTGTGTGGTGTGGTGTGGTGTGGTGTGGTGTGGTGTGGTGTGTGTGTGTGTGTGTGTGTGTGTGTGTGTGTGTGTGTGTGTGTGTGTGTGTGTGTGACAGAGAGACAGAGACACAAAGAGAGACAGTCAGTAATTATGAAACACACAGAGACAAGACGAATAAAGCTTTTGAGTACAAAGTTCAAACAATTAGATTTAAGGTGGGGTTTTTTGAGTGCTACTTTCGTTGTAGAGCAAAATAGCTATTTCAGAATTAGAATCAGCATTTCCCCACCCCCTAATATTGCACAAAATTAATGCTGGTATCCTAAAGAGTATAACGATGGTATTTACAGAAGTGCTAGCTGATGAGTCAGAGTTTTCAGATTAAAAATAAACTACATGAAAAGAAAAGAAGAAGAATTTGAAAAAGATTTTGAAGAAACAGAAGATTTTGAAGAAAAAGAAAAGAAGTAGCAATAGAAGAAGCAGCAGAAGCAGCAACAGTAGGAGTAGCTTAGTAGTAGTAGTAGTAGTAGTATAGTAGTAGTAGTATAGTAGTAGTAGTAGTAGTAGTAGTAGTAGTAGAAGAAAGAGAACGCAAAGAATGAAAGAATGCAAAGACAAAGAAGAAAACGAAGAAGAGGAAGAAGAAAAATATAAAGATAACACTAGACAGGATAGACACCAATTTTGTATATAAAAAAATTAAAAAACCAACTAAATAAACAATTCAGACACATTACAAGCCTATCTACATATCGTGCTATTTCGAAATATCACTTCGTGCAACTCTACGTGCTAAAACAAGCCCCCCATTTCGATTACAGCATCTTTTCTCTACACAATTATAGCAAGAGAGGCAAGGAAAGCAATCACACGAAAACAAAATAATGCTGAAGAAAAAAAAAATACCACACAAAAAAGAACAAATCCCCGAAGAAAAGAAACACTGTATTAAAATAATTATGTCATCGCGTGATAAAGGAGCACTGGTGAGAAGTTGGGAATTATTCCTAAACGGTTTAAGGCTTTGTGTGACTCGCGACTCGTGGACTAAGATGGTTCTTATCTCAATAGTAAAGATTTAACGTGGCTGACTTTGGTGTCTTTAAAAAAAAGAATTAACGATTCTGTTATCTCCCCATCAATCATTGCTCTGTCTTGAGTGTGTGGTGTGTGTGTGTGTGGTGTGGGGGGGGGGGGGGGTGGGGGGAGGGGGGTGGGGGGGTGGGGTGTGAGTGTGTGTGTGTGTGTGGTGGGTGTGAGTGTTGGGGAGGGGTATGTGTGTGTTGTAGGTGTGTGGCTGTTATGTGTGTGTGTGTGTGTGTTATGCGTGTAAGGGGGTGTGTGTTGTGTGTGTGTGTCTGTTTGTGTGTGTTTGTGTGTGGTGTGTGTGTGGGGGGGGGGGGGGTGAGTGTGTGCGTGTGGTGTGAGTGTGTGTGTTATGTGTGTGTGTGTTATGTGTGTGTGAGTGTTTGTGTGTGTGTGTGAGTGTTGTGTGTGGGGGGGGGGGGGGGGCGGATGTGTGTGGTGTGTGTGTTGTGTGTGTGTTTGTGTGTGTGGGGGGGGAGGGTATGTGTGTGGGGGGGGAGGGGGTATGTGTGTGTGCGTGTGTGTGTGTGTGTGTGTGTGTGCATGTGTGTGTGTGCATGTGTGTGTGTGTGACAAAGACTGCAGAGAGGAATGTGTCTAATGGTGAACAAATGGCAAGAGAGAGAGGACAAAAATTAGGTATTCTGTTTCATGAAGTGAGTGCATTAAGTTGCGTGTATTATTACCCTGTATGAATGATGTGTGGGGTGGCGTACTTGGTGACGTGTGTACAATTATGTTTTGCTATGTCAAAAATAATCATGAACAAGGTTTTGTTGATGTTGTTTTGTTTTGTCTTTCATATAGTTTATAAGATTTCGATAAGATTTTTAAAATCGTTTTTCTAATGTGTATATGTTTGAGAGCAGAAAAGGCATAATATGATGATGATGTAACTTGTTTTTTGTTATTACCGTCTTATTGATGTGTTAGCAATCATATCATTCAATTCTTATTTTTCGTATTTATAAATTGTTATAGCTTCAATATCATCACTTCATAAAAAATGTTGTTGAACATGATGTGTCCTGTAAAAGACCAAACGAGTAGGAGAGAGAAGAGAAAGAGAGAGGAGAGAGAGAGAGAGAGAGAAGAGAGAGAGAGTTGAGAGAGAGAGAGAGAAGAAAAGAGAGAGAGAGAAGGCTAGGGGCGGATAGGAAAGGGAGATTGTGCTTCAAAATCAGTTAAAAGGGCAATAAGCATATGCTTACTTGTTATCCTTATTCAGATCTAGAGATGAGCCGTGTGCTTTATATGTATGTTAACATTTATTGACGCAGACTTCGATCTAAAGCAGAAGTATTTTCCTTCAGTATGTGTAATCTATATAAACGTGTATTTATTCATCCGTTTGGCAGGATTCTGAACAAAAAGAGGTAAGTGATCCAGAATAGCCTTGCTTTTTTTTTTTTAAACTGTGCATTCGCTTGCTTGCTCGCAATTTGCTTGCATGTTACTCATTCAGATAACTTTATTTTAAACAAACTTCAGTACTCTAAAGCGCTCGTGTTCCGGGGGGAGTGTGAGTGAGTAGAGGGGGAGAGAGAGAGAGAGAGAGAGAGAGAGAGAGAGAGAGAAGAGGAGAGACATGCGGGATAGTCAAAGCAAACAGTCACAACATTTTTTTCAGATGGTACATTAAATAAGCAGTGCATTTGCTTTTTTTTCCCATCAAGCCATCCATCTAAAGAAAAAAAAGAGAAAAAAAAAATGTGTGTGTGTGTGTGTGTGTGCGTGTGCGTATTTGTGTTTGTAAACCATGCAAGCGCTTCTTCTAAAAAAAGTATGACGTACTAAGTGTCAATTACGTCACGAATACGTGCCTTTAGAAAGTAACATTCTTGCATGTTCGGCTTATATACAGCATGCATTGAAACAACGCTGTCTGTTGCTGCCACTGGCAAATATTTGTGTGTGCTTTCTCTCTGTAATTTCTTCTGAATTACAAAATACCAGGTAGAAATGTACATTTGCACAAGTATTAGCTTAATATCAGTTTGTTTTTCCTCTTTATAGTCGTAGCTAGTCTTTTGCCACTCTAATAGACAAGTCTTAGGTTTCCATTGTACTGTATTGTATTGTGTTGTTTTGTATCGTAGCTGTCTTGCAGTGTGTACCCCTTTCAGTCACGGCAGATTTCTTGGCGTGAACTTCCAGCTGTTTTCTCTAGGGAGATCGCACCGTAGCAACAAGAACAGCGCCAGCCATTGTTGCTTTTTTTTCTTATCCAGTCTGCGTTTGTGTATTCGCTTCCCTAGCAGCGCGATTTGTTGCCATAAAATTTCGCCATGGACACCTGTCGTGTTGCTGCGGGTTCTTTTACGTGCACTGAATGCGGGCTGCACACTAGACCTTGGTCTAAACAAGGCCATTCAGGGTCGAATGGATGAAAGAAAAAGCTCGGGGATCGAACGGGGATTATTTTTTTCATTCCTGGGCTACAGCTCCGGAAGTTCACCAATGGTGAGAATTTGCCTGTGCGTCCACTCTCTTCTCGCCTCCCCCCCCCCCCCTCATCCCAATCCCCATTTTGAAGTAGCCGACATCCTGGATAATGTCTAAACACACCTGTGTGCATGTTTTTTTTAATGGATTTTTACAAAAAATTGGCATCCAATGGCCCACACTTCCAGGAGACGGAAAATGTTCTTCGTGCGCTCGC
Organism: Rapana venosa; assembly: GCA_028751875.1. Lineage (NCBI taxonomy): Eukaryota > Metazoa > Mollusca > Gastropoda > Neogastropoda > Muricidae > Rapana > Rapana venosa. The sequence continues at coordinate 42,414,472 of CM054149.1, read as the reverse complement.
ACGTTACGTGCGACGTCGGTTTTATAATCTCTGCCGAAGGACTTGTGGGGGAGTGAAGTCGGTACTGATGTTAACTCCAAGGAGGACAAACTGGCCATTGAGTTTGGTGCTTAGTGGTGGCCCAGACACGAGCCGTCAGACAACGGGGATGATTAAATCTAATCTGCACGTCTCGCTCTCTAGGTAGATAGATGCATTAGGCTATCTCTGATCCACCCATTCATAGTATTTAGTTGCGTTTATAAACATTAGTTTAGCCGCATTCGTTGTTCGCCTTCTGCTTTTACAGACGATTCCCTCTGTTTTTAGGTCTCTTATCGTGTTAGAGCTCAAGGTAGAATTGATCTATGCACCTCTAGAGCCTAATAGTTACTTATGTTAATAGTAATTGCGTGTCTTAAGTTGTGTATTGTTTATTTGGTGTTTTTTGTGTTTGTTTTAAACCGAGTCAACTTTATTGCCTTTTTATATTATATATATATATGTTTTTGAGCTTAGCTATCGGTTTCATTGCATTCACAATGTCTGTTCGTTGTTCATACTTCTGCGTTGTTGCTGTTTTTTTTATCTTAATGCACAATATTGC
>CM054149.1:42386386-42408886 GCA_028751875.1 Rapana venosa | reverse complement strand
CACACACACACACACAACACACATAGACGAACAGAGAGACAGATACAGAGCGAGAGAGAGAGATGTTAATATTGAATTAGACAACAGGCAGTGATAGCATTTTATCTGATGGCGGTATTTTTGGTGAATAATGAATAACGTTATTCTGTTTCATTTCACATTCATTCCCTTACAGTGTTACCTGGCACGAACGGGTGCACACGCATTCGCTACTACACTTTACTATACTATACTATACTATACTATACTATACTATACTATACTATACTATACTATACTATACTATAATAGTACTATACTATGCTATGCTATACTATACTAGTACTATACTATGCTATGCTATACTATGCTATACTACACTATGCTGTACTATACTGTACTGTACTGCACTATACTGTACTGTACTATGCTATGCTATACTATATTATACCATACTATACTATACTAGTACTATACTATGCTATGCTATACTATGCTATACTATGCTATGCTATACTAGTACTATACTATGCTATACTATACTATACTATACTGTACTATACTGTACTGTACTGCACTATACTATACTGTATTGTACTATACTATACTTGACTGTGCTGTACCGTACCATGCCGTGCCATGCCTTGCGTTCCGTGCCCGACCATACCATACCATACTATAATGTATAGTATAGTACTATGCTATGCTATGCTATGCTATGCTGTACTATACAATAATATACTACGTTACGCTACTACACTACACTACGCTGCGCTATACTCTACTCTTCTCTACTCTGCTCTCCTCCCCTCTCCTCTCCTCTCCTATACTATACTATACTTTACTATACTATACTATACTATACTATACTATACTATACTATACTATGAACATTCATGAACACTTCCTTTAATACGATCCATACAGTACTATGTCATACTATACTATACTACACTATACAATCCTACACTATGCTCTACTATAATTAGCTATGCTATGCTCTATCATTCTAAGCTATGCTATGCTATGCTATGCTATACTCTAAACTATTAGAGTTATCTTTTTTTCTTGAAAGCGACTATGTACTCTACTCTAGGAAAATTAGTTTTTTCTTTTTTTTTCTGAAACAACGTATAGAACCTGCCATTGAGGAACTGGATCGTTGAAGTAATTGTCAGATGCAGAGTACAGTACATGTCCCCTGAATAAATCACATGAAATGCATCCCAGAGGAAGTGTGTATAGGTATGAATCGATGGGCTTTGGCCTGTCATGCCCACATACTTTCTAATGACTTTTCTTTGTCTAATAAATGACTTTACTGTTGTAGAACCATTATGTGTTTTTGGTGCTTCATTCATGAGCACAATAGTTAATTAGAGAATAAAAATGAATGAATGAATAGTGAAGATTGTGGAATGGCTATACGTTTTGGTGTGTGGGTGGCGTGGGGTGGTGCGTGTGGGCGGGTGGTGTGGGGTGGGAGTGCTGTGTGTGTGTGTGTGTGTGAGGGGGGTGTGAGGGGGTGTGTATGTGTGTGTTCCTGTACCTTTATGCCTGTTGTGGTTTTTTTTTCTATGTTTGTCGCAAATGTTGAGTCTCTGTCTCTTGGACTAATTCTCTCTCTCTCTCTCTCTCTCTCTCTCTCTCTCTCTCTCTCTCTCCTCTCCCCGCCCTCTCTCGCTCTCATTCATTGGTTGGTTGGTTGGTTAATTTGTGAGATTGTTCGTCGGTCCTTTGGCTAGGTGGCTAGTTGACTGATTGGTTGGATTTTGTTTTAAACCAATATTGAAGTAAATTGGAAGTATTGAATCATTTCTTAAACAACTTTTTTTTCAAAGTGGTTTATAGAATAAAACAAAAACAGACTGCAACTGAGTCTGGTTAAGAAAACGCACAAGTAAGTGGTAAAAGTATATTTCTACCTTTTCCTATCTTTATTTGTCATTTGTTTCTTCATTCATTGGTAGACTGGTTGACTGCTTCGCAGTCTTGTTTATTTGGGTTTTTTTTTAATTAGTATAGACCTCTTTGCTTGTTTGTCTGTTCATTTGGACGGAGATCGGTTCATGCAAGCATGCATACATAAATTGCCGCTAGCCGTGTCAACTACAAAAAATCAATCTGTATTCCAGATATTGCACATGCTTGAGTGATCTCATGCGCACACAGTTAGTTACTGCAACAATCGCATTAAGCCAGAACAGAAGTCTCAACAACAACAACAACAACAACAATAACAACAAAGAAAGCACAAGACTACCAAACGACAAACTAGCCATCCAGCCCACTTCAGCTTGCTAGCCCAACATGCAGCAGGAACCAGACGGAAGCTGACAAGCATGACTGTGTCCGCAGTCTGGGAGACTGTGATAATCATTCCCGTTCTTGCCTTCAAATCGATAGTTCCACTACTATCATGGTAAACACACGCCACCAACGCCCTCGTCAAAGCATATTGTGTGGCGGAATTGAAACTCCGCTCCCTCGGGAAGAGGTGTCTGTGTGTGTGTGTGTGTGTGGGGGGGGGGGGGGGGGGGGGGGGGCGTATTCTTTTGCATGCGTTAATGTCTTTCTATGTGGGTGTGTTCCTCTACGTGCGTGCGTGCGTGCGTGTGTGTGTGAGATCTGCTTTTCAGTGATAAACTTGGTGGATGTTGGTAGCCGTGTTTTAGAGTATATTTGTGCGTGTTTGTTTTGGGTTGTTGGGTTTTTTTCTTTGCTTGTAGTTCCCACCCGAGGTAGTTTGTACTTTGGGCTGCATTGTCTCGACATGTTTGCAGGAAGTGTAGTTAGTACACATGTCACAGCTCTGACATTGGTTTCTTCTCTTTTTCTTTTTTTTTTTAGAACTTGTTTTCGACGATAATGGAGCACGTGTGTTTCATTTACATCTAGTCCCCTATGCATGCGGGTGTTTTTTTTTTTTTTTTTTAATAATTTGTCATCCGTTCCCTCCGGCAGAAATAGCCTACTCTTCATGTAAAAAGCGGAATATGCATTTTATGTATGGGCAAAATGTTCTGTGTACGTTTGCGCATGGGACTTTGGTGTATAGACTTCTTCTGTGTCGCTCAGACAGCAACTGTATTTGCCTGCTCCATGAGCGAAAATGCGTCGCACTGCCGTTAAGCGCCTGACAAGTCAAGCCCAGCGCATTCAGACTTCGGCAGAAAAAGCAAACTCTGTTATCTTTTTAAGTCTTTCTGGAAAAAAGGCAGGAGAATGGACCAAGAAGGCAAAAAATAGACAAGAAGGAGGTGAGAGGAATAAAAGTAACAAGGTATAAAGAAAAAGAGTGATAGAAAAGAGGAAATTTTTAGCACAGAATTTGGGAATGCTCTTTATACTGACAGGCTCCCAAGCATGCCCACGTGGGAGGCTTGCAGTCTCACCCGAAGTATTTTGGGGGCAGTAGAGTTGGCACTGCTGTTACCACAAACAATAACAGCAACAATAACAACATCAACAATAGCAAACAAGATTCAGTGAGGGGTTTTAAAAATTAATGTGTTATCTTAGTTTTCTGCATCTACAAACTTGGAGTTGTTTCATTCCCAAGTTTACCTGACTTGTCGTTTTGGGTTTTTTCTTGAGCGGGTATTTTAAAAACCAGTCATTCCCCTAGAGAAGTGAGGTCTCTGACGCCTCTCTCCCCTACGACCTTATAGGTTATGGAACACCACCACCATCATTCTCCTTGGGAATTTCGGGTGCTCTTTCAGTATAAATGGATCCCTACCTTCTGAAAATTCTGCACTAATTTTTGGTCTCATTTCTTAATTCAATTTAATTCCATTCAACAACTATATTATCTCAGAGACAGAGTAACTCCAGCGGTTTACAAGCCATACATCAAAACAGTAGACATGCGTTTACTTCGTTTTCTGTCCCTCTGTGTTTCTTCATGTTTTCTTATTTTTCTTTCATCTCTCTTGAACATTGTTCTGCCTTCCCAGTCCATTTACTTGCCTTTATTCCCAAGCAAATCTTTCAAATATTGTTGTTTCTCAGAAGTCAGAATGCAGATGCCGTAACGGTAGGTAAAAACGGTCGCATACTCAAAATCTCACCATTGGTACGAAAAAAATAAATAAATGCAAGACCAATCAAACAGTCAGGCAAACAAACAACAACAACAAAACAAAAGCAAAATCTCAAACTACCAGCCAACCCTTCCCCTCCCCCACCACCCCTCAAAAAAACCAAACAAACAAGCCAATTAACCCCTCAAAAATCCCAAACAAACAAAACAAAAAGACAAATTTAAAAAAAAAAACATAAAAAAACTAGTCAATGAAAAAACCTTGACGAGTTGTTCCATTCCAGCCCAGCGGTTTTATTAGAAGACCGAACATTGATCGTTCATCTTTTATGTCCTTATCCATGCTTCGCTTCATTTCTGGCCATCTCTGCAGCAGAAGTCTTTGAACCTATCCTCTAAAGACATTTCTAGAAACATGAAGTATGGTGAGAGGAGAGGAAAGGACAGAAGAAGAAGAGCAGAAAGGGGAAAAAACCGATGACTAGGTCCCTAGTGGTGTTCTTTTCTTGTTCTGTTTTCAACAAAACGATTGATTTACCAGCCTGTGTGTGTGTGTGTGTGTGTGTGTGTGTGTATGTGTGTGTGTGTGTGTGGACACACCCTGTTCAGTCCTGTTATCCATTATCTGCTGAATGACTTTTGCTTTTTTTCCCGAGAGTGTTTTTCGTGGTTTTGAAGTGTTTGTTTTGGTGGGGGTTTTTTCCCTTAAATTTTCTTAGGCTGTTTTTTATTTGTATTCGTGGCTTTTTTGTTTCCACTTTTTGCTTGCCTTGAATTTTTTTTGGGTCTGTCTCGGTGTTCGTGCCTATTTTTCTTTCTGCTTTGTTTTCTCTCAGTTTTGTGGCTAGAATTGGACAGATTTATTGGGAGATGGCGTGTCACGTAAATGGGATGTTTACCATGCACTGAAGCTCTCAAATCAGAACCAAAGAAAGCAAAGAAAAAAATACGTTTCTGAGTGTTCTTTTATAGTTTGTCAGTCTGTCTGACTAGTGTTTATCTGTTTTATCTGTTTGTTTGTCTGTCTTTCGGTCGGTCTGTTACTCTGTATAACACCATATCACTCTGTAAGAGTATTGCTTCTGCCTGTCTGTCTGTTCCTCAGTCTGTCTGTCCATCTGTCTGTCTATCTAGCTATATATATCAAAAGTCCGGATGAGACTATAAACCGAGGTCCCGTGTGTGAATGCACGCAGAACATCTTGCGCACACTTTAAACCCTGTTCCGATTTGCGTAAGAGTAGGCCATTGTGTGCCGGTGGGAACAGATGACAGAAATTACAAAACCGCATACATACGGGGACTAGATGTAAAAAAGCACATAAGTTCTTATTCCATTATCCTCGATATAAAAGAATAAAATTTATAAAAAATATCTAAATATCTATCTATCTATTTATCTGTCTGTCTACCCGTCCGTCCGTCTCTTCATTCATCCGTCCATCTATCTATGTATATCTATCTATCTATCTATCTATATGATCATGTTGGTCTGTATATCTGCCTATTTATCTACCCATTGACGATTGTGTCTCCGTATGTGTCTCTGTCTCTCTATTTCTATCTGTCTCTCTCTGTCTGTCTCTATCTATCCCAACACACACATACACACACACACACACACACACACACACACCACACACCACACACACCACACACACACACACACACACACCGCGCGCGCGCGCGCGCTGAGAGATGAATAAACAGATAGACGAGCAAAGAAATGGATACATTAGTGCGTTATTGAAACGGGGAGACATTGACGTGCAATGGCAGCAGGAGTAGCACTCTCATTGAGCACTTCAGCAAACAGAGACAGCACTTCTTTCACTTCGTGCACTCGAACACTCTGAGTCCCCATCCTTTGATTTGTACGCGTGATCAAGACGCGGCGCTAACACTTTGTCTTCGTTAAGATTATTATAGATTTTTTTGTTCTATGGCTCAGTGGTCAGAGCACTCGCTTTCCCCCACCTAAGGTTGAGCAGCATCGAGCGTGGTTACCACTTGGATGGGTGACCGTTTGTGCGCCTTGGCTTTAGCACAGTCCCCCAATTCACCCAGCTGTAAATGGGTACTTGCCTCTTCAGGGTCAGGGAAGGTAAAGCAGCGAGGGAGAGGAGATGGGCGCCGCCCTCAATACGCTGGCCCCTAGAGAAGGTGAAGTCTCTGATGCCTCGCTCCCCTACGACCACATAGATTATGGGACCCCTTTACCTTTATCTTACTGTGGAGAACGAAAGTGCACACTGAGAACTCAACGGAGATTGAGCCTGGTCGATAATAATAGTTCCCTTTTAAGATCATTGTGGATTTTGTTCTGGTATTTTTGAGAACCAGATAAACACTGAGAACTCAAGAGAGATTTTGCCTGGTCGATAATATTTCTCCGTTAAGTTTATTGTGGGATTTTTTGACACTTTTGAGAACCAAGCTGGTATTTTTGAGAACCAGATAAACACTGAGAACTCAAGAGAGATTTTGCCTGGTCGATAATATTTCTCCGTTAAGTTTATTGTGGGATTTTTTGACACTTTTGAGAACCAAGTCAACAATAAAGGCCCAACAGAGATTTGGCCCGGTCGATAAAATTTCTCCGTTAAGATAATAGTGGATATTTTGTTTTGGTGCTGTCGAGACAGGGGCGGGATAGCTCAGTGGTCGGAGCACTCGCTTTCCCCCAGCCAAGTTAAGCAACGTCGAGCGTTGTTACCAGTTGGATGGGTGACCGTTTGCGCGCCTTGGCTTCAGTACAGTTCCCTAAGTTCACCCAGCTGTCAATGGGTACCTGCCCTCTTTAGGGTCAGGGAAGGTAAAGCAGCGAGGGAGAGGAGATGGGCGCCGCCCTCAATATGCTGGCCCTAGCGAAGTGAGGTCTCTGACGCCTCGCTGCCAAATGACCTTATTTGTTATGGGACACCTTTACCTTTGCTTACTGTCGAGAACCAATTCGACAGGGAGGACTCGGCATAGATTTAGCTTTATCAATGTCACCAGAGAAAAAAGACAGTTCTACACTATGACACTTCTTTTGAATATAGTTTATATTCCATACATTACTATTATTATTATTATTATTACTACTATTATCATTATTTTAAAAATTATTTTTATTATTATTTATAATTGTTGTCATCGGTTTCTTTCATATCTAAGAAAGTGGATTGGTGCATGATCTCAGATGTTCTTCTGTGTTGAACTCTCAGACAGCAGCTGTATTGTCTGTCATATTTATGAGCGAGACTGTGTTGCGCTGCCGTTAAGCGCCGGACAAGTCAGGCCCAGCGCATCCCACTTCAGCGTGGGGGTGAATTGAAATCGTGTAAGTCTCTCTTGCAAATAAAGGCAGGAGAACGGACCAAGAATGCAGAAATAAAAAAGGAGAGAGGTGACAGAAGGAGAAAGAACAAAACAGAAACCGAGAGATGGATGGAAAAGAGCGAATTTACAGTACAGATTTTTCAGAAGGTGGAGGTGCTGGTAAATCTCTACAAGGGAAGATCTCACGTTTTGAATGCTGGGGAGGAATAGGTCGAGAGTGGGAATGCTGTATTTGGTGTCGTTGTTGATGGTGATGGTGGCGGTGTTGATGCTGGGCGTTGTCCAGCTTTGTGACCCTGAGTGGTCACTCAATGTGTGCATTCTGTCTCGCCCGTCACATCTAGCAATCATTGTGAAAGTACACACTGGAAAGGAAATTTACGTCTATGACTGTTTTCAACTACCTCCCTGTAAATTATAGGCAGCCACACTCCAGCCTCAAAGTCTTGCCCGCAGACTGTAGCTGAGGATTACAGGCTCGAGTCTAGTCGAGTGTACTCGTGACTGACATTTTTTTGGGGTCTTCTCGCTCGAGTTAAGATTGGTGGTGCTGACTTCACTCCCTTGATAGTCTTTCCGATGAGAGAATAGACTGAGGTCCCATGTGCGAACGCTTGCTGAACACCTTGCGCACGGTTTAATAATTATAATTAACCCCCTTTAATTAACCGTTTGCATGAAAAGAAGGGCACGAGTGTGGTGTCACTAAATAGCTTGTTGTCATCTCTTTCTTTCTCCTGGGCCTCAGCTGGAGTTCTCAGGTTCACCAATGATGACATGTTTGCGTAAGAGACCGTTTTAGCCCAGCACTGAGGTAGCCACATTCGGACATCGGGAACGTGCGACTATCTAGAATAAGGTTTTTAACTGCGCGAGCCCCGCTGTAAAAGTAACTTGAAGTTATTCTTAAACTGCTGTGCACATTGTATATTCTATCCACATGTATGACATCACGACTCCAAAGCAATGGCAATGAAAGGATATTACATAAATAAGAACACGATGTAGACTGCGAACGAAGTACAAGTAGTCTACTACCTAACCTTCCTAGAATAATCGGTTATTTTACTCAACGTAGAACAAGTAGTCTACTACCTATCCTTGCTAGAATAATCGGTTATTTTACTCAACGTAGAACAAGTAGTCTACCACCTATCCTTCCTAGAATAATCGGTTATTTTACTCAACGTAGAACAAGTAGTCTACTACCTATCCTTCCGAGAATAATCTGCTAGTTTTACCCTATGTGCAGGTTCACAAAGACAGCAGGAAGAATTGTCAGATTTGGAATAGTTTTGTCTTGCAGCCTCGTGTGGTGAAGGAAAGGAGAAGAGTTTGTTGAGGTTCTTTTAATTTATTTTTATTTTTACCCCCGCAGGGAGTTTTAACACCTCGAGACAAGTACTTATCTCTTTTCTCTCTATCAACTTTACAACAAAAATCTCTGTATGACAATAACCTTTTTTTACGAGATTAACCTATTTACAAGAATAGGAGGAAAAACCACTTTACCACAGTGGCCTCTTTATGATGAAAACCACATTACGACAAAAACCACTTTACGACAAAAACCCCTATACAACAATAAGCCATTTACGATAGTAACCCACTTTACGACAATAACCCATTTACGATAATAACACCCCCTTTACGACAATAACCCATTTACGATAATAACCCCCTTTACGACAATAAACCCGTTACGACAATAACCACTTGATGACCTAACACCCGCATTGTCTGTGACACGGGTGCCCGGAATATACCCGGCAGGGGACCCTGCTCACTAGAAAACAGATCGGTGTCACCCGGTTCAACCCCCATCACAATACTCTGACCAAAAAAAAATCCACAACTTCAGTGCAATGCCTCAACAACTCCTCAAGGAGTTTGAGAGTGAAGTCATATTTTTAGATTGAGGATACTTTTTTATTTTTAAAAATTGTATTCTTTTATTCTATTCTTTTATATTGTGGATAATGGGATAAGCACTTATGTGCTTTTTTTACATTCAGTCCCCATGTGTATGCGGTTTTGTAAATTATGTCATCTGTTCCCACTGGCACACAATGGCCTACACTTACGAAAAGCGGAACAGGGTTTAACATGTGCGCAAGATGTTCTGCGTGCGTTCGCACACGGGACCACGGTTTATAGTCTCATCCGAAGGACTTTTGGGGAGAGTGGAGTCTGCACTGATGTTAACTCCAGGGGAAAATATCCCCTTGAACGGGAATCGAACCCGGGTCGTCAGATTGCGAGCGCAATGTTCTGACCACTAGGCTATCCTGTACCCCAGGATACTGTATGTCACGTAGGTAACTGTGGCGTGCATGCGTGTTGTGATTGGACAGAAGCCATGGAGCGATGGAGAAAGATTGCTGATGGCCTTACCTGGGAAGGCCGGGCTGGATTGTGATCATCGTTTGCAGAAAGGCTGAAGGCATTTCCCACAGCTGCTTCAAGAATGGCGCATAATTAGACATGTCTGTCTGTCTGTCTGTCTGTCTGTTTGACTGACTGTTCGTATGATGTGTCTTTGCCTATCTATCTATCTGGTCTGTGTGTGTCTGTTTATCTGTCTGTGTATCTGGTCTGGCTGTCTGTCTTCTGTCTCTTTGACTGTCTGTCTGTCTGTCTCTCTCCCTCTCTCTCTCTCTGTCTTTTTTCTTTCTTTCTTTCCCTCCTGAAGATGTGTGTGTGTGCATGCGTGCGTGTGTGTGTGGTGTGTGATTGTGTGTGTGTGTTTGTGTGTGTGTGTGCGCGCGCGTGTGTTATGGGTGTGGGTGTGTGCGTGGTGTGTGTGCATGCGTGCGAGCATGTGTGCATGCGTGTGTGTAGTGCAGTGTGTGTGCGCGCACGCGCACGAGCTTTCGAGTTTGCCTGTATGAGTACATGCATGCATGTGTCTCTGTGTCTTTCTGTCTGCGTGTGCTTGTGCGCGTGCGGTCCCGCGTGCAAACATTCGCGAGCACATGCCTGTCTGCATTCACATGTCATAAAACAAGTCAAGACATGATTATACACTTTAGATGCAAAGACACACAGGAGAGAGAAAGAGAGAGAGAGAGAGAGAGAGAGGGAGATGGAGAAAGAGAGAGAGAGAGAGAGAGAGAGAGAGGGAGGGAGGGAGAGAGAGAGAACGCTGTGCAGTTTCTGACAGGTCAAACACATCATTTTCAAGACAAAATCAAAACGCTGAAGTGTCTGTCAGACAGTGACAATCCTTCCCTGTTTCTGGCCCTCCCTCAATCGATAGTACATCTGTCATGGCAAACAAGCACAATCAGCACCCCCTCTGTCACACAGTCTTTTTGCGGGAGGGGATAGAAGCTATGGCTAGAATCCTTTGGAATAAAAAAGACTACTGTTCCACTTGCTGTTGTTTTTCCATCTGTGTCTATCTGTCCCAAGGTTCATGCAGAATCAACAACTGCCGTCGCATAGTCTTTTGTGGGGATGGGATTGAAATCATGGTGGCAGTCTTTTGGAAGAAAAGAAACTACTTTTTCCACTCTCTCTCTCCTCTCTCCCCTCTCTCTCTCTCTCTCTCTCTCTCTCTCTCTCTCTCTCTCTCTCTCTCTCTCTCCTGTCTCTCTCTCTCTCTCTCTCTCTCTCTCTCTCTCTCTCTTTCTCTATCTCCTCTCTCTGTCTCTCTCTTTCTCTTTCTCTCTAACATACCCAGAAACACGCGCATTCACCACTCTTTTCCCTTAGTCTTTTGTGTTGAGGGGATTGAAGATCAGGCTGCAGTCTCTTGGAAGAAAATGGCAATTTTCCCGGTTTATCCATCTGTCTGTCTCACTACTCTTCCCAGAAACACGCTTAATCAACATTGTCATCACTGAAGCCGAGGTCGCAGCCTCTTGGAATAAACAGACTACTTTCCCGGGTTTTCCATCACTTTGTCTCTCTCTCTGTCTTTCCCATAAACATTCACAATCAACACTGACCTTACTAAGTCTTGTGTGGGAACAGGATTCAAGCTATGGCCACAGTATCTTGGAATAAAATAAAGACTAATTTCCTGTTTTCCGTCTGTCTCTTGGAATAAAAGAATATTTTTCTGCTTGCTTCCCATCAGTTTCTTGGAATGAAAAAGGCTACTTTCAGTTTTTTTCCATCCGTGTCTGTTCTTCCAACAAACTTGGGCACTGGACACTCTCGTCACAGTCTTTTGTGAAAAGGGATTTAAGCCATGGCTGCAGTCTCTTTAAATACAAAGAATATTTGTCCGGTTTTTCCTCTCTCTCTCTCATGCTCAATCAGCACCCTTGTCACAGTCTTTTGTGGGACGGGATTGGAACAATGGCTGCAGTCCCTTGGAATTAAAAAAAACCACCCGTTTTCTGGTTGTTTTCCATTCCTGTCTCTATCCTTCCCACAAACACGTGCTCTCAGCGCCCTCGTCAAAGTCTTTTGTGGGATGGGATTGAAGTCCTGGCCAGTGTCTCCTTCAATAGACAGACTGCTTTCTGGTTTTACTTCCAGTCTCTTGGAATTAAACAAATATTTTCTTTTTTTTCCCCTCAGCCCGTTTGTCTCCCCAGAACCACGCGCCAACAACACTCTCATCACAGTTTTTTGTGGGATGGGATTGAAGCCATGGCCACAGTTTCTTGGAATTAAAAGAATACTTTCTGGTTTTTCCATCAGTTTCTTGGAATAAAAAGAATACTTTCTGGGGGTTTTCCGTCAGTTTATTGGAATTAAAAGAATACTTTCTGGTTTTTCCATCAGTTTCTTGGAATTAAAAGAATACTTTCTGGTTTTTCCATCAGTTTATTGGAATAAAAAGAATACTTTCTGGTTTTTCTGTCAGTTTCTTGGAATAAAAAGAATACTTTCTGGTTTTTTCCATCAGTGTCTTGGAATAAAAAGAATATTTTCTGGTTTTTCCGTCAGTTTCTTGGAATAAAAAGAATACTTTCTGGTTTTTCTGTCAGTTTTTTTTTAAATAAAAAGAATATTTTCCGGGTTTATTCCCCCGTTTGGCTCTCTGTCCTCCCAGAACCATGTACCATCAACACTCTGGCCACAGTCTTTTGTGGGATGGGATTGGAGCGATGGCTGCAGTGTCTTGGTATAAAAAGAATATTTTTTTCGGTTTTTCCGTCAGCCGCTTAGAATAAAAAGACTATTTTCAGGAATTTTTGTCAGTCTTCTGGAATAAATAGAATATGTTTCAAGCTTTTCCATTATTCTCTTGGAATGAAAAGAATATTTTCCGATTTGTTCATCAGTCTCTTGAGATGATAAAAAAAAAATGTTTTCCCAGTTTTTCCGTCAGTGTCTTGGAAAAAAGGAATGTTTTTTTCCGGATTTTCTATCTCTCTATACCTCCCCAAACCATTTATGAAACAGGATCGGATGTCCTAAGTGGATTTGCAGTTCATCTAGGTTTCAGCTGCTGATGGTTTGGATTGGTAGGGGTAGGTAGGTGGTGGTGTTTTTCTTCATAGCATTGGTAGTTTAAGCCACTGGTTCTGGTCTTGTAAGGTCTTGTAGGAGGTTAAGGGGATAATAATGATGATAATAATAATAATGATAATAATAATAATAATAATAATAAATGGAATTGATATAGCGCTATATCTTGCAAAAATAAATCAAAGCGCTTGCATTCAACACACCCATACATACAACCAATAACGATTAACAGAGTTAACAAATTCAAATGTACATACACACGCGCGTGCGCGTGCACACACACACACATACACACACACACACACACACACAAACACACAAATTATACACTTTGGCAGGGTGGTGGGATTTGGGCTGTTTTAGTCATGGATAGAATTGAGATGAAACAAGAGGGGGGAAATCATATTTGGAATAAATATGTCTTGAGGCTGGATTTTAAAATGTCATAAGTAGGCATTTTGGCGAAGGGAAAGAGGGAGGTCATTCCAGATCACTGGACCAGAAACAGAGAAAGAACGACGGCCAACAGTGGATTGGTTGAATCTGGGTATTCGTAAGCACATGAAGGGATGAAGGGAGCTTTGTTTCAGCTGTGAGCTATGTGCTTGCCCTGATTTTTCCTTACACACACATCTGTGTGAAGAATCGCGTATTGTGCATGTGTAAAATCTTCGTGGTTGGCTGCTAAGGATACACAGCTACCATGTACACACATGGATATGCAATTGATAACATAAATACATAAACATAACTCACATGCTCGTGCATGCACAGACACGTGCATCTATTTATGCTTGCACCCCACACCCGCTCACACATACACACACGCGCGCACTCAAACAAACACACACACGCACACGCACGCACACACACATACACACACACAATATGTGTGTATAATTGTATTTCTATCTGTCTCTGTCTCTGTTTCTCTCTGTCTCTGTCCCTCTGTCTCTGTCTGTCTCTCTTTCTCTCCATATATATGTATCTATCTATCTATCTATCTATCTGTCTATCTATCCATCTCCTCCCTCAGTTATTCCCCATCGATCCTTCAACTCAGATAAACAGATTGATAAAAATATAAAAAAAAGTAAATAAATGACGAGAAGAAGAAAAACCAACAACAAAACACCACCATACTAAATTACATCCAAATCACCCCCCCCCCCCCCCCAAAAAAAAAAAAGCAAATCAGTTTAGAGATCTTGTTTTGTGTTGGGTGGTGTGTTTTTTTTTCTTCTAGTTCTGCATTGTCTGTGTTGATGGTCCAGAATGGATTGAGCCAGCTAGATGTTTCTATGAATATTTTAAAGGCAGTCAATACCCCCCTTTAAGCGTCAGGCCTGATTGGGTTGATTCGCAGGGACTTTGTTAATAACCGCTTCCTTTTGTGCTGAGGTTTCACCGTTGTCGTTTTGTTATTGTTGTTTTTGTTGTTTTTTCACACTTTTTTATTTTTTTGTTTGTTTGTTTTACTTTTCACAGTTATAAGTATATAAAACATATAGACAAATTTGGAAAGAGTGAGGGAGAGAGAGAGCCTGTCAGGTAGGCAGACAGACCAACACAGACAGAGAGAAAGAGGGACAGCCTGACAGGTAGGCAGACAGACCAACACAGACAGAGAGAAAGAGGGACAGCCTGACAGGTAGGCAGACAGACCAACACAGACAGAGAGACACCTGACAGGTAGGCAGACAGACCAACACAGACAGAGAGACACCTGACAGGTAGACAGACAGACCAACACAGACAGAGAGAAAGAGGGACAGCCTGACAGGTAGGCAGACAGACCAACACAGACAGAGAGAAAGAGGGACAGCCTGTCAGGTAGGCAGACAGACCAACACAGACAGAGAGAAAGATAGACAGCCTGACAGGTAGGTAAACAGACCAACACAGACAGAGAGACACCTGACAGGTAGGCAGACAGACCAACACAGACAGAGAGACACCTGACAGGTAGACAGACAGACCAACACAGACAGAGAGACAGCCTGACAGGTAGACAGACAGACCGACACAGACAGAGAGACACCTGACAGGTAGACAGACAGACCAACACAGACAGAGAGACACCTGACAGGTAGACAGACAGACCAACACAGACAGAGAGACACCTGACAGGTAGGCAGGCAGACCAACACAGACAGAGAGAAAGAGAGACAGCCTGACAGGTAGGCAGACAGACCAACACAGACAGAGAGACACCTGACAGGTAGGTAGACAGACCAACACAGACAGAGAGACACCTGACAGGTAGGCAGACAGACCAACACAGACAGAGAGACACCTGACAGGTAGGCAGACAGACCAACACAGACAGAGAGACACCTGACAGGTAGACAGACAGACCAACACAGACAGAGAGAAAGAGAGACAGCCTGACAGGTAGGCAGACAGACCAACACAGACAGAGAGACACCTGACAGGTAGGCAGACAGACCAACACAGACAGAGAGAAAGAGGGACAGCCTGACAGGTAGGTAGACAGACCGACACAGACAGACAGAAAGAGGGACAGCCTGACAGGAAGACAGACAGACAGAGAGGTCCCAAATGGGCACTGAGGTCAATTCAGGCATGACATGTATAGGTTGGTATATCGTTGTTTTTGATGTTGTTGTTGAGGTGGTTGTGTTTTTTAAACAAACCAAGAGAGTCGCAGTGTTGTGTGTGTTGGGGGGAAAAGGCTTATGCGCTTTTGTGTGTTTGTGTGATCGTGTTGGCAAGGGTTGTGTTAGGGAGTTGGTGTAGGGTGAGGTTAACGTGGGGTGGGGGTAGGTATAAGCGTGTACGTATTTAGATGTGTGGGAGAAAGAGAGAGAGGGAGAGAGAGAGAGAGAGAGAGAGAGAGAGGGGTAGAGAGAGATGGAGGGAGGAAGAGAGAGAGAGAGAGAGAGAAGAGAGAAAAGAGAGAAGGGGAGAGAGAGAGAGAGTCTGTGAGAGAGAGAGAGAGATGAAGGGAGGGAGAGAGGTCGAGAGGTCAAATGTTTGTTTCGATATAATACTATAGTCTTTTATATCTGTCATCATATGTTGAATGATTTTCAGTGTGTGTGTGCCACTCAGAATCTCTTATTCCGAGATAATAAGGTATTCTTGAATAATGAGTCCTAATTGATAATAATAATAATACTAATAATAATAATAATAATAATAATAATAATTATAAATGGAATTTATATAGCGCAGTATCTTGCACAGACAAATCAAAGCGCTAGCACTCAACTCATTCTTACAGTCATGAAACCAACAGCAAGTAACAGTTCTAACAAGTCCAAATGCATGCACACACCACACACACACACACACACACACACACAACACACACACACACACACACACACGTTATACACTTTGGCAGGGTGATGGAATTTTTGGCTGTTGAAAAGCAGGGATAGCTATGAAATGAAACAGGAGAGGAAATTCTTAGGTTTGAAACAAATATGTCTTGAGGCCAGATTTTAAAAAGTCACAGGAAGGCCTTTGGCGAAGAGAGATAGGGAGGCCATTCCAAATCGATGGACCAGAAACAGAGAAAGAGCGACGGCCAACAGTGGACTGGTTGAATCTAGGTGTTTGTAAGCACAAGGAATCTGCAGCAGAGCGAAGGGAACGAGAAGGGGTGTACAGGTGGAGACATTCACAGAGGTAGGAGGGTGCTGTTTCGTGGAGACATTTGTAACAGAGAGTACTGATCTTATAGTTTATTCTTTGTGGTACAGGCAGCCAGTGGAGAGATAGCAAGAGAGGGGTAATGTGCTCAGATTTTTTCTTTCTGAGGACTAGTCGAGCTGCAGAGTTTTGAATACGTTGAAGGGAGTGGATAGATGATGCTGGCAGACCAGCCAAAAGAGAATTGCAATAGTCCAGACGTGAAAGAATGAGAGATGCCACGAGTTTTGATGTTGCGTCTGTGGACAGGTATCACCTACATTATTAAAGTCCTCTCTCTCTCTCTCTCAAATTTTAGTGATTTGTATTGGTTATTCAAAGTTTTACGTTTTTTCTAAAACGATCATCTATCATAGTAGTAACTCAGGAGGAGTCCTTTCATTAGCGAGAAAGATTTTAGAGAAAAAAAGAATTGAATGCTGCAACACATAATTATTCCATATGAGTAGATCTTGCGTTTCCAATTTAGATAAAGATATCATTCTGATATTTTGTTGAATGTGACAACACACATCGCCATAATACTTGATGAGGTATTTTGAATTTAGAAGAAAAAAATCGCTTTAACTTTGTTATATGGTACCAGAAAGTTGTCCTATTTACAGTAAAAGAGTGGCTAAGAAAAGCACTGTGTCCTTACATAAAGCGTAGTTACTATCTTTTCAAAAGGACGGTATTTTCATTTTGTGATTGTAAGAGATATTGCGTGCAATAACTAGTCATGAAATAGCCTACCTTGAAGTTACATCAAATTGTTTCGATAAAGCAGACTATGGTTGCAGGAATGAGAAAGTTTGTGTGGGCTACTCGGAAGATGACACGATCAATAGTGTGGGCAGGTACTTGATACATTTATGCTTTATGTTTGACACGTTTATTTTAAATACATGTTGAAGGGGGGGGGGGCAATCAGGAATAATGTGCGTGTCTCCAATGAATGCAGTGTTATTGATTCTTCTTTTCTACTGCCTGATCACTTATTATCAAGTTTTGACATGTGTATTGAAGATTGTATTGATTCCTGACACTTTCCTGTTGAAACAACGTGAAAGGTAGATTACGATTGAACTAGAATTTGAATAATAGGAAGAAAGAGTGCTGGAAAATATCATAATGCTCAGAAGATTTTTTTGCAGAAGTGTACAAACACGAGCTCAACAGTGCTGAATTTGAAGAAAACATCAAACGACTTCCCAGCTATTGAGAATTGACAGGAATGACAGCTGACATCACTTTATTAAGGCGTTATGTGGAGCTGCCTCATGTATAGTTAGAACAGTGAGTTGAGATAGCTAAGAATATGTAACGACTGGTTTGATGCTGATTGTCAACGAAAGAAACAAGTAGTTAAAAGACTGTAAAAAAAAACCAATTCAATGTCGTAAAGCAAATGAAAATTACACAGAAAAAATGTACACTTACGCACAAAAAACCGCATCACTTTAAAGAACAGAAAAGGAAGAGAATCTGAAAAGAAAGATATGAAAGAAATTTAGAGGTTTGTTTTATTACTCCAAACCATTCTGGTCTTCTGTAAGATATGACAACCGTAAGTCTCTGATATATAATAACAACAGTAACAATAATAATAGTAACACATTGAACTTCATAGCGCTTAATCCTGTATACAGATATATATATATACATATAGACTTATACGCAGAGAGAGAGAGAGAGAGAGAGAGAGAGAGAGAGAGAGAGAGAGAGAGAGAGAGAGAGATCTAATCGAATGTAAGTGTATTACAAGAGGAGGAGGAGTTCGGACCATTATCTAACTATTCTATCCCAGACAATGGGGTTATTGGTGGCATGAGACATTTAAAAACACGTAAAAGTTCTGGCCCTGATCAAGTGATTGGAGAAATGCTGAAGCAGGCAAACACAACTGCAATTACTTTCCGTGTTTAAGGACGTGATCGAGAGAGGTGCTTTCCCTTTAGAACGGGCCTAGCCTAGCTCATAATAATCCCAATTCATATAAAAAAGGGAATAATCAATAATGCTGACAGCTATTTTGGAATACCTCCCACGATTACTACACTTAAACTTGGAATAATCTCTGACCCAAATGTGCAGATAATAAAGAAAGAAAGATGTAAAGAGCAAGCAGGCCATAGAGCAAAGTGCGTCACTATGTATATCTACTATAAACTCTATTGCTAAAAAACATAATTCTTTCCAATACAAAAAGTTTACGTCGTTTTTTATAGACTTTACAGAGGCTTTCAATGGTGCAAATCGAATGATATTAGGAAATAACTATGCAAAAACGGTGTGAATGGTTAATTGTATAGCAGTTTTTTTCTTTAGAGCAATCTACTCATTCAGTGTTAGCGTATGTGCGTGCAGAACACGATTACTCGGATGTCTTTGAATGCCCTAAGGGAATGAAGCAGGGTGGTCCTTCAAGGCCACACACACATTATCATTATTGATAAATGAACTAAGGGGAAAACATGGCATTCATAATAATCCCTGGGGCAATTTAGATGCTATTATTACTTTTTTGCTGACAAAATTATTGTTTTGTGGAAACTGTAACATATTTACGTTTTGTTTTAACACCAACAATCAATGAATTAAACACGATTGGTTTAAGAAATAATAATAATAATAATAATAACAATAATGTATGGAATTTATATAGTGCTGAATCTTGTAAAGCAACAAATCAAAGCGCTCAAATGATTTTTTGTTGATTTTTTTTGTAAAATATATGCGTGTGTATACGTTTTTTTTAATTTTGTCATCTGCTCCCACTGGCACACAATGGCCTACTCTTTCGAACAGCGGAACAGGATTTAGCGTGTGCGCAAGATGTTCTGCATGTGTTCGCACAAGGGGCCTCTGTTTATAGTCTCATGTGTGGCATTTATCTGTACATAAAATTTGGTTCTATGGAAACGTTTAAGTCAAAGAAGGTAACATTTTAAAATGCTTATTTAGGGATCTTATTTTTAACAAAACTAGGTCTTAGTTTCGCACGGAAACGATCTGGTAGGAAAGGGGATGGGGGGAGGTGTGAAAAAAATACTTTACTACACATTACAAACAATCTCAATTCAATCGATTGCTATCTGTTCTAGACATTCTTGGACACCCAAGTTGAATCTTTGCTTACGCACGCTTTACAAACAGGTAGATTGTATGTAAGTCCATGAGTGTGAAACAAAAAAGGTCCGAATATAAAATATGTATGTATGTATGTATGTATGTATGTATGTATGTATGTATGTATGTATGTGTGTGTGTATACATGTACATATGTATGTATGTATGTATGTATGCCTGCCTGTATATACGTATATATTTGTGTGTGTGCGTGCGTACGTGCGTGCGCGCCCGCGCGTGTGTGTATGTGTGTGTACGTACATGCGTGTGTGCGTGCGTGTATGTGCCTTTTGATAGTATGTGTGCGTGCGTGCGTGCGTGTATGTGCCTTTTGTTAATATGTGTGCGTGCGTGTGTGCGTGCGTGCGTGCGTGTGTTGTGTGTGTGTGTGTGTGAACAGGGTATATTTAGCAAGCAGTTATCACATGGCAAACATTGCCTGTGTGTTCCTCCTTCTATGTGTCTGTCTGCCAGGTTCTGCGGCAGGGAAATAAACGACATGCTAAATGATTATCGCTTTAAGCAGTCTGTGCCACTCTCTCCGTTATCTTCTCGCTTGTCCGTCTGTCCGCCTGTCTGTCTGTCTGTCTGTCTGTATGTATGTTTGGTATGTATGTATGTCTGTGTTTCGGTCAGTCTGTGTCTCACATACACACACAAACACACACACACACACACAAACACACACACACACACACACACACTCATGACATATACACGTAATAAAAGACACATAGAGATAATAAGTGAATTAACGAATGAATTATAGATAGATAGATAGATAGATAGATAGATAGATAGATAGATAGATAGATAGAGAGAGACAGACAGACAGACAGACAGACAGACAGACAGACAGACAGACAGACAGACAGACAGACAGACAGATAGATAGATAGATAGATAGATAATATGCAAGAATAATCAAAAACAAACAAAACACATTATAAACATAACTTCCAATTGTCAGTTACTTAATGTAGATATCGAATCTGGAAGCTACTGAAGAAGAATTAAATTCGGTTCTATTTGTTTTGATTTCTTTTTTTCTTCCTTTTTTTAATAAAACAACTCTGCTTTATTTTATTTTTTGTCTTCTGTTACCAGAAGTCTATTTCTTATTCGGTTTTTTTTCTTTCGTTTTAAAAAAAAGAAATATTTGTTTGTTTGGGTTATTTTTTGTTGTTTTGTGTTTCTGCTTTTGAGAAAAAAAATTTCTGGGCATACAATATTGAAAGTGGGGGTGAGAGTACCGGGCCATTCTCGGAAAGGTGTGGGTGGGTGTGTGTGTGTGGGTGGGGGGTTCATGTATGCTAGTGCTTCATAGTGGTAAGTCCAGCTTTCTAGATTGCAGAAGCAAAAACAGACAACGAATGACTGCAGGCACAATACTGTCATAATATAAGAATTATTGACATGTACTGGATTTCTCTCTGTCTCTCTGTTTGTCTGTTTATCTCTGTGTCTCTGTGTCTATGTGCCTGTCTGTCTGTCAGTCTCTGTCTATCTGTCTGTCTGTCTGTCTGTCTGTCTCTCTCTCTCTCTCCCTTCTCTGTCTGTCTCTGTCTCTCTCTCTTGCCCTCTCTGTCTGTCTCTCTGTCTGCCCCCCTCGTTCTCTCTCTCTATCTATCTCTCTGGCCATTGTGTGCCGGTGGGAACAGATGACATAATTCACAAATCCGCACACACACGGGCACTGAGTGTAAAAAAAGCACATAAGTGCTTATTCCATTATCCTCGAAATAAAAGAATGAATCAATAAATAAAATATATCTCCTCCTCCTCCTCTTGCTCCTCCTCCTTCTTCTCGCCTACTACCTCACTCACACGCGCCTCTGAAGCTGGAATATGACTACCTAGATGGCGAGGCAAATGACAAGAGTTGCATCTGCAAACTCCTCATGTAGCGCGTACTTTCAACCTCAGTGATTTCAAAGTAGGATACGTAAGACACAAGAGCATGTCGTGGTGACCCCCCAGGTTGTTAAGCTGGGGAACGCACAACAACACCAACAACAGGTACAAAGTATACTATAGGGATGCGTACACAAACTGAAAGAAATAAGGCGCTTACAAGTCTGGACAAAATTGGACCTCGAAGATAATAAACAAACAATCATACCCGAAATTACAAAAGCGAATACGAACACTTAGCATCTCAAAAAACAACGCTAAATAAAAACTCATGTGAGGTTACAATAATAGCCTAAAAATGATCAACAAGTAAACATTTACCATAACAAATCTGTCTCAGTCTTATGCAAACCGTTTTCTTTACTTATCAACAAAGAGCATTCGTATCATTATCAGTGTAATCCGCGCGCGCGCGCGCATGTGTGTGTGTGTGTGTGCTCAGACAAGTAGGCCAGCACAGACGCATGACCCA
Organism: Rapana venosa; assembly: GCA_028751875.1. NCBI lineage: Eukaryota > Metazoa > Mollusca > Gastropoda > Neogastropoda > Muricidae > Rapana > Rapana venosa. The sequence continues at coordinate 42,386,930 of CM054149.1, read as the reverse complement.
AATAAACAGAAGGGGGCCTAGATTGGAACCCTTACCATCTGCAACTTTATGACCATTCTGTCGGTAATCTAATTGACAGACTCGATTGCGCTGATCCACCCTCAACAGATAACCGAGCGACCTGGCGTCCATTCTCTCTCTCTCTCGCTCTCTCTCTCGCTCGCTCTCTCCTTCTCTCCCTCTCTCTCTCCCTCTCTCTCTCTCTCTGCACTGAATTTTGTCCTGGGCTTGTCACACAGGCTGCTGACAGGTAACTGTGTCAACGTTGCCAGCTACTGTCAGTGCCCACGTAAAGTGTGTGAATCAGCTCCTGTTTTCTGGCTATTCAAATTCAAATGTACGATCTTAAAAACTAAACTGATATAATTATGTGTTTAAAAAAAGGGTTTGATCATGATAGCGCTAATAGGTGTGTGCGTGCGTGCATGTGTACGCGCGCGCGCGCGCGTGTGTGTGTGTGAGAGAGAGAGAGAGAGAGAGAGAGAGAGAGAAATCAAATCAAAATTAAATCCATGTTGTGCTTACTGTCGGCATTGGAATGTCA
>CM054149.1:42351386-42381386 GCA_028751875.1 Rapana venosa | reverse complement strand
TGAAACTCGAGCTTCAGGTCGTGAGCAGAACATGCTAATCCCCAAGATATCGTAAAGGAAGAGTAGGGTTTTGGTGTGCCTGTGACAACAGATTGACAACTGTTACAAAGCTGCATTCAATCAAGAACTCAGTGTAAAAAAAAAATAAAGCCCTCATGAGTGTGTATCCGTCATCCTTGAAATAAAGGTATTTGAATAAAAACAAAAGTTTGTAAGAAAAGGACAGGCAGCCTTTAGGCAAAAAAGACAAACAAGTTGGAAGCAGTTTTTAAGCTATCACCATCCTTAATCTATCACCATTCTCAAATTATCACCTTTCCCAAACTATCACCATTCTCAAACAATCACAATGCTCAAACTATCACCATTCTCAAACTATCATCATCTTCAAACTAACACCATCCTCAAACTATCACCATTCTCAAACTGTTACCATCCTCAAACTGTCACCATTCTCAAACTATCACCATTTTCAAACTATGACCATCTTTAAACTATCGTCATTCTCAAACAATGACCATTCTTAAACTATCACCATTCTCAAACTATCACCATCCTCAAACTATCACAATGCTCAAACTGTCACCATTCTCAAACTATCACCATTCTCAAACTATCACCATTCTCAAACTGTCACCATTCTCAAACTATCACATTGCTCAAACTATCACCATTCTCAAACTATCCCAATGCTCAAACTATCACCATTCTCAAGCTATCACCATCCTTCAACTACATTTACACATTTCAAGTATACCTTCCATGATCATCATCCTCAAACCATCACAATCATAGCCATCAATGCTCAAACGATCACTATTCTCAAACTATCACATCAAACTGATCACTGTTCAAACTATCACCTCTCAACTTCATGGTCTCAAATAGTCACCTCTTTAACTAACACCACATCCTGAAATCAATCACATTCAAACTACACCATTCTTAGCTGTCACATCCTCAAACTTCACCATATCTCATTATAGCCATCCTCACAGATATCAACCATTCCCAAATTAAACACCCCTCAAACTATCACCATTCTCAAATTGTCACCATTCTCAAACTATCACAATGCTCAAACTGTCACCATTCTCAAACTATCACCATTCTCAAAGTATCACAATGCTCAAACTGTCACCATTTTCAAATATCACCATTCTCAAACTGTCACCATTCTCAAGCTATCACCATCCTCAAACTATCACCATCACCATCCTCAACTACAGGTTACACATGAGGGTTAGCTTCCAGGTCATGTAGCATGTTCTGTAGAGTACCAGTCAGAAACAAATGTCTGCTGAATTTCAGAGACTTTTTAAGCTATAAAAAATGCGTTGTGTACTTGTTTTGGGGGTTAAGGCCTTAGATTAACACCACGTAGTGTTGTGAAAGTGGCCAATGATCATGAAATAAGGACTGCTTGTGTTCCTACAGTGTTAAACTTGTGCAAGCATATTGTGGTGCGGTGAGGCAAGCTAGCAGGTGACAAAGGACTGAAGGGGTACATACAGCGTTCGCTGAAAAAAAAATTCAAACCTATAAAAGTTGTTGTGTTATCCTGAGTTTTGAGTCAAGAGCTAGTATTTCGCAAAACAAAAAGTGGGTTTTATTTCTGTGGATACCTGAATACGTGCAGTACAAATGCATGAATGATCTATGAAAACAGAAGGAAAACTGCTAAAAGCGAACCGTTACGTGTAACCAAACAATCACCATTCTCAATCCGCAGTAGGAAGCAGTTCTCATGGTGCTGCATTCCTTTTGGCACCTGCGGTTGTCTCTGGCTTGTTGATTGCATATCGCAGGCTTTCCCCCTGATTTTATATGTGTTCCTGCATACACGTGGCTGTGTGCAGATAAAAGCCATCTATCTACATCTGCCCTGCGCTTTCACACTCACACTGCACAAGCGTGGCTATACACGCAGCAGTCTGTCACGTCTGTGCATGTCACGGTTTCTCTGCTTTTGTCTTTGTCTCTGTCTCTGGTGGTCTGGGTTGTGGTTGTTTTTTTGGTCTGTGTATCTGTGCCACTGTGTCTGTCTCCGTGATTAAACACCTCTCTGTTTCTGTCTGTCTCTGTCTCTCAGTTTCTGTCTCGTCTGTTTTCTCTCTCTTCCCCCCCCCCTCCTCTCTCTCCTCTCTCTCTCTCTCTCTCTCTCTCTCTCTCTGTCTATCTGTCTGTCTGTCTATCTGTATGTCTGATTCTCTCCCCCCCCCCTCTCTCTCTCTCTCTCTCTCTCTCTCTCTCTCTCTCTCTCTCTCTCTCTCTCTCTCTCTCTGTCTTCTGTCTGTCTGTCTATCTGTATCTCTGATTCTCTCTCCCCCCTCTCTCTCTCTCCCTCTCTCTCTCTCTCTCTCTCTCTCTCTCTCTCTCTCTCTCTCAGTCTCTTCTCTATCATCTTCTATCCTCTCTCTCTCAAGTCTCTATCTCTGTCCCTGTCTCCCCCTCCCCTCCCACCCATGTATATCTCTGTGTGTATAATGTGCGTTTACACAAGCGCATAATAATTATTATGTGTTTCTGTCTATATGTGTGAATGATCGTGTTTGTACATATGCGTATTAGTGCACACACGCACACTAACACACACACACACATACACGCACACACACACACACACACACACACACACACACAGAGCGAGATCGAGAGAGGGTGGGGGTGGCAAAGAGAGAGACAAGAAAGACACATCGACCGAGATTCGGACAAACATAAAGTTAAAAGACCGTGAGAAAATAAACTCTGGGTGGAGGAAAGGAAGAGGAGGGTCACGGAGGAAAGGAAGGGGGAGAAAAGCTTGTGTGTGTGTGTGGGGGGGGGGGGGGAGACGAGAGGGGGGGGAGGAGGGGAGGCTGGGCACTGATAAGGAAGGACAGCACTACATAGAAACTCAAGGTCGACTGCAAGATGACAGACTAGAGGCAGCAGGAGAGGAAAACAAAGCACAGTGAAAGTCAAAGGCTATCAGTGAAATGCTATATTCACAGAGGGCGCCGATGGTTTAGTATGATGACAATGATAACAGAGGACTGCATATTAAAATTTTCATAACGTGACCCCCCCACCCCCCACCCCTACTCCCTTTGTTTGCCCCCAGTCCTTTGTCAGCCTTTGTCCTTTGCTTTGTTGACATAATATAGGGAAGGCGCGAAAGAAGGATGGAGAAGGCGGACTGAACTATTGATATGATGATGGTGATGATGGTGAGATGGTGATGCTGCTGCTGCTGCTGCTGCTGCTGCTGCTGCTGCTGCTGCTGCTGCTGCTGCTGATGATGATGATGATGATGATGATGATGATGATAAGTGACGAAAATAGTGATGGATGATGGTGGTGGTGATATTAATTGACGATGACAAGTGATTATCAATGATAGGTAATGACAATGACAAAGACAACGCGGAAGAAGATAACAACTAAAGAGCAAATACCAAAACTATCAAATCTGTGCTTGGACGATTGAATGTGAAGAGCTCTACCTGATGAGGATGGTGTTGGTGGACGTTTGTTGACATCGTGTCTTTAGAAACTGAGTCATCATTATTTGTAGCGTTTTGTTTTCCTAGTCTTTTGGAACCTTACAGTGTTGTAAGTCTTTTGAAAACAAATCAATCAACTGATTGGTTCCTAAAAATAACAAAGTTACATCTCGTAATTATTACAGACCTGTTGAACAGACTCCTATAGTTTGAAAATATTTGAATGTAATGTTGTTGTTGTTGTTGTTGTTGTCTTCGATTTTACGTCTGTTCACGCTCAGTGATATTAGACGGGAAAAAATGCATGGAAGTTGAGGGTGGTGGTAGATGTCCTACTGAAATGTGTACAAGGTAAAAATAGTTTACAGAGGCAAAAAGAAACTTCACAAAGCAAGAAAACCAGTTTAAAAAAAAACAAACCTTCCCCCGAAAACAAAAAAAACAACAACAAACAAACAAAACAAAACAAAAACAATCTTTAAACTTAATGAGGTTATCATAAATGTTCTATAGGACTGTGCCAGAGACCTTTCGCAATAGTAAATACCAAATTCGCAATATCAAATACCAAATTCATGTAATGTTCTGGAACGAATCCGTTATGCTTCACGTAGTTGTATTTCATTACTAGTGTGCATAATCATTAAGCAAACAGACGCACAGAAGATACTACACTCACCTTGCTGCATTATGCCTATAATCACTTGGTAAAAACCTGGTTCCGTTATTCTGTTTATTGATTTCTCATCCGCCTTCAACACCATTCAATCTCATCTTCTGACCATAAAATAGTTTCTCTTAATGTTCGTTCTCGACTCACTTTGTGGATGATCAGGGGTTTTTTTAATCGATCAAACCTAGTCTGTTTGCTTTCAAAATGCAATATCTTCTGAGAGAAAACAACCTCCGCTAGTTTCTCACAAGGCAAAGCTCCGTCACCTATCCTTTTCACTGTTTATGCAAACGACTATTGCTCTTGAAGATCTTTCAAATTTGCATTCTGTGTGTTCTGAAGAAGTTGATAAATTCTCTCTTTGATGCGGACATAGTTTTCTTGATCTAGATATTAAAACATAGATACGTATTGATCTTCGCAAGGATTAAAATCCTGTGCCAGGTCTATTTTACTGATAAAAATGAAAGAGTGGGCATGTGCATGAATATAAGTATTTAGAAACTGTTAAAGATGATACATTAAGTTTTACTCTGAAAATATGTCTTTTAAAAAAAATATCTGCCAGTCCCATACTTTTGTTTCAATTTTGAAATTTGCAAATTCACTTTAAGGTTTTTCGAACTGTTACTGTTGCTTTAGTCTGTGATTCGTTTTCCACATAATTATATGTTGATATGGATGCCTAAATGTAAAACTAAATGGCGCTGAATATACTTGTAAAAGGTGTAGCAAAGTTTTTGTAGGCAGTGCGCAAAATAATTTTACTGGCATTAAAATTTCATGTGAGAGAAACAGGTAGAAGAATTACTAATGATGATACGTATGTATATGTACATATGTGTGTGTGTGTGCGTGTGTATATGCGTGCGTGCGTGCGTGCGTGCGTGCGTGCGTGCGTGTGTTGTGTGTGTGTGTGTGTGGTGAGTGTGTGTGTGTGTGTTGCAGTGTGTCCAAAAAGCAGAACATTTAAACACAATCTCAATATTACCAGTCCCAAAATTATATAGTTAGAAGCCATTAATCAAAGTTTTAGTTCCTGGGTGCTCGTCTTTTTTTTAGTATTGCAAAGATTTAGCATTTTTAGCCGTGTTGGGAGAGTATTCTAAACATATCGACCAAAAAAAATTAAACTGGGTCTGATACATTAATATTTAGGCGGAGAGGACATCATTTCTGACCTTAACTGATTCCTGAACAAATTGCTACTGCATTTGATATTTATAATGCGTTGCTGTGTAAATTCCATCAATTAGACTTGACAATATTTTTGCTGTTGTTGTTGTTGTTGCGGCTTGTATTTAGCTGTTTGTGCTGGTCAAAATCTCTTTCATCAGAGAATACTCTAATTCATCTGATTCTGATCTTATCATTTGCACGAAATGACCGTGTCACTTGTATGTGGGGGTGTAGCTATGCCAGATCGATAGGTTTTTTTTTTTTTTTTTAATTCAGGTTTTATATTTCTATCCAATTACATTGCATTGATTGGAAGGAGAGAGAGAGAGAGAGAGATGAGAGAGAGAGAGAGAGAGAGAGGAGAGAGAGAGAGAAGAGAAGAGAAGAAGAGACAGACAGACAGACAGACAGAGACAGAGAGACAGAGATATTTTTTACTGTACATCAGCCTTAGGCCACAATACACAAGCAAATTGGGCATAGGGAATGGGCACACGATAAGAGTTGTAAACATGCTACTACCAACATAATTATGGTGAAAGAAAAAAAGTGTTACAATTATTATGAAAACAAGCATATTACATCAGACATAAAGAGAGATAGAGAGAGACAGAGAGAGAGATACAGAGACACAGAGAGTGAGAGAGAGAGAGAAGACCATGGTTACCACTGATAGAGTGGAATCCAGGAAAATCAAACGAAAAATCAAGGGGCGGGAGAGCCTAGTGGTTTGAGAGTTTGTCTCGCGATCTGACGGCCGGGATCGAGCCCCGGTTAGCGTTATCACCAAGACGCCAATTCAAGGAGATTTTTCTTTCTGGAGTTCACATGAGTACTGACTCAAATCCCCCTAAAGTCCTTCGAATGAGACTATAACCTATGGATCCGTGTGCGAACGCAGGCAGAACATCTTACGCTCACTTTAAAACCCATTCTGTCTCTTGTAAGTGCAGACATTCATTCCAGTTAGAATGGATCTTTTAAAAAAACAAAAAACCCAGAAAAACTAATAACAGAAATATATAATTTTGAACAATCGTTTCGTGTTCACAGAACTATCCCCGAAATTAGAATGTGGCTACCTCAATGGTGGAAAAAAAAAAAAAACAAAAACCAGTCGCATGGCCAAAAAATCTAATCATTGGTAAACCCCGGAGCTCTTGTTAGGGGACGAAGAAGAAGAAAAAAACAGCAAACAAACAAACAAACAAACAAAATTTTAAAAAGCCAGATACTAGAGATCGACACGAGATCGTATCACATCCACAAAGTCAAAATGTGGTTACCATAATGGTCGATAAAATCAGTCACATGCGCAAACAATCTTAACCATTGGTAAATCTCGAAGCTCTTGCTTTTGGGGACGAAGAAAAACCCAACAACAAACAACCAACAACAACAACAACAACAAACCTAGATAATTATAGTTTACACAAGATGGTATCACATAGGACACGAGTAAGGCGGGGTAAGGGGGAGGGGGAAAGGGGCGGGGGAGGACGTGAAGATTAATGGTAAAAGGATAATGTTCTGTTGGCAGTCAACAGTTTATGACTATGAGAGTGCCACACACACACACACACACACACAAGCCACACACGCCGCACGCACACACACACAGCGCACGCGCACACACACACACACACACACAGCGCACGCACACACACACACACACACAGCGCACGCACGCATGCACACACACACACACACACACACACACTTTATGACTATCTTTGTTTGCCCTGTCCTGTCAGCCTTTGTCCGTGCTTTGTTGACACAAGAAATGGATTGCTGATGTGAAGGGGAGGGGGGGGGAGGGGGGGGAGGGGGGTGGGCTGGAGGGGGGGGGAGAGTGAAGGAGAGGAGAGGAAGAGGAATTATGTCACGATGATGATGATGATGATGATGATGATGATGATGATGATGATGATGATGATGATGATGACGACGACGACGGATATGAATGGTGGTAAGATCAATGACAATCGTCGTCGTAGCACTTGTCCTGTTCATCATCTTTATCATTAGATAACAACCGCTATTACTCTAAACAATAATACTAAACATGTACCTGTTTTGTCTTGTGCTGGGTTTGGGATTCTTTTTTTGTTGTTGTTGTTTGTTTGATTAGATGCTTTATTGTTGCTGGGGGTTTGGTTTCGTTTTTGTTTGTTGGGAGTTTTGGGTGTTTTTTTTTAAGATTTTTCTTTTTTTCGTGGGGGGGGGGGGGGGAAGCAGGAGAGATGAGTGGAGTTGGGGGTGTTCTTTGGCTAGAGCTCAGTTGGTCATCAATGACAAGATTTTGCATACGCCACCGTTTACCCACCATTGTGATAAGCCACTTTGCGACCTTCGAGGATACTAGCTGAACACGACATTAGTCTGCATGCCTTTGTGTTTTTATGTTCTATTGCTTTGTGTTTTGGGGGGCGATGGGGTCTTTGTTTCCTTTTTTTTTAGGGGGGGGGGGGGGGTGGCTACTTTATTTTTTCATCCAACCCTACCTGTACGCAATGACCTATCTATTCTTCTCAAAGGCAAAGATGGTTTCAACAAGTGCACAAATCTCTCTGTGTTCGTTTTTACACAAGACCTCAGATTATGGTCTCATCTGTGTGTGTGTGTGTGTGTGTATCTGTATGCGCAAACGTGCGTGCGTGAGCGATTATATCCGTATGTCCACGTGTACTTCTGCGCACTCCCACGCACACATGCATGAAATAAACTAATACAATAGAGGGACCACACATACATACACACACCTCTCTGAACAAGCATACACTTGGCACACTGCCCCTGTAGAGACAGTCAGCTGCTTTGCTGCTAAAAGCAATCCCATACACATGGCACTGTCCTGTTAAGTGCTGTCCTGGCCATACAGCTGGCCTGGTGTATATTCTACTGTGGGGTTATTGTCCATCAGTTGTGGCCAGACAGGTCCATAATTCATGCAGCCCTTCCATAGTCCACTGTTCAGTTCTAAAACAGATGTGAGTGTGTGTGTGTGTGTGTGTATGTGTGTGTGTGTGTGTGTGTGTGTGTTCAGTTTATAATCTTGTACTGGACTTCACTCTCTTGGGGGGTTGGGGGTGTGGGATGGGGATGGGGTGGAGGGGGGAAGAAGGGAAAAGGAGAAGGGGGAGATGTGTAATGTGTGTGTGTGTGTGTGTGGTGTAAGAGTGTGTGTGTGTGTGCGCGCGCACATGTACCTACACACACGTGTGTTTCTATGCACTAACACGCAAACATGCATGCGATATACTGATTAAAAAAAATGAACACACAGACACACACATACAAACACACACACACAAACACACACACTCACAAACACACACAGACAGACACACACACACACACACACACATCCTTTGGATGAGACTATAAACCGAGGCCCTGTGTGCAAACACATGCAGAACATCTTGCGCACACGTTAAATCCTGTTCCGCTGTTCGAAAGAGTAGGCCATTGTGTGCCGGTGGGAACAGATGACAAAATTTTAAAAACCGCATACACACGCATAATTTTTTTTTTTTATGTAAATGTAATCTGAGCGCTTTGATTTGTTGCTTTACGAGATTCAGCGCTATATAAATTCCATACATTATTATTATTATTATTATTATTACAAGCATATTCTTTGCACAGTGTCCCTGTAGAGACAGTCAGCTGCTTTGCTGCTAAAAACAATCCCATGCACATGGCCTGTCCTGTTAAGTGCTGTCCCTGCAACACAGCTGGCCAGGTGTATATTCTGCTGTGGGGTTATTGTCCATCAGTTGTGGCCAGACAGGTCCATAATTCATGCAGCCCTTCCATAGTCCACTGTTCAGTTCTAAAACAGCTCTGTGTGTGTGTGTCTTCAGTTTATAGTCTTGGTCAGGACTTCACTCTCGTGAAGGGGGGGGGGGAGATTGTGGGATAGGGATGGAGTGGGGGGGAATGAGGGGAAAAGAGGGAAAAGGAAAAGGGGGAGATGTGTAATGTGTGTGTGTGCGTGTGTGTGTACACGCACATGTACGTACACGCACATGTGTTTCTATGCACTAACATGCACACATGCATGCAATATACTGATGAAAAAAGTGAACACACAGACACACACACACAAACACACACAAACACACACACACACACACACACACACAACCACACACAAGCATACGCTTGGCACACAGCACAGGTACATAGACAGTCAGCGTGCTTGGCTGCTAAAAGCAATCCCATGCACATGGCACTGTCCTGTTAAGAGCTGTCCCTGCCACACAGCTGGCCTGGTGTATATTCTACTGTGGGGTTATTATAATAATAATAATAAATGGAACTTATATAGTGCTATATCTTGCAAAGACAAATCAAAGCGCATGCATTCGACCTAATCTTACACAGTCATACAACCAATGACAAATAATCAATAGTTCAAACAGATATTACAAACATGGTACTGCAGACCAAATCTATGAAATAAAATTGCAATAGTCAAATGTTTTTCAAAAGCACAACACACACACACACACACACACACACACACACACACACACACACACAGGTCATATACTTTAGCAGGGTGATAGGACATGGGTTAGTGAAGGGTGGGATAGTTCTGATATGAGACAGGAGGGGGGAAATCTTAGGTTTGAAATAAATATGTCTTGAGGCTTGATTTAAAAGTGTCATAGCTAGGCTTCTGGCGAAGAGAGAGAGGGAGCTCATTCCAGGTCGATGGACCCAAAATAGAGAAAGAGCGGTGGCCAACAGTAGATTGGTTGAATCTAGGTATTCGTAGGCACAAGGTATCTGCAGCAGAGCGGAGGGAACGTGAATGAGTGTACAGGTTAAGACATTCACAGAGGTAGGAGGGTGCAGTTTTGTGGAGACATTTGTAACAGAGGGGTACTGATCTTATATTCTACTCTCTGGTTATTGTCCATCAGTTGTGGCCAGACAGGTCCATAATTCATGCAGCCCTTCCATAGTGCACTGTTCAGCTCTAAAACAGCTTGTGTGTGTGTGTCTTCAGTTTATAGTCTTGTTCGGGACTCCACTCTCATGGGGGATTGGGGGTGTGGTATGATGATGGGGTGGAGGGGGGAGAAGGGAAAATGAGAAGGGGGAGATGTGTGATGAGTGTGTGTGCGTGGTGTAAGAGTGTGTGGGGTTGTGTGTGCGTGTATGTGTGCGCACACATGTACCTACATGCATGTGTGTTTCTATGCACTAACACGCACACATACATGCAATATACTGATTAAAAAATGAACACAAAGACACAGACACACGCACACATACACACACACATGCATACTCTTGGCACATCATGCGTGCATAGACAGTCAACTGCTTTGCTGCTAAAAGCAATCCCATGCACATGGTCCTGTCCTGTTAAGTGCTGTCCTGGCCATACAGCTGGCCTGGTGTATATTCTACTGTGGGGTTATTGTCCATCAGTTGTGGCCAGACAGGTCCATAATTCATGCAGCCCTTCCATCGTCCACTGTTCAGTTCTAAAACAGCTCTGTGTGTGTGTGTGTGTCTTCAGTTAATAGTCTTGCTCGGGACTTCACTCTCATGGAGGGTTGGGGTGTGGTATAGGGATGGGGTGGAGCTGGGATGAGGGGTAAGGAGGGAAAATGAAAAGGGGTAGATGTGTAATGTATGTGTGTGTGGTGGTGTAAGTGTGTGTGAGTGTGTGTGTGTGTGCTTGTATGTGTGTGCGCACATGTACTTACGTGCACGTGTGTTTCTATCCACTAACACGCACACATGCATGCAATATACTGATTAAAAATGAACACACACACACCACATGTGGGCCACATTGTAATAACCAATCAAATGAAAGAGGCTTGAGACTCCTGGAGTTTGCCCGTAACAACCACCTCCAGCTAGTGAATACACTTGGCCCACACAAGAAATCCAGAAAATGGACATGGCATAGCCCAAATGGAGAACACCACAACCAAATAGATTACATCATGGTGAAAAGACGGTTTCAGTCTAGCGTTAACATCACACAGACACGAAGTTTTCCAAGAGCAGACATAGGGAGTGATCATGATCTTGTGATGATGACTTTCCGACTACGTCTAAAGAAAATCCACAAGCGGAACAACATCAGGATCAAATTTGACCTCGAGAAGCTGAAGGACCCAGAGGTATTAGAAATTTTTCAAGCAAGGATAGGTGGAAAGTTTGCAGCACTCACTGTGATAGACTCAGACATAGATACACTGACGAATAGTTTCAATACAGCAGTGACTGAAACAGCAAGCGAGCTTCTTGGCAAACACCGACCAGTCAAAAAACCATGGGTCACACCTAACATCCTACAACTATGCGACACGCGTAAGAGTTGAAGAAAAAGAAAAATGAAACAAAAGAAAGAGCAGAACAATATAGGCAGTCAACAAAAGAATCAGGAAGTCCATGACGGAGGCAAAAGAGAAATGGATCGGTGAACAGTGCCAAGACATTGAAGAGAACATCAAGAAAAACAATAGCAAGAAAGCATATCAGCTGTGAAAGACCTGACTAGCACAAAACAGGGAAAAGGTTTAACAATCCAAGACAAAAATGGGAAGTGTCTCACTGACGACCAGGATATTCTGAACAGATGGACAGAATACTGCTCCGACCTGTATAACTATAGAACCGCAGGAGATCCAGATGTCCTTAATGTACCAGCAAGCAAAGACACAGACAGTCACCCTATCCTCTGAGAAGAGGTGGAAACAGCAGTCAGATCGCTGAAAAAGGGAAAGTCAGCAGGGGCTGACAACATTCCAGCTGAGTTGGTTCAAGCTGGAGGGGAAGCCATGATCAGCGCCCTACTAAGAATCTGCAACAAGATCTGGCAGACAGGAAAATGGCCAACACCATGGACACAGTCACTCATCATCACCCTCCCCAAGAAAGGAAATCTACAACAATGCCATAATTACCGCACAATCAGCCTCATATGCCACCCACGCAAGGTCATGCTGCAGATAATATTGAATAGACTGAAGCCACAAGCAGAGACCATCATTGCTGAGGAACAAGCAGGTTTCAGAGCAGGGCGCAGCACAACCGAACAGATATTCAACCTCAGAATACTATGTGAGCGGTACCTTCAACATCAACAAGACCTTTACCACGTATTTATCGATTTAAGAAGGCATTTGACAGGGTGTGGCATGCAGCTTTGTGGGCAACCATGAATTTGTACAGCATCAATGCAAACTTGATCAGAGTCATCAAACAGCTGTACAGCGAGGCCACCAGTGCAGTGTACTACAACAACAACATTGGAGAATGGTTTGGAACAACAGTTGGAGTAAGGCAGGGCTGTCTACTCTCACCCACTCTTTTCAACATCTTCCTTGAGAGAATCATGGCTGATGCACTGGAACATCATGAAGGATCAGTCAGCATTGGTGGCAGAACGATCACAAACCTCCGCTTCGCAGATGACATTGATGGAATAGCAGAATCAGAAAAAGAGCTTGCCAGCCTAACAGAACACTTGAATAAGGCCTCCAAAACATACGGCATGGAGATCAGTGCAGAGAAGACCAAACTGATGACTAATAACACCAACGGCATTAGCACTGATATCAGAGTTAATGACCAGAAGCTGGAAACAGTTCAAAGCTTCAAGTACCTGGGAGCCATTGTATCAGACCAGGGATCCAAGCCAGAAGTAGTATGCAGGACTGCACAGACAATAACAGCTTTGTCAAAACTAAACACCATCTGGAGAGATAAAATATCTCACTTATCTCCAAGATCAGACTAATGCGCTCCCTTGTCATATCCATATTTCTGTATGCCTGTGAATCATGGACCCTGACTGCAGATTTGGAGAGAAGAGTACAGGCGGTGGAGATGAGATGCTTTCGGAGACTCCTTGGCATCTCCTACAAAGACCACATAAGCAACGAAAGCGTGCATAACAGAATCCAGCAAACCATTGGACCCTATGAGAACCTTCTAACGATCGTGAAAAAAACGTAAACTTAAATGGTATGGGCATGTCACAAGATCCAAAGGACTTGCAAAGACAGCTTTACAAGGCACTGTCCAGGGAGGAAGAAGAAGAGGCAGACCAAGGAAGAGCTGGGAGGATAACATCAGCGAATGGACAGGCCCAGAACTCAACAAAACCCTGAGAATGGCAGAACAGAGAGAGGAATGGAGGGAACTGGTTGTTGAGTCTTTGAGGGTGCCCCCACGGTCGTCAGACTACGGGACAGATAGATAGATAGATAGATAGATAGATAGATAGATAGATAGATAGATAGATAGATAGATAGATAGATAGATAGATAGATAGATAGGGGGTTATTGTCCATCAGTTGTGGCCAGACAGGTCCATAATTCATGCAGCCCTTCCATAGTCCACTGTTCAGTTCTAAAACAGCTCTGTGTGTGTGTGTGTGTGTGTGTGTGTGTGTGTGGTGTGTGTGTGTGTGTGTGTGTGTGTGTGTGTGTGTGTGTGTGTGTGTTGTGTGTGTGTGTGTGTGTGTGTGGTGGTGTTCAGTTTGGGACTTCACTCTGGGTGGGGGGGTTAAGGTTGTGGAATGGTGGTGGGATGGGGTGGATGGTGGGGTAAGGAGGGAAAAGGAGAAGGGGGAGATGTGTAGTGTGTGTGTGTGTGTGTGTGTGTGTGTGTGGTGGCACAGCACACAAATCCAGCATAACTCAGTCAAGGATCCAGGGCCCAGTGCTAAGATTAGCCCCTTCCTTTTACCAAGTCCAAGTGCGGTCAGTTTCTGCTATAACTATCAACAGCTGGGATAGAATGGATAGCACCTGAGAGTAGCTGAAAGTTGGGTAAACTGACAGTGGTGGTGGTGGTGGTGATGGTGGTGGTGTGGTGTGTGTGTGTGTGTGTGTGTGTGTGGTGTGTGTGTGTGGTGTGTGTGTGTGGTGTGGTGTGTTGTATGTGTTGTTTGTCTCTCTGTCTGTTTAGGCATGTGAGGGGTTTGGCTATTGGTCCGCATGAGTGCGTGCGTCCACGTGCTTTTTTACATCCAGTCCCCGTGTGCATGTGGTTTTGTAAATTCTGTCATCTGTTCCCACCGGCACACAAAGGCCTACTCTTACGAAAAGCGGAACAGGATTTAACGTGTGCGCAAGATGTTCTGCGTGCGTTCGCACATGGGACCTCGGTTTATAGTCTCATCCAAAGGAGAGTGGGGGAGGGAGATAGAGAGAGAGAGAGAGAGTGTGTGTGTTGATGTAATGTAGCGCTGTATATTATGCTATATTGTATTGTATCATACTGGAAGTTCTACCACATTCAGTCAGGAAAGAGTTAATAAGTAAATAATGAAATCAATTATTTTTGTAATCAATAAACAATCAAGATAATAATAAAAAGAGAGAGACAATGACAATGACAATGACAAATTCTTTTATTTCGAGGATAATGAATAAGCACACATGTGCTTTTTTACATCCAGTCCCCGCCCGTTAGGGATACATCTTAATAAATAGAGAGAAAGAGAGAGAGAGACAATGACAATGACAATGACAAATTCTTTTATTTCGAGGATAATGAATAAGCACACATGTGCTTTTTTACATCCAGTCCCCGCCCGTTAGGGATACATCTTAATAATAATAACCCAATACTTATACAGTCTCACAATAAAAACAAGGGGAAATAACCCTTTTCAAAACAGCTCCCCCCAACAACCCTCCCCCCCCCCCCAACAACCCTCCCCCCCCCCCAAAGCAAGCAATTAAAAGAAAATCCTAAAAATACCCCACCCCTACCCCCACCCCCCAAAAAACCGTAACCAAAACAAACAAACAAACAAAAGAGAAAAAAAACCAAACCAACAAAAGATGATAAAAAAGAGAAAAACAGACAAACAACAACAAGAAGAACAAGAACAACAACAAAGCCAAGAAAAAATAACACAAACCAAACTTAATAAGTCTAAAGATAAACATCTAACATTGTCAAATGGTACACATTGTTATACATAATTATAAGATATTGAAATGAGAGAGAGAGAGAGAGAGAGAGAGAGAGAGAGAGGCACAAAGGAAAAGGCAGAAATAAATAAAATAGCCTATCTAAGTCAGAAAGGTCTCACAAAGCCACTGGCTGCTACCGACAGTTTGACAACTAACGGAAACCATCAGTCTCGGCTCTGAAAGCTAAACAAAGGGAAATAACAACTTTGGCTTTAAATATTTCCGGCGTAAAAAGACAAAATTACTTCCCTTCCTCTTATTCTCTTTCATTTATTGTCATCTTTTGTCCGCGCTTTTTGCCATTGAGACACACACACACACACACACACACACACATACATACTCTCCTCTCTCTCTCTCGCTCTCTCTCTGTCACACACTCACACACACACACACACACACACACGCGCGCGCGCGCGTGCGCGCGCGCACACACACACACACACAGACACAACAAGATATAAGATGACATGAGAGAGAATTATTCATCTTCATGATTATTGATAAGATGTAGTGTTTTTTTATCTTACCCACCATTGAAAGTTAACAAAGATAGCTCGCGCGCGCACGCGCGCACACACGCACGCACGCACGCACGCACGAACACACACACACACACACACACACACACAGAGAACATCTTGCGCCAACGTTAAATCCTGTTCCGCTTTTCGAAAGATTAGGCCATTGTGTGCCGGTGGGAACAGATGACAAAATTTACAAAACCGCATACACACGGGTACTGGATGTAAAAAAGCACATGTGTGCTTATTCCATTATCCTCGATATAAAAGACTAAATAAATAAATTCACACACACACACACACAACACACACACACACACAACACACACACACACACACACACACGAGGGATGGGATAGCCTAGTGGTTACAACATTGCGTTCGCAATCTGACAACCCGGGTTTGATTCCCGTTCAAGGGGATATTTTCCCCTGGAGTTAACATCAGTGCAGACTCTGCTCTCCCCAAAAGTCCTCCGGATGAGACTATAAACCTAGGCCCCGTGTGCGAACGCACGCAGAACATCTTGCGCACACATTAAAATCCTGTTCCGCTTTTCGTAAGAGTAGGCCATTGTGTGCCGGTGGGAACAGATGACAATTTACAAAACCGCATACACACGGGGACTGGATGTAAAAAGCACATGCGTGCTTATTCCAATACCCTCGATATAAAAGAATAAAATAAAATAAAATAAATATATATTTTAAAAAAATAAACACACACACACACACACACACACACACAGAGGAGTTTGCAGTAGATGTAGCCTTTTTTATTTATATTATCTGATGTAGTTGTTGTTGTCATCCTTGTTCTTTTCAGGGTTTTTTCCGACAGATATTCAGTATTCTAGCATTTTAGCATTGTACCCAGAGGTGTGAGCCTAAGCTCAGAACTAAGGCAATATAATAATAATAATAGTACTACTACTACTAGTACTACTACTACTACTAGTACTACTACTACTACTAGTACTACTACTACTACTACTACTAATAATAATAATAATGATGATGATACTACTACTACTACTACTACTACTACTACTACTACTACTACTACTACTACTACTACTACTACTACTAATAATAATAATAATAATAATAATAATAATAGATGGAATTTATATAGCGCTGAATCTTGTAAGACCAAACACATCGAAGCGCTTGCACTCAAATTATTTACACGCATGCATATCATCAGATAGTATTGTAACCTAAAATACCAAGGCTTGTTGTTATCCTGTGAAATCATAATGTTGAGATTATTGACTTTACTTTGGTACTGCTTTATCATCTCATAAAGAGGAACACTAGCAGGTGCAGCAATAGTGAAATTAAGATTTAAAAAAACCATTCCAAACAAACACTAGTCTAAACTCTTGAAGACATAGGTATCGATTGCCTGCAACACACATTCATCACACCTTGTATACAGAAAAGTAGCATACCAAAATAAGCGCTGATCATGGGTTTCTGATAATATAAATTAATTATTGGCATTCAACACTGCAAGACGAGGTATAGCGAGATGTTGCACGATTTGGAAGCGCCAATCTAGTTTAAAAATTAATGACAGGAAAGACTCGGTTTCAGTATAAAGAGTTTACCATACGCAAACTTCCACATACATTATGACCATGCCCATACCTGCATCCTAACACACCCCTCCCAACCTTCATCCCGCCCCCCCCCCCCCCCCTCATCGTTACCTAGACACATACTCACCAGCACATACATGGAAAAGTGTAGATTCTTACTACTATCTGTCTCTGCCATACACGCGCGCCTACGCTCACACACACAACACACACACACACACACACACACACACACACACCACACACACACACACACAGAGTTGAAAAATCACACCATCCTTTAAAAAGATCTGATCCCATCACGATTTTCTCTCTCTCTCTCTCTCTCTCTCTCTCTCTCTCTCTCTCTCTCTCTCTCTCTCTCTCTCTCTCTCTCTCTCTCTCTCTCTCTCTCTCTCTCTCTCTCTCTCTCTCTCTCACAACGTCTGCCACTAGTGAGCCAGTATGCTGAATAACTTTGCATCTGAAAAACGATAGTAAACAAACAAACACTCAAACCAACCAACCAACCAACAAACAAACACTCAACCAAAAACAAACAAACTATATCCCGTAAGATGACCCTGCAATGTATTTCGACATGTACATAATATACAAACGCGGTCGCACGCACGTTCACACACACAGACACACACGCACCCACGCGCGCATACACACACACACACACACACACACACACACACACACACAGGAACAAATCCACGCCGATATGCACGACCACACACACAAAACACACACACACACAGAGGAACAAATCCACGCCGATATGCACGACCACACACACAAACACACACACACACACACCACCACCACCACCACCAGCCGCCGCCATCACAAACACACACAACAACACCCCCCCCCCCCCCCCCAATCCCCTACACCCACCTACCCCCCCCCCCCCCCCCCAATCACACACACTACAACCCCCACCCAACCCCCACCCCACCCTAAACCCACGCCCACCCCACCACACACCCTTCCACACACCCCACACCCCACACACACACCCCTTACCGCAGCCCCCCCTCCCCCCCCACCACACCTCAACCCCTACCCCCATCCCCACCAGCCCCCAACCCCCTCCCCCCTCCCCTCCTACATATACACACACATACACACACATACACACACATACGTACATACACACACATACACACACACATACATATATTACACACACACACACACACATACACACACATACATACACACACATACATACACACACATACATACACATACACACACACACACACACCGCGCGCGCGCGCGCGCGCGCGCACGCACACACGTACGCACGCACGCACGCTGAGTAAGCGAAGAGTTGATTAACTACAAAATGAGCGACAGTATGCCGTGACTGAGAGGAAATGAATCTTCATGTTCTATCGATTTTTTCCTTCTGTCTCTCCTCTTTTATTTTTATTCTTGTCTATTTTTTTTGTTTTTACTTTTCTCTCTGTCTCTTCTTCTTTCTTGTTGTTCTTTTTTTTTTTTTTACTCTTTCCTTCGTGCTAGCTTTGCTTTCTTCGGTATCAGTCTCTCAGTAACTCATGCGAACATTCTAGAAGTGTGGTTGTGGTGGTGGTGTGTATGTGGTGTGTGTATGTGTGTAAAGAGCGTGGAACTATATTATTATGCTGTCATCAGTGGGAGGAAAATGCTTTCGGAGAAGTGTGTGTGGATTCAAGTGATGTAGTCTTTATTTTTCTTAATGATTGTGTGTGTATGTGTGAGGTTTTTTTGTGGTTTATTTTTTTTTCATTCTTTCTTACTTGATTCAACTGGTGATTTTTGTTTTCTTTTACTGCACTCGGTTTTTTAAACGGTTGTTCCCTCCTCCTCCTCCTCCCCCCCCCCCCCCTTTTTTAAAAAAAAAATTTCTTTAGTATTTTGGGGGATTGTTTTCTTTCTCCCCAGAATTATTCCGGAAATGGTCACTCCTCTTCCCTCTGTTTCTTCCGTTTTTTGCTTATTTATAAATTCCATATATTATTATTATTATTATTATTGTTATTATTTTCTATGTTGTTTGTTTGTTTTGTGTTGTGTTGTGTTGATTCCTTCGGTGCCATTTTTGTTTGAAAGGTGAAAGGATAATCATCATTTTTTGTGGTTGTAGGTTTTGATTTTTCCTACGAGTGTGCTTGCTATAGATGGCTTTTCTTTTCCATTCTATTTCTGTGAGGGTTTGGGGGTGTGTGTTTTTTAGATAGAGAGACGAGTTTTTGTTTTATCTTAAATTTTTCTTTCCTCTTCTAATATTTTCCTTCCCTTTCTTCACTTTTCTATTTACATTCTTTGGGGTTTTTTCTGTTCTTTTCTGTTCTAGTCTTTTCGATTCGATTCTGTTCTGTTCTATATAGGGCTCATCTTAAATTGAATGTAGGGTGATAGGCTTTCTTTATCTTTAAATATATTTTTCGTGTAGGTTTGTAAAAAAAACAACCCACTCTTAACCAAGCTAGAAACTTCCAACAATCTCAAAATGTATAGCAAGCATCAATATAAAAAGTCGAGCTTTTTATATAAAAGACATATATATATATGTATAGCGTAGGTTTGGTAAGACGAGCTATCACATTCGAACCGAAACGCACACTGTTAGAGAAACAAAGTAAAGGATTTAGCATTCCGTTTGATTTGGATTATTCATTTTCATATACAATTTCTGAAGATCCTAAGCTGCCTTTAACAATAACCCTAACTAGTTGGTTAGTTTGCGAGTCACTGACTGACCAAGTTTACTAACCATTCACTGGTTTAATTTGCCGGGTTAGTTTGCTAGTATAGTTTGTTGGTTGGCTGGTAGGTTGGTTAGTAGGCTGGTTGGTTGGTTTGTTGGTTGGTTGGTTGGTTTGTTGGCTGGCTGTTTGGTTGGTTGGCTGGTTGGCTGGATGCTTTTTTTTTTTTTGATTGTTCGTTAGCTAGCTACCTGGTAAGCAGATGAATGAGTAAGTTTCTCAACTAGCTAGTTACTGAATGAGTTAGTGAGTGAGTGAGTGAGTGGGTGGGTGAGTGCGTGAGTTAGTGAGTGAGTGAGTTAGTGAGTGAGTCTTTTGGTTTTAACGTCTTTCCACTTTAAATGATACTTGGAGAGTGAGTGAGTGAGTGAGTCAGTCAGTCAGTAATTAGTTAGACAGGTAGTTAGACAGGTAGTTAGTTAGTTAGTTATCTAGTTAGTTGGTTAGTTTGTTTGTTTGTTGGTTGATTGGTTAGTTGGATGGTTGGTTGATTGGTTGATTATTTGGTTAGTTGGCTGGTTGGTCGATTGAGTGTTCAGTCTGTTAATGGGGTGGTTAGCGACTGGGATGGTGGGTTAGCTACATAGTTAGTTGGTTAGCTAAGTAGTTACCCGGGGTATTTACTTTGTCATTTGCCCATTCCGTTACCTAACTAGTCGGGTAGACAACTTAGCTTGTCGCTGAACTCTTTTCTTTCTAAACGTTTATATTCGTTTGTATCTTATTTACTCTGTGTTGTTTGTTTGTTTTTTCCTTTCTATCTGTTTTATTCATCTATTAACTCGCTTTTTCTTTATTTTTTATATGTGTGTTTATTTTTTATTCTTTATCACCCTTCCTTGCAAAAAAAATATATATATATATCAAACACAGCTTCAAGCCAACCGTGGGAACACTGAACCTAAACCTTTGATGTAATCTCCTACCCTCCACCCCGTTTTCCGCCCACCAATTTTCCCTCCCTACCCCTCCCACCACTCCCACCACGCCCTCCTCAACCTCTTCCTCCTCCCCCACCCCCCAACCCCACCCTCACCCAAAAAAAGAACACTAACAAAAAAACAAACAACAAAAAAAACAAAAAACAAAGACCGACCATGGAACCTCACAACAAAGACCCAGAACCCAGAAAGAAACCCCCGCCTACAAAGCCCTCCTTGTCCTACCCGACCATCACTCTGGCCGAGTCCGCCAAAGACATCGCCTACAAAAGACGAGTGACTAGCAGCACGTTCTCGGCCCTCCCTAAAGTGGCGTCTCCCACTATATCCACGACAGGCCCCACCCCCATACACCGGAAGCGAGGCCCCAGTCTAACCGGATGCGCTGTCCATGGTGCTTGGTTGCAGTTCGCCGACGTGGAAGAGGAGTTTCTGCACGCTGCGGAGTTCGGCGATATCCCCACAGTCAAACGGCTGGTGTCGGAATTTCCCGATCTGAACGTGGACTGTATCGACGCTTTGGGACGCACGGCGTTACGGTTGGCGGTCAAGAATGAGCATCTTGAGTGAGTGAGTGAGTGAGTGAATGTGTTGGTGTGTGTGGTGTGTGGGGGGGGGGGATGGGGGAGGGGTGTGGGTGTGTGTGTGGGGTGTGGTGGGTGGGGGGGGGGGGGTGGGGGGGGGTGGTAGTGTGTGGGTGTGTGTGTGTGTGTGTGTATGTGTGTGTGAGACATAGAAGGGGGGAGAGGGGAGAGGAGGGGACAGACAGACAGGCAGACAAACAGACAGACAGACAGAGACAGAGAAAAGAGAGAAGGAGAGAGAGCAGACAGACAGATAGAGGACAGAGTGACAGACAGAGAGACAGACAGAGAAAAGAGAGAGGGGAGAGAGAAGACAGACAGATAGCGGACAAAGTGACAGACAGACAGAGAGACAGACAGAGAGACGGACAGAGAGACAGACAGACAGAGAATGCGCGTGCGCGCGCGTGTGTGTATGTGTATATATGTATGTATGTGTGTGTTAGCATACATTTGTTTGTAGTAAAGATGTAAACACATACACGTGCACACATTCGCGCGCACACCCCCCCCCCCCCACACACACACACACACCCACACACATTATCCTCGATATGAAAGAATAAAATAAAATAATAAAATAAATAAAACAAACACACACACGCACATAACTGCATAAACATGGAGACTAGATGTAAAAATTAAAAAAAGGCACGTAAGTTCTTATTCCATTATCCTCAAAATAACAGAAACAAAATAAAAAAATTTAATAAACACACACACAAACACACACACACACACACACACACCACACACACACAACACACACACACAATCACCACATAGTATGAACTCGTATGACCTCGACACAATTGACATCTACAGTTGTAGTTTCCAGAAACTGGGATTAAAAAGAACAACAACAAAACCCCACAACCCATCATATGGCTGACATTGATAACGATTGTAAGGACCACACCCAATGCTGATCAATCTCTCCCTCTCTGTCTCTGTCTCTCTCTCTCTCTCTCATTCTCTCCCGCTCTCTCGCTCTCCCTCTCTCTCTCTGTCTCTCTCTCTCTCTCTCTCCTCTCCCCCTCCTCTCTCTCTCTCCTCTCTCCCCCCTCTCTCGCCCTCTCCCTCTCCCCTCTCCCCCACCCTCTCCTCTCCTCTCTCTCCCCTCTCTCTCTCTCCTCTCTCTCTCTCTCTCCCCGCTCCTCTCTCTCTCCCTCCCCTCTCTCTGCTCTCTCTCTCCTTCTTCTCCCTTCTCTCCCTCCTCTCTCCTCTCTCCTCTCTCCTCTCTCTCTCTCTCACCTCCTCCTCTCTCTCTCTCTTCCCGCTCTCTCTCTCTCTCCTCTCTCTCTCTCTCTCTCTCTCTCTCTCTCTCTCCTCCTCTCTCCCCCCCCTCTCTCTCTCTCCCCCTCTCTCTTCTACCTCTCTCCCTCTCTACCGCTCATCTCTCTCTCTCTCTCTCTCTCCCGCTCTCTCTCTCCTCTCTCTCTCTCTCTCCCCTCCTCTCTCCTCTCTCCTCTCTCTCTCTCTTTCTCTCTCCTTCTTTCTCTCCCCTCTCTCTCTCTCTCTATCTCTCTCCCTCTCTCTCTGTCTCCCGCTCTCTCTCTCTCTCCCGCTCTCTCTCCCTCTCTCTCCTCTCCTTCTCTCTCTCTCTCTCTCTCTCTCTCTCATCTCTCCTCTCTACTTCTCTCTCCTCTCTCTCTCTCTCTCCTCCTCTCTCTCTCCTCTCTTCTCTCTCTCGTCTTCTCTTCTCTCTCTCTCTCTCTCTCTCATCTCTCTTTCTCTTTCTCCTCTCTCTCACAGAAATACCTCGACACTTTTTTCTCTCTCTCTCACTGGCTCTTTCTCATTCTCTCCTCATCTCATCTCTCGTGCATCTCTTCCTCTTCTCTCTCTCTCTCTCTCTCTCTCTCTCTCTCCTCTCTGCTTTTTTGTTGTTATTGTTATAATAAATAAACATTAATACTGGTTTTTGCCTCTCTACAACCAGAGAAAAAAAAACGAACTAGTTACGTTTGTGCCTGAAACCAGCAAACAAGCATAATTATCGTGATGTCCACATGAACGTGGAAGAATGACAGTTGTTGTAACGTACGCAAAAAGTTTTTTTTTTTTTTTTTGGGGGGGGTTCGGTGAAAGGTTTGTTGTTGTTGTTTTGGGGGGTTTTTGGGGAGAGGAGGGGGATTATAGATATTGCATATCAAGTAACATACCAAAAAATAAGCACATATTATAACAAGAGTCACATGCAACACATATTTTTTATGGAATAATGTGCATTATCCGCCTTAAATAATTGTGAGAAAATGTAAAATGATCGCAGATATATATTATTGTTAATTAACATATATATATATATATATAAATATATATATATAATATACTATATATATAAATATATAATAATATATATATAAGAAATCAATACACATGTAATATACATGAAAATACTACAAGATATCAACACACACGTCAACATAACATGACAAACATGATATCAACATGTATGTGAACATAGATGGCATATAAGATATCAAAATACATGTCAACATAAATGACATATAAGATATCAACATATATGTCAACATAAATGGCATATAAGATATCAACATATACGTCAACATAAATGACATAAAAGATATCAACATATATGTCAACATAGATGACATGATTATAAGATATCAACATGCATGTGAATATACATGACATATTATAAGATATCAACAGATACGTCAACATACATGTCAACAGACATGACATATAAGATATCAACATATGTGTCAACATACATGACATATACGATATTAACCTACCTTGTCAACATACATGACATATATCAACATATGTGTCAAAATACATGACATATACGATATTAACCTACCTGTCAACATACATGACATATAAGATATCAACATATATGTCAACATACATGACACATAAGATCAACATATAATATGTCAACATACATGACATATAAACATATCAAAATGGTACGCTTTAGAGTTTGCCTTCATTGGCAGCACTGCGTAGTTGAGAAATCGATTCAGAAATCAATGCTGGTAATGTTATCCATTTGGAAAAGGAACTAGCTCACTCGGTGTTTTGAGCATTACACTTTTGCTTTCCCCAAGCCAAGGTTAATCAACGCTAAGCCTGGTTGCTTCTTGAATGGGTGACCGTTCGAGCAACTTGACTTCAGTACAGTCCCACAGTTCTCCCACGTAAAGAAAGAAAACATAGCTCAAAAGGTAAAAGAAAAGAACAAGAGAAAGAAATAAAACTAACCAGTTAGAACGAAAAACAACCCCCCCCTCCCCCCCCCCCCCCCCATCCCCACTAAAGAAAACAGGAAAAAACAAACATAAATTAAAAAAGACCAACAAACAAAACAAAAAAAGAAAAGCAACGAACGTTTTAAGAAGGCAAAAAAGCCATTTATGAATGGTATTTCCCCCAAAAAAGATTACTAGTCAGAGGAAATATTATAACAGAAAACCGCCCATCACTTAGTTCTCATAGGGAAAAAGCCCACGATGTCAGTCTTTTGACACGATTTGTTGGCCATAACTAGGCATTACACAAAACAAAAACGTCCTTGAAGGACTGAATGGCAATACCGTAACAAACAGTGTTGCACTTAGTGTCTGTCAATGCAAATTAGGCTGTCTGTCAGTCTGTCTGTCTGTCAGTCTGTCTGTCAGTCTGTCTGTCTGTCTGACTGTCAGTCTGACTGTCACTCTGTCTGTCAGTCTGTCTGTCAGTCTGTCTGTCAGTCTGTCTGTCTGTCTCTGTCTGTCTGTCTCTCTCTCTCATTATAGTTTTATAATGAGAGAGAGAGCGCATTCACATTCGCATTCGCATTCTCTCTACTTCCTCTCCTCATCTTCCTCTCTCTCTCTCTCTCTCTCTCTCTCTCTCTCTCTCTCCTCATCATCCTTCTCTCTCTCTCTCTCTCTCTCCTCTCTCTCTCTCTCTTCTCTCTCTCTCTTCTGTCTTCTTCTGTCTGTCTTTGTCTCTTTCTTTTCTCTCCTGTCTCTGTCTGTCATTCTCTCTCTCTCTCTCTCTCTCTCTCTCCTCTCTCTCTCTCTCTCTCTCTCTCTCTCTCTCTCTCTCTCTCTCTCTCTCCTCTCTCTCTCTCTCTCTCTCTCTCTCTCTCTCTCTCTGGCTTTCTATCTCTGTCTATCACACACCAGCACAAGCACACGCGCGTGCACGCTCGCACGCACACACACACACTCACTCTTTTCTTCTTCTTCTTCTTGTTCTTCTTCTTCTTCTTCTTGTTCTTGTTCTTCTTCTTCTTTGCATATTCTTGCATTCTTCTTTGCAATTCTCTTTGCATTCTTCTTTACAATCATTATCTTCTTCTCCTATGCATTCCTTTTGCTTTTTTTCTTCTTTGCATTTTTCTTTGCATTCTTTTTCTGTATATTTTTTGCAATCTTCTTCTTTGCATTCTTTCTTTGCATTCGTCTTCTCTTGCATTCTTCTTATCTTCTTAGAGTTCTTCTTCTTACATTCTTCTCCTTTACATTCTTCTTCTTTACATTCTTCTTTACATTCTTTTTTTTGCAGTCTCTTTAAATTCTCTTCTTTACATTCTTCTTCTTTACATTCTTCTTCTTTACATTCTTCTTCTTTGCAGTCTCTTCTTACATTCTTCTTCTTTACATTCTTCTTCTTTACATTCTTCTCTTTACATTCTTCTTCTTTGCATTCTTCTGCTTTGCATTCTTCTTCTTTGTATGATTGTCCGTCGTGTCCGACGATGGCCTCCAAAACAGCAGAGGAGGCAGCTGCTTCTTCTTTACATTCTTCTTCTTTACATTCTTCTTCTTTACATTCTTCTTCTTTGCATTCTTCTGCTTTGTATGTTCGTCCGTTGTGTCCGACGATGACCTCCAAAACAGCAGAGGAGGCAGCTGCTGTTTTGGAAACGGGCAGAAATTTGATTATAGTGGAGATGCATTGCCCACAGCACATCCCCACTCTCTCGGCCAAGTGGGCATAAGGACAGTCAGTGTTGAAGATGCTCACCAAAGGCCAACCAGCCCCCAGGGCTGCAGCACACAGGGACTGTGCGAGTCAAGCCTCCTAGTCAGAGAGTCATAGTCGATCACTAAAGACAGCTGTAAAGTGGAATTCCATGAGTGGAAAAGCCACTGATCATACAGCCTCTCACTTTGCTGTTGCCCCCAGCGTCAATGGTTTAATCAAGAACTGTGATTCTTTACATTTTTCTCCTTTACATTCTTCTTCTTTACATTCTTCTTCTTTGCATTCTTCTTCTTTACATTCTTCTTCTTTACATTCTTCTTCTTCCTCTCTTCTCTCTCTCTCCTCTCCTCTCTCTCTCTCTCTCTCTCTCTCTCTCTCTCTCTCTCTCTCTCTCTCTCTCCTCTCCTCTCTCTCTCTCTCTCTCTCTCTCTCTCTCTCTCTCTCTCTCTCTCTCTCCTCTCTCTCTCTCTCTCTCTCGCTCTCTCTCTCTTTCCCCATCCCCCATACAGACAGATTGATGGTGGTGCTGGAATAATCATGCTACCTTTGCCCACTCAAGCATAGTGCAGGTGATCTTTTACTTCAGACACCCGAACTTTATAAATCGGGTACCAGCTGCAAGTAGATACCACAGAGAACAGAAAGCAATCAAAAAATAAAGGTTGTAATACTGAGTTTCCTCCAATAGCTAGCTACTCATTGTTGTTGTTATTGTTGTTGTTGATGTTGTTGTAGTTCATATTGTGGTTGTGCTGGTGCTGGTACTGGTGGTGGTGGTGGTGGTTTTGTTTTTGTTATTGTTTTTGCTGCTGCTGCTGCTTCTGCTGCTGCTGCTGCTATTGTTGTTGCCATTGTTGGTGCTGTTTGTTGTCGTTGTCGTCACTGTTGTTGTTATTGACGAAGAAGAAGAAGATGGTGGTGGTGGTGGTGGTGGTGGTGGTGGTGGTGTTGGTGGTGGTGGTGGTGGTGGTTATGATAGTGCTACGTTCTGCTGCTGCTGCTGCTGCTGCTGCTGCTCATGATGATGATGATGATGATGATGATGATGATGATGATGATGATGATATCTCTCATGTGGTCTGCGAGGAAACTTTAAGACATCTTTCCCCCGAGCTTCAGTAAACTTGATCGTCTTTGACTCAACGGACCAGTCCCTGGACTTCCAGCAGCTGTAGCGAAGACTCTGACAGCCCTGCTGAGCAAATAATGAAGTATAGAGCTAGGGAATAGACGAAGAGGGGGATGCCTTTCTTTCTTTTTACTTGTTTTTCTTTTCTTTTGTTTGCTTTTCTTTTCTTTTTGTTCCTCGGCCAGAACTCCGAGGTTTTCCAATGGTGAAATTTGTCCGTACGTGTGTGACCTTTTCTATCACACGATTTAAGGTAGCCGTATGCTTACTTCGGGGATGGTTTGTAAACACAACATCTGTGTACATGCGGTTGGTAGGAGGGTGGAGGGAGCTTGTCATTGGTTCCTAGCGGTATGAAAAGGCCTATTTTGTTGTTCCGAAAGGCAGAACTGGGCTTTTAACACGTGCGCAAGATGTTCTGCGTACGTTTGCACGTAGGACCTTGGGTTGCAATGTCTTCTGAATGACTTTAAGAGGGAATGGGGTCAGCGTTGATGTTAACACCAGGCTAAAATCTCCTAAAACAGGAATTTCCATAGCGTAACGATCAAGAGTGCAACACACTGGGGCCACTAGGATATCCTAACCCCCTCTCCCCCCCCGACCCCCCCCCCCCCCCCCCCCACCACCACGCCCCCTCAAGGGCGTTTTCAGACAATCACCCTTTTGAGGCTGAAGCTGGACAGCACAGAGTCAATACACAGGTGGACACAGCACATGGTCACTACACAGGTGGACACAGCACTGGATCACTACTCACAAGTCTAGTACGGTCGGGGAGGGTGGGGGGGGGGGGGGGGGACGGGATAGTCCGGTGGCTAAGAGCGTTGCGTATTGCGCTCACGATCTGCTGACCCTGGTTCGAATCCCGTTCAAGGGTATTTTTTTTCCCTAGGAATTAACATCAGTGCCGCCGACTCCACTCCCCTGAAAGTTCTTCAGATGTGGTTGTAAAGAAAGGCCCGTGTATAAAAGCATGTATACCAACTTGCACACAGTTTAAAAGGATTTTTTACATTTTATTCTTTTATATCGAAGATAAAGGAATAAACACTTATGTGCTCTTTTACATCCCGTCCCCGTGTGTATGCGGTTTTGTAAATTCTGTCATCTGTTCCCACCCGCACGCAATGGCCAACTCTTACGAAAAGCGGAACAGGATCTAACGTGTGCGCAAGATGTTCTGCCTGCGTTCGCACACGGGGCCTCGGTTTATAGTCTCATCCGAAAGACTTTTGGGGAGAGTGGAGTCTGCACCGATGTTAACTCCAGGGGAAAATACCCCCCCTTGAACGGGAATCGAACCAGGGTTGTCAGATTGCGAGCGCAATGGTGTAACCACTAGGCTATCCCATCCCTCATGTATTGGAATAGTAGGTCATTGCTTGTTGATAGAAATGGAAGAAAACATTTTTTTCTTCTAAAAACGCGTACAAACTGACTGGCATGGTGCTAAGACATCATCCTGGAAGTCGGAATATGGCTACCTAAATGGTGGGGAAATGATCACGCGCGAAAAAACTTCACCATTATTAGAAACATTGGAGCTCTAGCTGAGAAATGAACAAAAAAATGGAAAAAAAAGAAGAAAAAATGACGAAAAACAGCCAAACAGTTAGTTACAGTACAGACGAAAGTCACCCTGTCATTTACGCTATCACAAGAAAAGAAAAGCCAAGCCAAGCCAAGCCAAGTCAAGTCAAGTCAAGTCAAAAATACTTTAAACGTTCTCTAAAGGGCAACTACCAACACCAACAGACACGGGATAATTATAGTAAGACTTACAAACTAGACACTTCTTCTTCTTTTTTTCTTTCATCTGCCGCTGGTGCCTTTCGGCGTCGCGGGGAGACACAGACGTCTGTCTGCAGCAAGGCGGGAGGCTTGATGTAGTGACAGGTCATGGGCTTGCAGGGTGTCAGCCATGGAGTCGCTCCATCGTCTCCTTGGTCTACCTCTGGCTTTCCAGCCATTGTATTTGGTGGTGTATGCCCGTAGGGCTGGTTGGTTGGGCGGCATTCTAGTGAGGTGACCAAACCACCTGATTCTTTGTTGTTCGATATGGTGGAGAATTGGTGTTAGTCCGACCATGTCTCTGATCACCTCATTCTTGATCTTGTCGCGTCTGGTCTTGTTGACAGCTTTTCTCAGGCAGCGCATTTCACATGTGACCAATTTTCTCTCTAAGGCTTTTGTTAGGGCCCATGTCTGACACTGGT
>CM054149.1:42336386-42348886 GCA_028751875.1 Rapana venosa | reverse complement strand
TGTTGTTGTTGTTGCTGTTGTTGTTGTTATGGTGGTGGTGGTGGTGGTGGTGGTGGTTGGATGATTGTAGAGTTTGAGGTGGTGGTGGTGGTATTGTAGTAATAGTGGTGGTGGTAGTTGATGTTGATGTCTTGGTGGTGGTGGTGGTGGTGGTGGTGGTGGTGGTGGTTGGATGATTGTAGAGTTTGAGGTGGTGGTGGTGGTGGTATTGTAGTAATAGTGGTGGTGGTAGTTGATGTTGATGTCTTGGTGGTGGTGGTGGTGGTGGTGGTGGTGATGGTGGTATTGTAGCAATAGTAATGGTGGTGGTGGTGGTGGTGGTGGTGGTGGTGGTGGTGGTATTGTAGCAATAGTAATAGTGGTGATTGACGTTGGTGGTGGTGGTGGTAATGGTGGTGGTGGTGGTGGTAATAACGGTGATGATGGTGATGATGGTGGTGGTGGTAGTTGTGGTGATGGTGGTTGTGGTTGAGGTAGTTGACGTTATTGCCTTGCTATTGTTGTTTGTGTGGCGGTGGTATTGCTGTTTCTGCTTCTGCTGCTGCTATCAATATAGTTGTGGTTGTCGTCGTTTTTGTCATTATGGTGGTGATAACCATGATGGTGATAGTGGTGTGGGGCTGATGGGGAGAGTGGTGGTGGTTATAATATTTAAAATGCTGGCAACGACTGTCTGTCTGTCTGTTTGTCTGTCTCTGTCTGTCTGTCTGTCTATCAGTCAGCCAATCAGCCAATCATTCAGTCTGTCTGTCTATCTGTCTGCCTGTCTGTGTGTCTGTCTCTCTCTGTCTCTCTGTATGTCTCTGTCTCTGTCTCTATCTCTGTCTGTCTGTCTCTCTGTCTCTGTCATTCTCCCTCTCCCTTCCCTCTCTCTCTCTCTCTCTCTCTCGCTCGCTCTCTCTCTCTCTCTCTCTCTCTCTCTCTCTCTCCCTCTCTCTCTCTCTTCTCTCTCTTTCTCTCTTCTCTCTTTCGCTTTCTCTCTCTCGCTCTCGCTCTCTCGCTCTCTCTCGCTCTGCTCTGCTATCATCTCAGCTCTCTTTCTTCTCTCGCTTCTCTGCTCTCTCTCTCTCTCATCTCTCTGCTCTCTCTCCTCTCTCTCTATCTATCTACCTATCTCTCCCTCCCTCTCTGTCTCTCTCTCTCTCTCTCTCTCTCTCTCGTCTCTCTCATCTCTCTCTCCTCTCTTCTGCTCTCTCTCCTCATCTTCTCTCTCTCTCTCGCTCTCTCTCTATCCTCTCTCTCTCTCCTCTCTCTCTCTCTCTTCAGCTCTCTTCTCTTGCTCTCCTTCTTTGTCTCTCTTCTCTCTCTCTCTCCTCTCTCTCTCTCTCTCCTCTCTCCTCTCTCTCTCCTCTCTCTCTCCACTCTCTCTCTCTCTCTACTCTCTCTCTCTCGCCTCTCTCTCTCTCTCTCCTCGCCTCTTCTCTCTCTCTCTCGCTCTCTCCTCTCTCTCTGTCTCTCTCTAGCTCTCTTCTGCTCTGTGCTCGTCTCTCTCTCTCTGTCTCTCGTCTCTATCTCTCGTCCTCTGTCCTTCTCTCTCTCTCTCTCCTCTCTCTCCCCCCTCCTCTCTCCTCTCTCTCTCCTCTCTCTCTCTCTCTCTTTCAGTCCATCATTTCTTTGTAGAATTTGGTCTGTCCCCGTTCCTGGTCTAACAATAATTAGTTCCCCCTTTTTTTTTTGGCAAGGACTGATAGGCTCCTCCATGCTCAAGTTTACCCTCAAAACAAAATAATAAACAAAACAAAACCAAAAAACCCACTGCTTACAAATTTCACTGTGGTGTACAAATGGCTTGTCGGGAGTCACTGGAAGAAACGAGACGAAACAAAACACAACAAAAAATGGAGAGAAAAAAGAAAATGCTGGTTTTGCGCTTTTTCTTCAAGAAGCGTTCTTTAAACACCGGCTAGAGACCAAAGTCTCTGAGCCACTAAGCTCATAGAACAGGGCAAGAATCGATTCCAGAAAGGCAGTATATATTTTGTCTTAGCTTTTTTTATGTTTTGTTTTTAATCCAATACATTTCGCTCTTTAACTAAGAGAAGGAAAGTTATTGTTTGTTTTGGGTGTTTTAAAATTATTTTTACTTGAAGAAATGTTGATGCTTGTGTTTCAACTAATACATTATTCTCAATGTATAAGCCAAGGTGAAAAAAAAATGTTGTCTTTGAACTTCAATATGTCTTCCTTTTTTTTTTAAATCTCAGACAAAATGCCCTTTGTCGAAAAGTGAAGAAAAGGTTAATACTTTTTTTTCATTCTCGATTAAGGATCCGAGGTACATGAATCTCCATTGGGAGATCTCCAGAACATCTTGTGCGCACGTAAAAACCCGTTTCACTTTTCGGAAGAGTAGGCCATTGTGAGCCGGTGGGAACGGATGACAAAACTGACAAAACTGCATACACACAGGGATTGGGTGTAAAAAAAAAAAAGCGCATGAATGCTTA
The DNA here is from genome assembly GCA_028751875.1 of Rapana venosa. NCBI lineage: Eukaryota > Metazoa > Mollusca > Gastropoda > Neogastropoda > Muricidae > Rapana > Rapana venosa. The sequence goes on along the minus strand of CM054149.1, from coordinate 42,346,439 downwards.
TCCCACTATCGTTGAAATAAAAGAATAAATTTTAAAAAAGAAAGAATGGTGAGATTTTTTTTTGCGTGTGCAAACCATTAAGGTAGCCGCATTCCGACTTCGGAACTGATGTCTCAACTCGAAACCAGTGTGCAAATGTTGTTTTTTTCTTGTTGGTTTTGTTTATTATCATCCGTTCTTACCGGCACGGCTGTGGCCTTTCTTCCGATAGACAGAACGGGCTTTACCGTGCGTGCAAGATGTTTGGCGGGCATTGGCACAAGGGCACTAGGTTTATCACCTCATCCAAAGGACCTAAGGTGAAGGGGGTGGAGACAGTATTTAGGTGTTGTTGGGTTTTTTTTCTGTTAATTTATTCTTTTTATATCGAGGATAATGGAATAAGCACTTATGTTGCTTTTTTTACATCCAGTCTCCGTGTGTATGCGGTTTTGTAAATTCTGTCATCTGTTCCCACCGGCACACAATGGCCTACTCTTACGAAAAGCGGAACAGGATTTAACGTGTGCGCAAGATGTTCTGCGTGCGTTCGCACACGGGGCCTCGGTTTAAAGTCTCATCCGAAGGACTTTTGGGGAGAGTGGAGTCTGCACTGATGTTAACTCCATGGGAAAATATCCCCTTGCACGGGAATTGAACCCGGGTCGTCAGATTGCGAGCGCAATGTTCTAACCACTAGGCTTTCCTGTCCCGTCCCGTTAATTCCAGGAGGGAGGAAGGGGGAGGGGGGGGGGATTCTGCGAACTGATGTCTCGGTAGTGGATCGAACCTGGGCTCGATCCCGTGTCGTCAAATTGTGAGAGCAAAGCTCTAACCACTAGGTCATCCCGCTCACATAGTTTTTTCCTTCGAATTTGGGTGCTTGTTTTTAGTTCAACGCATTGTGACCTTTGTCTTGAGAAGGTTACATCACAATTTAAAGTGCATCTCTATCGATGTAGAATGTCATCTGTTTCAATGACTAACTCGCTGTGTTTTGCTCTTTAATTTGTATTTCTTGTTGCTTAATTTGGGTTCTTTTGCTTTTTTTTCATTCTGTTTGTTTTATTAGGCGTGGTTGCTTTCTGAATGTTTCAAACGCGCTGAGCCATAATTATCTGAAAAGAATCTACTTCACAAGATTCTTTACTAGCTGTGTAAAAATAGTGCGCTGGAGAATCCTTGGGTTCATGTCAAATCATTTTGTTTGTTTTTTGTTTTCACGATTCACTATAGTGATATGAATTTTAGATTGCCCGCGTGTGTATTTTCTAAAACTGGTTCTGCATGTGTATGTACACGAGTCTAGGGGACGGGATAGCTCAGTGGTCAGAGCACTCGCTTTCCCCCAGCCAAGTTAAGCAGCGTCGAGCGTGGTTACCACTTGCATGGGTGACCGTTTGCGCGCCTTGGCTTCAGTACAGTTCCCCAGTTCACCCAGCTGTAAATGGGTACCTGCCCTCTTTAGGGTCAAGGAAGGTAAAGCAGCGAGGGAGAGGAGATGGGCGCCGCCCTCAATATGCTGACCCCTAGAGAAGAGAGGTCTCCGATGCCTCGCTCCCCTACGACAACATAGGTTATGGGACTCCTTTACCTTATGTACACGAGTAGTTCAAAAGCTACCGTCAATTCTGCACAAACATTGACCTGGGAGATTGCAAAAGTACGAAGTGTTCTAGAAGGTGTCTCACACAAAGGAGTGGGTGGGCAATTGATGTATCGCGCTTGTTTTGTTCATGAAAAGCATATTTAGTTTTAGCAAAAGTAACTTTCTGACACACAGGCACGCACGTGTACACACACAACACACACGCGCGCGCGCACCCAACAACACACACACACACACACACACACACACACACACGCACGCACGCATGCACGCACGCGCGCGTTTTCACTTTTGTCGACAGCAGATGCACGCGGTTTATAGCAACATCACGAAGTCAAGTACTAATCCATCTTTCTGTCTCCACAAAATTTGTCGTGGTAATCAAATCAGCATCAATGAGGGAAAAAAATAGAAACTCTTATTGGCTGTTGCTACCACTGACCTTCTGACATGTGGCAAACTATTGTCCTTCGGATGAGACTATAAACTGAGGTCTTCTGTGTGAACGCACGCAGACATCTTGCACACACGTTAAAAACCTGCTCAGCCTTTCGGGAATAGTAGGCCATTGTGCAAAGGTAGGAAAGAGGACAAATGTACCAGTCCTCACACACAGGGGGATTGGATGTAAAAAAAAAACCAACAACAACATCAGCAACAACAACGTACCTAAGCGCTTATTCATTATCCTCAAAACAAACTATTTGTAATTGTTTATTCTTTTATAAAACAGCAAAAAATCATTTCAGATTATTAAGCTCCCGACTGCATGTTTGACCCATCAACAGCGCCGATATGACTAAGGCAATAATTGTATTGCATAATGAGGAGATTAAAGTCAACTTTCTGAGACCCGCGTGTAGGAACACATGCAGAACATTCTGCGCACATCTTATGAACATCTGGTAGATTTTTAGCCACCGCAAGCATGCTGGAGCCCTGTCAGTATAAAAAATAATAGCATCCTCACCTTCTGGAAATTCTGTGGTTGAAATTCCCTCTTTCCCACCCTTCTGTTTGTTTCTGAACATGTTCTTCCTGTCACCTTCTTCTGGCCTATTTTCTACCTTCTTGGTCCATTCTTCTGCCTTTTTTTTAATCCACAAATACTTCGAAGGTAACAATTTTCTTGCATGCGGAAGTCAGATATTCTGGGCCTGACTTGTCAAGCGCTTAATTAACGGCAGTAATAATAATAATAATAATAATAATAATAATAATATATGGAATTTATATAGCGCTGAATCTTGTAAAAAAACAAACAACTCGAAGCGCTTGCACTCAATCATTTACAGGCATGCAACTCTCCTTAAACATAATGAACAACAGATTTCAAAACCATGCCGCGCACGTATGCACGCATGCACGCGCGCACAACACACACACACACACACACACACACACACACACACCACACACACACACCACAAACAGCACGCACACACATGCTATAATAATAATAAATGGAACTTATAAAGCGCTATATCTTGCAAAGACAAATCAAAGCGCATAACAACGCATTGTAGCTCCTACGACAGAAATAATACTTGCAGTCTGAGCGTTCGACGAAGAAGACTTTCATTCCAGTAAGCTCAAACCGTTTCTAACGAATTGTCTTTGCTTTGTTTGTTCTGTTCTCCCTGTGTCCGTTCTCCTCCCCCTACCTACACACCGTCGCTGCATCAATCCTCACCCCGCACACAAGATCGTGGAGGTTCTTCTCGATCGCTCCAGCCAGCACCATATCCATGAAGCAGTTCTTCAGGCCATCTCAGCAGGGCACATCCAGATCGCCGAAACCATCCTCAAGCATCGCCGCTACCTGGAGATGTGGAAAGAACGGCGAAAGCTCGGCGACACGGACGGCTTTTACAAAACGGCGTATGCCGAGTCGCAGTTTTCGCCGGATATCACGCCGCTGATTTTGGCTGCTCAGAAGAACCAGTACGAGTTGGTTCAGGTAAGAGTTGATGGGTGTGGGGTTGGGGTGTGTGGGTGGGGTGTGGTTGGGGTGTATAGGGTGTGTGGGCTGGAGTGGGGGTGGAGGGGGAAGAGGTGCGTGTGTGTGCAGGGGGGGGGGGGAGATGTGTGTGTGGGGGGGGGGGGAGGGGGGAAGTTCTCTTCCACATGCAATAACAACACATTTCTTACACACATTTCCCAAGCTAGCATCTTGATTTCTATAATTATCACACATAATAAAACACATACCCCTTTGACAAGTCTATGTCACGAATATGATTTTTTTTTTGTTTTTAACGACTCCTCCCCTGCTATCTTCTTGTACAGCTCCTGCTTCTGCGGGGCGAAACCATCCTGAAGCCTCACAAGTTCTCCTGCGGATGCCAGGAGTGCCGGAACAAGATGAAGTTCGACCAGCTGAGACTGGCCAAGTACCGCCTGAACGCCTACCGAGGGCTGGCCAGCGAGGCCTACATCTCCTTGTCCAGCAAAGACCCCATCCTCACCGCCTTCGAGCTGGGCTCAGAGCTCAAGAGACTGTCGCGCGTGGAGAAGCATTTTAAGGCGAGTCGTCGTCGTTGTCATTATCGTCATCGTCGTTGTCATCGTCGTGGTCGTCGTCGTCGTCGTGGTGGTCATCATCGTCGTCGTCATCATCATCATTATAGTCATCATCATCATCATAGTCATCACCATCATCATCATCATCATCATTATAGTCACCATCATCATCATCGTCGTAGTCGTCGTCATCATAGTCATCATCATCATAGTCGTCATCGTCGTCGTCGTCATAGCCATCATCGTCGTCGTTATCATCATCGTCATCATCGTCGTCATCACCATCATCATCATCATCATCCTCATCCTCAGATACCTTGTCCTTACGAATACCTAGATTCAACCAATCCACCATCGGCCGTCGCTCTTTCTCTATTTCTGGTCCATTGATGTGGAATGATCTCCCTCTCTCTCTCCGCCAAAAGCCTTCTTATGACACTTTTAAATCCAGTCTCAAGACATATTTATTTCAAACCTAAGATTTTCCTCTCCTGCCTCATCTCATAGTTTTTCCCTGCCTTCAACAGCCAAGATTCTATTGCCCTGCCAGGGTGTGTGACCACTGTGTGTGTGTGTGTGTGTGTGTGTGTGTGTGTGTGTGTGTGTGTGTGTGTGTGTGTGTGTGTGTGCGTGTGTGTGTTTGTGCGTGTGTGCACATTTGGACTTGATGGAATTATTGCTTGTCACTGGTTGTATGACTGTGTAAGAATGAGTTGAGTGCAAGCGCTTTGATTTGTCTCTGCAAGATATAGCGCTATATAAATTCCATTTATTATTATTATTATTATTATTATCATCATCATCATGTATGGAATTTATAGAGCGCTTAATCTCGTTAAAGAAACAAAAAATCGAAGCGTACTACAAAGAAGGACGGTGACGGGACGATGGAGACGTTGGCCTGCTGAACAAGCTAACTGTCAGGTTCTGTGTTTGATTCCTGTCCTTGTCCTCTCTTCCCAGTCTGACTTCCCGTCAGATCGGCCTGAATGTCATGTCTGTTGGGGAGGAGAGGAGACTCTGAACCTGTCGGACCCCTGCACTGATGGACTTGTGCAGGTCACAAGAACCCACGACAGTCGACAGTTTATTTATTTATTTATTTATTTATTTATTCTTTTATATAGAGGATAATGGAATAAGCACTCATGTGCTTTATTACATCCAGGGCCCGTGTGTATGCGGTTTTGTAAATTTTGTCATCAGTTCCTACCGGCACACAGTGGCCTACTCTTTCGAAAAGCGGAACAGGATTTAACGTGTGCTCAACATGTTCTGCATGCGTTCGCACACGGGGCCTCGGTTTACAGTCTCATCCGAAGGACTTTGACATTCAGCAACTGAAATAAGCAGGGAGGTACCTCCTTAGTGTCCTGGCAAAGTTGGTAGGGACAGTTCTTTTTTTGTGTTGTTATTGTATCCCCGAAGTCAACGAATTCTGCCCTGATAATAGTGGGGAAAAAACCTGGTTGCAGAGGCAACAGTCTCACCATTGGTGAACCTCGGACCTCTAGCGGAGGAACGAACAAAATCATTTTTAAAGTACCTCGCTGTATAGACAGCCATATACCAGCTTTAAAGGAAAGGAAAGGTAAAGGAGTCCCATAACCTATAAGGTCGTAGGGGAGCGAGGTGCCAGAGACCTCACTTCTCTAGGGCCAGCATATTGAGGGCGGCGCCCATCTCCTCTCCCTCGCTGCTTTACCTTCCCTGACCCTAAAGAGGGCAGGTACCCATTTACAGCTGGGTGAACTGGGGGAACTGTACTGAAGCCAAGGCGCGCAAACGGTCACCCATCCAACTGGTAACCACGCTCGACGCTGCTTAACTTGGCTGGGGGAAAGCGAGTGCTCCGACCACTGAGCTATCCCGTCCCTATACCAGCTTTAGGCTTTTTTTTTTGGTTTCGTTTGTATTTTCCCTAACAGAGATTTATAAGTTGTTGTTGCTAAGAGCTTGACATGATTAAAGACGATATCAACATAATATTCTGAAACATGGCCAAAACTGTTGATGTAGCCTTGACACTAAGTTGACATCAATAACTGACAAAAGCTAGTTTTGGGGCCTAAGACTGTCATTGATATTTTGGTAAAATTGGCCTTCAGACTTTGCTTTTCTTTGTGCTTCTCTTTTTTCTCTTTTCCTTGTCAATAATTTTCTTTTCCGTCTATTCTTTCCTATTATTTTTGGTTTGGTTTGGGTTTTTCCTTTCGTTTTTGTTTTTCTATTCTTTTATCCTTTTTATTTTTGGCTTTGTTTCTGTTTTGCTTTGCTGTGTTCAGTTTTTCTGTATTGCGTTTTTGTGTTTTTCATGAAAAGATTTCCAGACTGCGTCGTGACTTATGCGTATTTCTCCAGAAAAGCCGGTGACTGCATGCTAAAAATAATTCAAACGTAATCATTGTTAAAAGACCAATGTTGCAGTCCAGACTGTGCGCAGTTCTGTAATGAATAGCTTGGAGCGTGTGTGCGAGCAAACGAGCATGTACGTAGGCACACATACAGACACATACTTGCGCGCGCGCGCGCGTGCGTGCACACGCACACACACACACACACCACGCGTGTACACACACACTTACACACACACACACATTTTCAAGGAAATCGAGCACACACACACACACACACAAACACGCGCACACACACACAAACACGCACAAGAACACACACAAACACACACAAACACACACACACTTACATCCACACATGCTTCCACACGCAAACGCACACAACACACATGCATGCACGTATGCATGCATGCACGCACCACACATGTGCACATGCGTGCGCGAACACACACACACTTACACATTTATACACACACACACACACACACACACACACACAATGGCGAGTAAGTGCACACGCACACGTACAAGCATGTCCACTTACACATATATACATGCATGCACGCACACTCACGAATAGACAAAAATGGGCTGCAGCTGAACAATTTTGCGTCGATTATCTGAGGGGAGGAGGGGGGCAGGGTTCTTGGCTTAATTTCATTTGTTTGTGTGTTTGGTTGGTTGGTTGGCAGATTGGTTGGTTGGCTGGTTAGCTTGTTGGTTAGTTGCGTGGTTGGCTGGCTGGCTGTTGGTTGGGTGGGTGGGTGGGTGGTCGGTTGGCTGGTTGGTTGGCTGGCTGGTTGGTTGGCTGGTTGGTTGGTTGTTTGGTTGGTTGGCTGGTTTGGTTTGCTGGTTGGTTGGCTGGTTGATTGGTTGGCTGGTTGGTTGGCTGGTTGGTTGGTTGGCTGGTTTGGTTTGCTGATTGGTTTGTTGGTCGGCTGGCTGGTTGGTTGGTTGGTTTTAGTTTTTCGCTGTCATTTTTGTCTGTTGGCTTTTTATTGTTGGTTTTTTTCCTTTCTCATCTAAATCTCCGAAATTCACAAAATGGGCAAGAATTTTTTTTTTTTTTTTTTTTTTGCGTATTCAACCACTGATCCCGCCACATAAAACAGGCACATTCCCACTTCAGAGATGACATAATTATAAAAACAAAACCTTGTTTAAAAAAAGCCAAACCCAAAACAAATGTGAAAATTTTGACATAATAATTAATAACTAAATAACAACAAGAAAACAATGAGGATCATCTTCTCTTCTCCTATACTGCAGAGAGAATACAGAGACCTGGCGGACCAGCTGAGTGACTACACGGTGAAGTGTCTGGACAGGGTCAGAACGCAGAAGGAGCTGGAGATTGTCCTCAACAAGACGGGCAAACCCACGGTGGAGAAATACGAAAGCTTGGCTCGCTTCAAACTGGCGCTGAAATTCAAGGAGAAGAAGGTAAGAAGCAGAGGGAATGAAGAAAAGAGAAGAGAAGAAGAGAGAAGAAAAGAGAAGAGAGAAGATGAGGAAAAAAAGAAGAGGGAAAGAGATTGTGAAGAGACGAGAAGAGTGGATAAGATGGAATAAAAGGAAGAGAAGAGAGAGTGTGTGAAGAGAAGAGAAAAGAGAAGGTGAAAAAACAACAAAAGAAAAGAAAAGAAGAGGGAAAAGGGAGTGTGAAGAGAAGAGGAGAAGAGAAAATGAAATAAAAGGAAGAGAAGAGAGAGTGTGTGGAGTGAAGAGAAGAGTGGAGAAGATGAAAAAAGAAGAGAAGAGGGGAAAGGGAGTGTGAAGAGACGAGAAGAGTGGAGAAGATAAATAAAAGGAAGAGAAGAGAGAGTGTGAAGAGAAAAGAAAGGAAGAGAAGAAGATGGACAAAAAAGAAGAGAAGAAGAATAAGGAAAAGAGGAGAGAATGTAGAAAAAAAATGAAAAGAAAGAGAGAGTGAGAAGAGAAGAGGGGAAGATGAAAACAAAAGAAGAGAAGAGAGATTGTGTAGAGAAGAGAAGAGTGGAGAAGGTGAATAAAAGAAGAGAAGAGAGATTGCATGAAGACAAGAGAAGAGGAGAAGATGAACAAAGAAGAGAAGAGGGGAAAAGGAGTGTGAAGAGAAGATAAGAGGAGAAGATGAATGAAAAGAAGAGAAGAGAGAGTGTACGTGTGTGAAGAGATGAGAAGAGAGAAGATGAGGCAAAAAAGAAAAGAAGAGGGAAAAGGGAGTGTGAAGAGAAGAGGAGAGGAGAAGATGAAAAAAAGAAGGGAAGAAGAATGAGGGAGAAGAGGAGAGAATGTAGAAAAACATGAAAAGAGAGAGTGAGAAGCGAAGAGGAGAAGATGAAAAAAGAAAATAAGGGCGAAAGGGGAGTGTGAGGAGAAGAGAAGAGGAGAAGATGGAAAGAGAAGATGAATGAAAAGAAGAGAAGAGAGAGTGTGTGAAGAGACGAGAAGAGAGAAGATGAGGCAAACAAGAAAAGAAGAGGGAAAAGGGAGTGTGAAGAGAAGAGTAAAGGAGAAGATGAAAAAAGAAGAGAAGAATAATGAGAAAACGGGAGAGAATGAAGAAATAAAACAAAAAGAGAGAGTGAGAAGAGAAGAGGAGAAGATGAAAAAAGGAGAGAAGAGAGAGTGTGTGGAGTGAAGAGAAGAGAGAAGATGAAAAAAAAAGAAAAGTAGATAGAAAGGGAGTGTGAAGTGAAGAGAAGAGAGAAGATGAAAAAGAAAAGAAAAGAAGAGGGAACGGGAGTGTGAAGCAAAGAGGAGAAGATGAACAAAAGGAAGAGAAGAGAGAGTTTGTGAAGAGAAGAGAGAAGATGAAAGAAAGAGAAAGAGAGAGTGTGAAGAGAAGAGAAGAGTGGAGAAGATGAATAAAAGAAGAGAATGAGAGAGTGTGTGAAGAGAAGAGAAGAGAGGAGAATATGAAAAAAGAAGAGAAGAAGTATGAGGAAAAGAGGAGAGAATGTAGAAAAATATAGAAAAGCAAAAAGAGAGAGTGAGAAGAGAAGATGAAAAAAAGAAGAGAGGAGAGATTGTGTGAAGAGAAGAGAAGAGAGAAGATGAAAAAAGAAGCGAAGAAGAATGAGGAGAAGAGGAGAGAATGTAGAAAAAAAATGAAAAGAGAGAGTGAGAAGAGAAGAGGAGAACATGAAAAAGAAGAGAAAGAGAGAGTGGAGAGAAGAGGAGAGAAGATGAAAAACAGGAAAAAATGTTAAAATGGAGAAGGAGGGGTTTAGGAGAGGGTTGGAAAGAAAGAACGAACTAAGTAGTATGTGTGTTTTATTTATTTATTTGTTGTTATTCCTTTAATTCGAGGATAATGGAACAAACACTCATGTGCATTTTTTCATCTTGTCCCCGTGAGTATGCAATTTTGTAAATTTTGTCATCAGTTCCCACCAGCACACAATGGCCTATTCTTCCGAAAAGCGGAACGGGTTTTAACGTGTGCGCAAGATGTTCTGCATGCGTTCGCACACGGGACCTCGGTTTATAGTCTCATCCAAAGGACTTTTGGGGAGAGTGGAGTCTGCGCTAATGATAACTCCAGAGGAAAAATCCTCTGTGTGTGTGTGTGTGTGCGTGCGTGCGTGCGTGCGTGCGTGCGTG
>CM054149.1:42303886-42321386 GCA_028751875.1 Rapana venosa | reverse complement strand
GTCCCCCATAACAACTTTAACATAGTACAAAATTTGATACTGAAATTACCAGTCTGGACTCCTCATTAGCGCTTACACAATGTTCAGCAATACAGACGGTTTAGACAATTACTGACCCTTTATGTTTGTGTGCATGCATGCGCGCATGCATGCGCGCATGTATGCGTACGTGGCTGCGTGCGTGCGTGCGTGCGTGCGCGCGCGTCCGTGTGTATGTGTGCATGTGCGCGTGTGTATGGATGCTGTGTGCATGCACGCGATTTGCATGCTCGTGTTCGTGTGCTTGCAATATGTATGTGTGTGTGTTTCCAGGACATCATGAAGTTCCTGGCGCTCTTCTCGCTGGTGATCATCGCCTTCATGGTAGGCCTGCACAACCTCTTCTGGTACTACAGCGAACGCAGAACCATCGAAATCCCTTACGAGGGCCGCAGAGAGGCCCAGGGGGTGAAAGCCGAGGTGGCCTTTGGCGGGTAAGTGCCTGCAAGGCTCTGTCCAGCCCAGAGGATCGTTGCTGGGAACATGCTGGTGCATGTTATAATTATGCTAGTTCCAGAATCATGAGTTGTATGTGTGTTGTTAGCCTGTGGGTGTATTTGTATTTATGTGTGGGTAGGAGAGGGGGGGGGGGGGGGTGGGGGGGGGTTGGAGGTGGTGTGTGTGTGTGGTGGTTGGGTGGGGGGGGATTGTGTGTGTGTGTGTGTGTGTGTGTGTGTGTTGTGTGTGTGTGTGTGTGCGCGCGCGCGCGCTTGTGTATGTGCACGCGTGGGCGTTCTTTCTTTTAAAAAAATTGTATTTCTGCTATTGAAGAAAATGTAAATATTCTCCCCATTCTTTTGTTTTGGTTTTGTGTGTGTGTGTGTGTGTGTGTGTGTGTGTGTGTGTGTGTGTGTGTGTGTGTGTGTGTGTGTAGTGTGTGTGTGTGTGTGTGCGTGTCCGTGCGTGCGAGCCTGCCTGCCTGCATGCATGCATGCGTGTGTGTGTGCGTGTGCGCTTTTATTTATTCATTTATTTATTCTTTTTATCGAGGATAATGGAATAAGCACCCATGTGCTTTTTTACATCCAGTCCCCGTGTGTATGTGGTTTTGTAAATTCTGTCATCTGTTTCCACCGGCACACAATGGCCTACTCTTACGAAAAGCGGAACAGGGATTTAACGTGTGCGCAAGATGTTCTGCGTGCGTTCGCACACCGGGCCTCGGTTTATAGTCTCATCCGAAGGACGTTGTGTGTGTGTGTGTGTGTGTGTGTGTGTGTGTGTGTGTGTGTGTGTGTGTGTGTGTGTTTGTGTGTGTGTGTGTGTGTGTTGTGTGTGTGTTTGTCCTTGTCTGTGTCTGTGTATGTGTCTTGTATGTGTGTCTGTCTCTGTGTCTGTCTATCTATCTGTCTGTCTGTGCGACTGGCAAAACAAATACTAACACATGAATTTTTCCCTCTACCCACTGTCATCCCTCACACACACACACACACACCACACACACACACCACACACCACACACACACACCCACCCACACACACCACCACCCACCACCCCACACACACACACACACACACACACACACACACACACACACACACAACACACATCACACACACACACAACAAACACAACACACACACAACACACACACACACACACACACACACACGAACACACCCCCACCCCACACACACACACACACAACACACACACACACACACACACACACAACACACACACACACACACACACACACACACCACACACACACCCACCCACACACACCACCACACACACACAATCACCCACCCACACACACCCCACACACCCACACACACACACGAACACCCACCACACACAACAAACACACCACCACACCACCCCCCCACACCACACACACAAACACCCCACCCACACACCACACACCCACACACACACACACCACACACCACACCACACACACACACAACACCCCACCCCCCCACCCACCCAACACACACACACCACAACAACACCCCCCCACCACGACACTACCACCCACCCCCCACACACCACACACGAACACCACCCACCCTCGCCCCCCCCCCCCCAAACACACACAAAACACCCCACAAAAACAACAGGGTGAGGCCACGTTTCGACGGTCTTTGGTCGCTTTTTTGGCGAGGAGAGCTGACGCCGTTCGCGGGAGACTACAAAAAACGCCCTGAGCAGGACACGGTATCTTTACGGCTCTACAAATCGTATGGTCACCGTCCTCCAAAACATGCTTCGCCGTGACTCGACCCTTTCCCCAACACCCCGTGGTTTTTTTGTGTAGTGGTAGTGCGGTGGTTTTTGGTTTGGTGGTTGGTTGGTGTGGTTGGTTGGGTGGTGGGTTGGTGGTTGGGGGTTTGGGTTTTGGGTGGTGGTGGGTGGTGGGGTGTGGTGGTGGTTGGGGGGTGGTGGTTTGGTTGGTTGTGGTTTTTGGGGGAATGGTGGTGGTGGTGGTGGTGGGGTTTGTGGGGGTTTGGGGGGTTTGGGTGGTGGTGGGGGTGGAGGTTGGTGGTTTTGGTTTGGTTGTGGTGGTGGTGGGTTGGGTTGGGGGGTGGTGGTTGGTGGTTTTTTGGTTGGTGGTTGGGGTTTTTTGGTGGTTGGTGGGGGGTTTGGTGGGTGGTTGGTGGTTGGGGTTTGTTTTTGGGTTTTTGGGGGGTTGGTTGGTTTTTGGGGGGTTTGTTGGGGTTGGTTGGTTGTGGTTGGGTTTTGGGGGGTTTTGGGGTGGGGTTTGGGGTTGGGTTTGGTGGGGGTTTGTGGTTGTGGTGTTGGGTGTGGTTGTTGGTTGGTGGGTGTGGTGGTGGTTGGTGGTTGTGGGTGGGGTGGTGGGTGGTGGTGGGGGTGGGGTTTGGGGTGGTTTGTTGTTGGGGGTGTGGTTGGTTGGGTTGGTGGTGGTGGTTGGTTGGGTGGTGGGGGTTTGGGTTTGGGGGTGGTTGGTTGGGTGTGGTTGGGGTTGGTTGGATGGTTGTTGGGTTGGTTGGTGGTGGTGTGGTTGGTTGGTGGTGTTGGGTGGTGGTGGTGGTTTGGGTTGGGTTGTGGTGGGGTTGGTGGGTGGTGGGTGGTTGGTGGTTTGGTTGTTGGTTGGTTGGGTGTGGTTGGTTGGTTGGTTGGGTTGTGGTTGGGTGGTGGTTGGGTGGGTGGGGGTTTGGGTGGTGGTGGTGTGGCGGTGGTGGGTGGTTGGGTTGTGGTTGGTGTGGTTGGTTGTGGTTGGTGGTTGGTTGGGTGGTGGTGGTGGTGGTGGTTGGTTGGTGGTGGTGGTGGTTGGGTGTGGTTGGTGGTTGGTTCGGTGGTTGTGATGGTGGTGGTGGTTGGTTGTGATGGTGGTGGTTGGTTGGGTGTGGTGGTGGTGGTGGTGTGGTGGTGGTGGTGGAGGTGGTGGTTGGTTGGTGATTTGTGGTGGTGGTGGTGGTGGTGGTTGGTTTAGGTGGTGGTTGGTTGGTGGTGTGTGAGTGGTGATAGGTGGTTGTGTTGGTGGTTGGCGGTGGAAGTTGGTGGTGGTGACGGTTGGTTGGTGGTGGTTGTGGTGGTGGGGTGGTGGGGGTGGTGGTGGTGGTTGGTGGTGGTGAGTGGTGGAGGTGATGGTTTGTGGTGGTGATGGTTGGTTGGTTGGTGTGGTGGTTGGGGATATGTGGTGGTGGTGGTGTGGTGGTGATGGTGGTGGTGGTGTGTGGTGGTGGATATGGTGGTGGTGGTGGTGGTGGTGGTGGTGGGGATATTGTGGAGGTGGTGGTAGTCGCTGGGGATATGGTGGTGGTGATGGTGGTGGTGGTAGTGGTTTGTTGCTGTCTAGTGTTCATGTTTTTGTCATCCACGAAAATTTCTTATGAGTATACACACTAACCTACGCATACGCCCGACCCTGTGTGCATGCATACACGCACATACACTACACACACAGACACACAGAAACACTCACACACACGCGCGCGAACGCGCGCAGGCATGCACGCATGCATGCACATACACACACACAATCATACATACACACACATACTGAGACAAAGAGACAATACCGTTCGTATGACCAGCACCATAATATTACCACAACCTTTGGAGAACATCTCCAACGCTGACTGTCCTTATGCCCACTTGGCCGAGAGAGTGGGGATGTAGTGAGGGCAAGGCATTTCCACTATAATCAAATTTCTGCCCTCTTTCCAAAACAGCAGCTGCCTCCTCTGCTGTTTTGGAGGTCATCGTCGGACACGACGGACAAACATACAAATGACCACAACCAGCCAACACGGCAAACAAACAAGAGCACAATGATCACACTTTTCTGGACATCTTTTCGCCATCATTTCATCATTATTTCACCTACTTATATCCTCCACCCCGCCAACAGGAAGACTCAGACGTGGAGTGGAAGTTCGCCCGCAGTCTCCTATACATTGAGTACATCACGGACGGCAGCACCCTGCCACCCCCTCTCAACATAATAGGCGCGCCCAAAGCCGTCTTTCGCGCCATTTTCTGCCAATGCGAGTGCGGGGATGACGACGAAGAGGAGGTGGTGGACGAGCCCATGGAAGATGTCATGCAGGTCAAGGCCATGACGAACGGGGTCAAGCGCGAAACGAACAAGATGGCGCCGTCTTCTGTGTCAGCGATTGTGGCTATGGAGGAAGCTGGTCCCAGCACTGCCGAAGACGCTGCTACTACTGCTGGGCCCCCGGATGGTACTTCAGGGGTAAGACAACTTTCCTGATTCTTCTATGGGCTTGGGATTTAGATCTAGTCTGTGGGGCTATGAAGCCAGCAAAGTAATTGAATGCAAGAATGTTAAAAGGCGGTATAGCTAAGCAGATACGCCCAACCTGGATTTATGGAGATGCATTCACAAAATGTGCCCCCCAAAAAGATATATATCTGCACTTAAAACGCAAACTTTGATTTGTGATGTGTATTGATTTCTGTCATAACTTCCCTGAAGGTTTGTTTGTTTTGAGGGCTTTAAAATCTAGGGACATTTTCAAACAGTGATTCAGATTCAGAATATTTAATTCGGGCATATCCACGATATGAAAGCTCAAACAGCCCCACTATGCTATAAGATTGATAGGCTGGCAGACAGTAAAACAAACAAACAAACAAACAAACAAACAAAAATCCGTCATTGCTTCAGTTGAGCGAAGGAGGAGATAAAAATATAAATCACGTGAATAAAAGTATAGAAAGCAACAACAACAACAAAAAAGCCAAAAGTCAGAGATTTCATGAAGCACGCTGTACTGCTAAAGCATGTTCAAGTAATACAGGGGAGAGACGGTGTGGGGTAACAAACCAACTATTAAGGCTGTTCCGACCTTTTCACATTAATCAAAGAAAATAATTCAAGGCTATAACTCTGTGTAATTAATTGAAACAACTTCAAAAGATCGAAAACCCTTTTTATAAAATTTTTAAAATGCAAAACAGCATGTTGCCTAGTAAGCTGGCACACGAACAAAACGTGTTCCCTTAAAAAATCCAGCGAAGCTGATGGACTGACTGGCTAGCTCAATAAAGTGCACCATGACCATCTCACACTCCTGACTGTCTGCGCAGAGCTCCAACCCAGTAGACACGGAAGCCTCAGCCGTGGAACTCTACGAAGGCAATGCCGCCACGGCGCCGAAGGGGCCAGCCCCTACTCCAGCCCCTGCTGCAGCCCCTGCTGGTGCCAAGGACAGTCCTCGCCACGTGCTGGTGCCCCTGGAGAGCTCGGAGGAAAAGCTGACCTACCAGAAGACCATGCAGCGCATCATCCAGCGCTACATCTTCGACATCCAGCGCGAAGCGGAGGTCACTGAAGGTACAGTGGATTTTCATGCTGAAGTCGGATGCGCTGGGCCTGACTTGTTAGGCGCTTAACGGCAGCGCAACGCATTTTTGCTCATATGACAGACAACAATAATAGTTGCTGTCTGAGCGTTCGTTGAGGAGGGGGGTGTAGAGTGAGTGGAGTTTGTTACCCTGGTCGTCAAAGTCTAATGAGTGGAAGGGTCAAAAGGGATGGAGCTATATAATGGGGGGATAATACGTCTTGAGATAATTATATTTGGGTGCATATAATAAAGATTTGGGGGTAACAATATCTAAACTTGAAATAAAAAGCGTATTTCTCAGGGTTCTGTTTGAATAGGTTGGGAAACAATATCAAAAGATTAAATGGTACCACACTGTTAAATTGATGAAGAGGGGAAGGTGGGGGGAGGAAGGGAACATAGAAGCTTGGTTATATTAATAGACGAAATTTGTTGAGGAAAAGAGAAAAAATGAAACTGTTCTAAAAATATAAGAACATGAAATTTCTAAGTTTGGTTGTTGTTGTTTTTTAAATTTTGTTATTGTAGACTTTTCTGTCAGGAAACGCTTTCACAGTAAAAAAAAACAACAAAAAACAAAGCAAGATAGACAGAAGTGTGTGTGTGTCTCTCTCTCTCTATTTGTTTTGTTTCATTGTGTGGTTAGTTTATTTAGAGTGGCGGGGGGAAGGTGTTTGCTTTTTTAGGGGTGATGCATAAAACATTTTGTAGAAACATTAAATCTTAAAGAACTTTCCCTCCCCTGAAAAACCAAAAACCTTCTTTCTCTCTTTTTTCAGATGATTTTGAAGAGATCAAACAAGACATCCTCAGCTTCCGGTTTGAGATCATGAACCAGTGGAAGATGAAGGAGTCAGTTCAGGAGGAGATGGCCACCAACGTGAAGAACATCCTGCACATGATGAACCGCAAGCCCTCCCCCACTGAACCCGACCAGTCCATTTCTGAAGAACCCGATGAGGACACCCCTGAGGAGTCGTAGAACAGAATTGACAAAACCGCATACACAAGGGGGACTGGATTGTAAAAAAAAAAAAAAGCACATAGATGCTTATTCCATCATCCTCGATATAAAGGAATTAAAATGAAAATGAAAAAAAGGAAAGGAGGCTCCTGTGTGTGTGTGTGCTCAGTTGGACAAAGCTGATGCACAATTGTTATTATTATTATTATTATTATTATTATTATTATTATTATTATTATTGTTATCTACGATGATGCGGAGATATACGTTTTTTTTTTTGCAAGTTATTTTGATTGTGGGTTTTTTTCTCAAGTTCACGGTGCAATTGACTCATGTTTTGTATACATACTTGTGTGACCAAAACATAAAAAAATACATAGCTGTGTTCACGAGATTGGAACTATATTTTTTTCTGTATGGGGTTGGGTTGGGTTGTTGTTGTTTTGTGGGGGGTTTTGGTGGCTGTTTCTGTGATTCCTTGTTGAGTGGTTAGTTGGTGAAATCATGTTTTAACTTCTTCTATTTTGTGCCTCTCTTCGTGTTGACTATGTGTATGTCTGTTTCTCTGTCTTTCATTGTCTGTGTCTGAATGTCTGTCTGTCTGTCTGTCTGTATCTCTGTTTCTCTGTCTCTGTCTCACTCTTTCGCTTCACTTCTCTCTCTCTCTCTCTCTCTCTCTCTCTCTCTCTCTCTCTCTCTCTCTCTCTCTCTCTCTTTCACATAAAGACATTCTGAAGTTATACAAAAACATTACTTGCGTGTCTCGTCCCCTTGTCAAAACATCGTTTTCGTATCATTACCAATAATGATAACAACAATGACAACTATAAAACCTACCTTGGTACATCAACATAGATCCTCAGTGAAGAAAATGTTGGATCTTGATCTGGACTGCACGAGATCCTTGAAGCTTGAAAGGGGTACCCTCACAAAATGTTGGATCCGACACTGGAACTGTTTGAGATGGTACTGCTACTACTGCGAGGTCCAGGGTTGACATCATGTTTTGGAATTGTTAAATATGTGTTATTCTTCATTATTTTGAAGGTGGTCTATAGTTCACGAGCGTGTCATGCATCATCTGAACGTTTCATTCACGTGGCCTTTATTTGTTTTGTTGTCGTGGTCTGCCAGTGTTATAATTATATGCAGAATAATGGATGATACATAACAGTCACAGTGTATGCAAAAAAGAATCCCCCCCAAAATTCAGCATCAGTGCATTATTTTTCAAGTACACAAACAATATGATGCAAGCAGATTCATGCAACGGTTATTTCTTTGGTTCTGTATTCTTTTTATTTGATTCAGTTTTGATATCATGTTTGCAGACGGGAAAACATTTCAATGCCTTGTTCTGAAAACATTCTATCTTGTTAAAATTGTTGGTATGTTTGTGATTGCTGTTCTTTGTGTTTTTGTCAGCATCATCTTCATTATTGTGATAGCTGTTTACCATTTTACTGTTACTAACATTAATGCCTTAAATTGTTTTAACTGATGTCAAGTTTTGTCACACTTTTAAGTCGTCAATGTCATGGTTGTCCTCGATGAAATGATCTAGTTGTGGGTCTATGATATCGGATTGGAAAGAATTGTATGAGACTGAACTATAATTATCATGTTACATTGCGTGGGATTGTTGTTGCCAGAAGAGAGACGGAAAAAACGATATACAGTAAACATTTAAACATTACGAACGCTCAACAGCTTAGTGTAGATGCAATTCAGAAAAATCATCAAGGTTTGCCTGCTTCACAATAAACCCAACATTTTTGTTAAGCTTCTAAAATATATCAGACAGAATTAAACATTAATTTTATTCTGAACTTTTTATTCTGTAGTCGGCTACATCTCTGAGGTTTACAAATGGTGATAAATGTCGTAAGTAACCGATTCTGTCCACCACTGAGGTAGCCACATTCCGACTTCAGGGATGTGAAGTCATTGATTACACTGTTATTGAGCAATCCGGCCATCGCATTACGTTCTGAGTGCCTCTTAGTATTGTTTTCGGTATCTATTCTTCATGGGACGATTAACATTATTTTGACGCGACTTGAAGTTATACAGCTTTCAAAATGAACTTTATAAGTTTTTTGCTCATTTTCCTTTCAAAAACGGAAACAGGAAATAGCGTGACAATCACAAACCAAAAAGTCTATTTTTTTCAAAAGTAAGCGATTTTACAAATGTATGTATAGCATATCCTGAAGAGGATGTGTTGTCAGTTTTCAAACAAAAAATAAATAGAAATCAAGTAAGATGCAGAAGATTACATTCACCGAAAGTTACCATTAATTGATTTTTATGTTTAAAAAAAATTATGATGTTGATATAGTATTGATAAAAACTGTACTACCATTCAAGCCTCTGGTGTTTAGAAAGATTCATACATTCTAAAGCAAATCTGAGGTTGAAAGTACACGAAATACTACAATAGAACTTCTCTCGTTCTCATTGTAGACACACACAAATTTAAACTGTTTAAACCCACGAAACCGGAATGCCGCTACCTTGCTGGTGGGCAAAAACGGTCGCTCACGGAAAAAATCTCACCATTGGTGAACCTCGCAGCTCTATCCCCAGAACACAACCAAACTGTATATGAATATGAGAACGCAGAGCTTAGTGTAGGAAACAAAACTATCCGACATGATTCACACCAGGTGAAGGGAATTGACGTAGGGGGCTACAAAGGCAATTACCTTCCAATCTCGAACGCATTTTTAATACACTGAGGCCAGCTGTACCCGAGGCAATGGATGGCACAGACATACCCAGCATGCGCTTGCAAGCTTAGAAGGGACGGGCTCCGCAGGGCTCCAAGTGCCCAAGACACCTTGCCTGAACAATTCCGTGCCGAGTTCTAATAACGTGAGCAAAAGTGTGTGAAGCGGAAATGGCAGTGAGCCCAGACGAGTTCCTGTCATCCTACCGCTGTCTTAGGAACAACCACGGTGGCGATGATGATGCTGCTGATGGGTTTAAGCAGAAAAATAGGAGAAGGAGGGATAGGAGAAGGAGGAATAGGAGCAGGAGGGATAGCAGGAGGGATAGGAGCAGGAGGATAGGAGCAGGAGGGATAGGAGAAGGAGGAATAGGAGAAGGAGGGATAGGAGCAGGAGGGATAGGAGAAGGAGGAATAGGAGCAGGAGGGGTAGGAGCAGGAGAAATAGGAGCAGGAGGGATAGGAGAAGAAGGGATAGGAGAAGGAGGGATAGGAGAGAAGGAGGAATAGGAGCAGGAGGGATAGGAGCAGGAGGGATAGGAGCAGGAGGAATAGGAGCAGGAGGGATAGGAACAGGAGGGATAGGAACAGGAGGGATAGGAGAAGGAGGGATAGGAGAAGGAGGGATAGGAGGAATAGGAGCAGGAGGGATAGGAGCAGGAGGGATAGGAGAAGGAGGGATAGGAGAAGGAGGGATAGGAGAAGGAGGAATAGGAGCAGGAGGAATAGGAGCAGGAGGGATAGGAGCAGGAGGGATAGGAGCAGGAGGAATAGGAGAAGGAGGAATAGGAGCAGGAGGGATAGGAGCAGGAGGGATAGGAGCAGGAGGGATAGGAGCAGGAGGAATAGGAGCAGGAGGAATAGGAGCAGGAGGGATAGGAGCAGGAGGGATAGGAGCAGGAGGGATAGGAGAAGGAGGGATAGGAGAAGGAGGGATAGGAGCAGGAGGAATAGGAGCAGGAGGAATAGGAGCAGGAGGAATAGGAACAGGAGGATTGGAAGAAGAGGGAATGGAATGAGGGTGGAACAGCAGGGCGATGAGTAGAAGGAGGAGGAGGAAGAGTAGGAGGAGCGGGAACATGAGTAGGAGGAGGGATCCGAGGAGGAATAGGAGATGGGGGAATGGGAAGAGGAATAGGGGAAGGACGAATAGGAGAAGAGTGCGTACGAGAAAAGGGAATGGGAGGAGGGGAAATGGAAGAAGGGTGGAGGAGATATTGCACGATGGTGGTCTTTGTAAACCTAAAATTATTGACTGTCTGTCTTTCTTCCATTCTTTCAAAGACGCTGCCTTGCTTCGTGAACGGGGTGCTTAAAAAGTAACGTCGCTTTTATATATATATATATATATATATATATATATATA
The DNA here is from genome assembly GCA_028751875.1 of Rapana venosa. NCBI lineage: Eukaryota > Metazoa > Mollusca > Gastropoda > Neogastropoda > Muricidae > Rapana > Rapana venosa. The sequence goes on along the minus strand of CM054149.1, from coordinate 42,310,502 downwards.
TATATATATATATATATATATATATATATATATATATATATATGTGCACACACACTCAAGATTTCTTATATTCATTGCCTTTGCTCCGTGCTTTACCTTTACGTATTGTTACTTTTTTTTAATATTAATTTTGTTTGTGTGTGTTTATGGGTTTGTTTGGGTTTTTTTGTTATTAATCGATAAGGATATCTAGGCAATCCAGTGAATATGTTTGTCAATATATATATAAATTTATATCAATATAGATATATAGATATATATATATATATATATCTATATATATATTTATATATAACACAGTCATAGCGCGGTGGTTTTACTGTACTTTTCAAGAGGGTATTTTGGGAGATTGTTTGTGTTTAACGCGTTTTGCTTTGTTCTGTTTCGATGTCGTTTACTTTATTCCGTGTAGTTTTTGTTTGTTTGTTGGGGGGGGGGGGTAGGACATGTTTGCAGTTTGTGCATGAAGCTTTGTTGTTGGTTTTGGGTTGTTTTTTCTGTGTTTGTTTGTTTGTTGCTGAAGACTTTTTTGTTAACTAATGCAAATGCAGATGTCATCTACATTTGCCGTAGAGATTGTCAATTTTGATTGTTTTGTTTTTTTAAATAACTGAATGCCATTTTTTTGGTTTGATATTTTGAAGGGTTTTTTTGGAGACAGGTAGTATCAATGTGTCCTTGTTGGTCTTTTTATTTCTTTATTTTGTGTATTTTTTAAAAATTCCTTTAATCTGTTTTGAAATGCCTTCGTTTACTTCAAGAAAAAAATATATACTCTCTCTCTCTCTCTGTCGCTCTCTGTCTGTCTCTCTGACTCTGTCTGTCTCTCTGTCTGTCTCTGTCTCTCTTTCTCTCTCTGTCTCTGTCCTTCTCTCTCTGTCTGTCTGTCTGTCTGTCTGTCTGTCTGTCTGTCTCTCTCTCTCTCTCTCTCTCTCCTCTCCTCTCTCTCTCTCTCTCTCTCTCTCTCTCTCTCTCTCTCTCTCTCTCTCTCTCTCTTGCTGTTAAAGTTTCAAGAGAGAAAAAAAAACACCGACGTACGCACAATCATGATGGCTTAAAATGTATGTCTGCAGTAGCCTTACATTGCAGAAGGGAGATCACTTGTCCCACCTGAAGACGTAAAACCTTATCTTATTTACACTTGTTGCACACTTCGCCTTATATTGGTTTTATTGGTTGGTTTTCTTTTTTGACAAATGTTTACTTGTTGTAAAGGTGATAGCTCAGTGATCAGAACACTTGCTTTCCTCATGCTATGGTTAAGCAGCATCGAGCGTGGTTACCAAGTGGATGGGCGACTGTTTGCGCGCCTTTAGCTTCATTCAGTACAGTCCCCCTAGTTCCCCCAGATGTAAATGGGTACCTGCCCTCTTTAGGGTCAGGGAAGGTAAAGCAGCGAGGGAGAGGAGATGGGCGCCGCCCTCAATATGCTGACCCCTAGAGAAGCTGAGGTCTCTGACATCTCACTCCCAAACGACCGCATAGGTTATGGGAACACTTTTACCTTTACTTGTGAAAAATCGCATGGTTTGTTGTTGTGTTGGTTGGTTGGTTGGTCATCATTGTTATCAACAAGCAAACTCACATAGCCTATGTCTGTGGGGAGGCAGTTAGTTCATCTAATGAATGCCTTGATCAGTGCACTGACAAACGTTAATTAAGTTTGCCTGTGTGAAATGAAACCTCACGGCCATGCGAGCACACACACACACACACACCACACACACACCACACACACACACACACACACACACACACACTCACACACACACACAGCACTCGTGAACATCCACAGAAGCATATAAAGAATCTCACACAAAAATTAATGTACTTTTATAAAACCCAAAAGCAGCATGAATAGCTTTTGGGGGGTTTGTTTCTTTCTTTCTGTGTTGTTGTTACGTGTGTGTGTGTGTGTGTGTGTGTGTGTGTGTGTGTGTGTGTGTGTGTGTGTGTGTGTGTGTGGTGGTGTGTGTGTGTGTGTGTTGTCTTGCTTTCTTTTGTTGTTGTTGTTGCTGGTTTACAGGCACTGAAGTATGATTCATACAAGCGGGTAGGAAAGTGCTCCTTCATCTTGCTGCAAACGTTGTAATGATACTGGCATTTCTTTACATTTACACACTTGCATGCACTGATGTGCCTCGAAATCTTCATTTTTCTTCTGCTTTCACGCATATATACAAACTAGCGCATGCGCACGTCAGTACTCTTTTTTTAATAACTACTCTGCTTATGCATTTTCATGCGCAACATGAACGCGCGCATGTATGTTTCTTAACCTTAGATTTTGGGGGCACTTTCGATAGCTGCATCTATAGTTTGCTGTGTTGTTTAATTTATATGTTTGCTTGTTTGTTCGTTTGTTTTGTGTTTTGCTGGTTTGTTGTTTTGCTTTTTTTTATTTGTTTGGATTTTGAAGTTGGGGTTTTGGGTTGTTTTTTTCCTTTTTTGGGGGGTGGGGGGTGGAGGGGGGCAATATATATTGGTGTGAATCTGTCTTTAGTACTAGATATGATGTATAGCCTACTACAGAACTCTTTCATGAATATTTTTGTACTTTTAACAAACTTGGCTTTGTCTCGTCTGTCCATCCATGTTTTGACCAACCGTGTAGTGAGTAGCCTGTTCATGTTCGTGAAGGTATTCAGCCTTGAACCTGTCTTCAATCCATCTGTTCGAGTCACCGACCTTTTGGGTGAATAGCCCACTTTTGAGCGAGAAAAAAATGACCCTGTGCATTATGTTTGTTCACATGTTTATAAATGGATTAAGCCTTTACAATCTCTTAAATCGATCTTTTCAAATTACTGAAGCTTTTGGGTTAATAGTTCACCTGGGAATAAGATTGTGCAGTGTTTGTTTATATTTTGAATTGAGCCATTATTGTAAGGTGTGTCTATTGGTGTGTTATTAATGTCTGTTACTTTTGATTTGTGTGTGGTGTGTTTGATTTGTCTGTGCTCTTACCAGTGATATCGTCTGAATCAAGTATCTGTTGATGAATTAATTATTCATGAGCGCTTCTGTTCTTCATGCTTCATCTATTCATAGTTTATACGTTTGATTCAACGGGTATTTAGTACGGATATGTTATTGATGTTACATGTTATAGACACATATGTTTTACACGTACTAGACACACCTGCATAGGTTTGTGTGGTGTGCATGTATCTATTAGGTTGATTTTTTTAAAGATACAATCATAAGTCATTGTTGATCTCTCCATATGTATTTAAGTCTGGGTTGAAAAACGCATATCTTTTTTGTTCCATTTAGTCTGTTATTTGTGTTTGTTTCTTCGAGGATTTTTTATGGCTGTGTGTGTGTGTGTGTGTGTGTGTGTGTGTGTGTGTGTGTGTGTGTGTGTGTGTGAGTGTGTGTGTGTGTGTGTGTGCGCACGCGCTTATTTTTATCATCCTCGATATAAACAAGAATTTAAATAGATAAATAAATAAAGTTTTATCGTGGTTTTTCCCAGACTTTTCAAGGAGATATAAGGGAGAAGAGAGGAGCATGAATGCTTTTCTCGCAAAACCTGTTGAGTATCGAACATTATTTTCATCTTTGAGAGCAGTGCAAAACGTCCTGTGCCAATGAACATTACACGAAAAGGTTTAAGTTTTGCGTAAACAGAAAGTTTATCAAACGCATCTTGCACTTCTCTCTTTTGTTGTTATCATCATGTCTATGTGCCAACTGTTTTTTTAGAACTATACCGTCACGTGTGGGAATCATATTTGTGTTTTGAGTAGTGTATTTGGCAGTCAGTTGGTTGTTTTTGTTTGTTTTTTTATTATTTAAACACGCCAACTCGTGCAGGTGCAGGAATCTTGCTTGCAATGTTAGTAAATCATGTGACAGTGGTAGTAGGGCGTGACTCATACAGGAACCAGAAAAATAACAGCGGAGTTAGAAATTGCGTAAGTCGTGTCATTTTCGTCTTTTTTTCCTTTTTTGTTTGTTTTTAGTATGCTTGTGAAACGTGGATCATAGCAGCAAACATTGAAAAAAGGATACAGGCCATGGAGAGAAGAAGAAGAAGAAGAAGAAGAAGAAGAAGAAGAAAAAGAAGAAAAAGCGAAGAAGAAGAAGAAGAAGAAGAAATGGAACCTATATAGCGCTATATCTTGCAAAGACAAATCAAAGCGCAGATGAGAGATCAGAGATGAGATGCTTTCGCAAACGTTTTGGTATCTCCTACAGAGATCACATCACTAACGGGGAAGTAACATCCAGAAATTAAAAACGCCATAGGGCCATGTGAAGAGCTTCCGAATTCGGTGGGGGGGAAAAACAAAACAACAACAAAACCAAAAACCCGCAAACTGAAGTGGTACAGTACGAGTACATCACACGAACATCTGGACTGACCAAGACTATTCTCTGCTTGAGCTTTTGGGTTCACTAATGATGAGGTTTTTGCGTATGCAACCGTTTGTTTTGTCCTCCTATAAGGTAGCCGCATTCCGTCTGTGGGGATGATGTTTAAACACTCCAATAAGCATGCAGCTGTTGTTGGTTTTGGGGTGGGTTTTAAAAAAAAAGTTTTGTGATATGTTCCTATCGGGACGCAATCGTCTACTCTTCCGAAAGGCGAAACAGGTTTAACGTGTGGGCGAGATGTTCTGCGTGCGTTTGTACACGGGACTTAGGTTTGTGTTTTCATTTGAAGTAGCTTCATATTCTCATTTGAAGGACTTTGGGGGAGATGGGTGGGGGTAGGGTTGAAGTCGGTATTGATGCCCTCCGCCCCCCCCCCCCCCCCCCCCCCTTACCAGAATGGACTGTCTAGGCTACAATTCGAAGCCACAGCATCAGATTACGAGCTCAACGCTCAAACCACTAGGCTTACACTCCCCCCCCCCCCAACCCCAACCCCACACACACACACACACACACACACACACACACACACACACGCATACTGATCAAAGTTTGTTTTTCTAAATGCCTGAGACACAATTCATAAGTGAATGTTTGGGTTTTGTATGGCTTTTTTCATTTTTTAGGTTGGGGGTGGGGGGTAGTGTGCTTGGCTGTTTAGTTGTTACTTCATATTCTTTATGGCGCTTCTTTCTTCTTCTTTTTTTTCCAAACACTTCTGTAATGTTCTATACCCCAAAACTTGATTGATACAAAACTTCAAATAATTATGGCATGTATGCTTTGGTACGTGAAACGCACAATCTATCAGGTGTGTTTTCACATCAGTTTACAGTGAAGGTGGTCCCTTTTTAGAATAATTGTTAAACCCATTATGACACTCCTGAACGCACATGAATTCCATGAACCCTCCCATTATCCTTAAACATTGCCATGATTATGTTATCTACTTATCCGTTTTAGTATCGTATCCAGAAATCGTAATATCGTATACAGAATGTAATGTTTTGTTCCGTTTTTTGTGTCGTTCTGTCTTGCATCATGTATTATGGTTATTTTAGGTTTCGTATTGTTGCTGTTTGTTGGTTTTTTTAGAGAAAAGCGTTTCTGTTTATTGCAAATGAATTGTTCTTGCTCGTGCATTAGTATTTTTCACTCTGTGTGCATGAAAAGCCATGAGAGGGCTTGTTTGTTTGTTTGTTTGGGGACTATGAATGACTTCTATATTTGTTTTTGTTTTGTTTGTTGGTGGTGGGGTTTTTTGGTTGTTGTTGGGGGGTTTTGTTGATGTTTTTTGGGGGTTGGGGTTATTTGGGGGAACGGTTAGTGTATGTATGCGGGCACGCGCGCGCGTGCGTGTGTGTGTGTGTGTGTGGGGGGGGGGGGGGGGGTAGGTGGGTGAGGGTTCGGGTGTACGTGTATGTATGTGAGGGTGTACATACGTGCATGCGTGCGTACGTGAGTGCGTGCTTGTGCGTGTGTGTATGAGAGAGAAAGAGACTAAATTCCTTAGGTCTTTGCTGTTAACTCTACTTCATAAGAACTTGTAAGTTTGCGCCATTCTACATAGGAAACATACAATACGAACGTAATAAAATTAATACGTTACGTTCAGTTTGTCCATTTACGTAATGTGACTACAAACATATTACTTTCAGTTTTGCCATAGTCTTCCTGTCGTAACTGCCCGACTCTTCAGAGTTCAGAGAGAAAGTCTGCAACATTCTAAGTAAGATACAGCCTTCATCTCTACTACATTCTAAGTAAGATGCAGCCTTCATCTCTACTACATTCTAAGTAAGATACAGCCTTCATCTCTACTACATTCTAAGTAAGATACAGCCATCATCTCTACTACATTCTAAGACATAACCATCGTCTGTCATGCATTGTCAATCACGTTGACGCAGCCTTTATTTTCTTATCTGAAGTTCGGGATAGGTCAGTGGTCAGAGCACTCACTCTCCTCAACCTAAGATTAAGCATTGTTGAATGTCGATGCTTCGTGAATAGGCTGACTGTTCGTGCGCTTTGGGGCTTTTGTACAGTTCCCAAGTTCACCCAGCTGTAAATGGGTACCCGCTCTCTTTAGGGTCAGGGAAAGTTAAAGCAGCGGGGGAGAGGAGATCAATATGCTGGTCCCTAGAGAAGCTGAGGTCTCTGACACCTTGCTTTTCAACGACTGAATTAGATTATTGGAGCACATTTACTATTGTTTTATTCTTTTGCCGAT
>CM054149.1:42261386-42298886 GCA_028751875.1 Rapana venosa | reverse complement strand
TCTCTCTCTCTCCTCTCTTCTCTCCTTCCTCTCTTCTCCTCAAGTCCTTTCTTGTCCTTTCTTATTTTATTTTTACAGTGGTCACCACCGGGCATGCAGATGTTTGCTTGTTGTACTTTTATTTGTGTACGTTTCTCATTCTTTTCTGGAGAAGAGGAGAAAAGGGTTTCTTTCTCTGTTCTTGCCCTGCTCTGTGCTGGTCTAGTTTGAGAGGATTTTCTTTGGTTACTGTTTTTGGTTAACTTTTATTTTGGAGGGTTTGCTTTTTTTTTTTGTTGTATTATGGGAAGAAGAGGAGTGGTGGGAGATAGAGACTGAATTTGTTTAATCTTGAGTATTTTGGGGCGTAATTTTTCGTACATCTTTTTTTTGGGGGGTAAGGGGGTGAGGAAGGGGGGTGAGGTCCCTGATTTAGGGGAGAGCAGGGGGTAGGGGTGCAGTGTTATTATAATCTTTGTTCTTCACTACCTCTTGATCCTTTTAGAATTCTAAATGGTTGTTCGTTTAGTATCGTCTTACCTTGTGTTCTCCGTGCTGATGTCCGAATAATTAATAGAATGTTTTACTTTTTTTTTTTTTAGGGAATTGTGATTTTTTTCAACCAAAGAAAAAAAAAAGGAAACTTTGGAGTTTGTGCGTCCGGAAACTTATCTGGTGATGTGGATGAGTATAATCATACAATTGAAACAGTTTGTGTGTGAGGGTTTTTTGTTTTATAGGTTAAGTGGATTTTAAGCTATGATGGAATTTTTTTGGAACCATTTTTCTGTGTTTCTGATGATAATCATGACTTTGTGTGTGTGTGTGTGCGTGTGTGTGTGTGTGTGTGTGTGCGTACGTGTGTGCGCGCGCGCATGCGTGTGGGTGTGGGTGTGCGCGCGCGCGCGCGTCCGTGCATACGTATGTGTGAGTGTGGGTATTTGGTTTTTTTCTTCTTTTTTTTTTGGTAAGGTGGAAACAATCATACAAGATATATGTTGCTCTGTGTAGAACTGTGGTATAAAGGTTTGTTGATGTCAGTTACACGGGTAGGAGGATGCCGATATACGACATGTGTGTATAATGCCACTCTGTTGAAGCAGTGCCTGTGTGTTGTCTTTACTTGCCTTGTATCTCAGACAGACTAAGGAACAGTTTTTGCTTTCTTTTGGTTGGGGCTCTCTCTCTCTCTCTCCCTCCCCCTGCCCCCCCCCCCCCTCTCTCTCTCTCCCTCGCTCTCTCTCTCCCTCCCCCCCCTCTTTCTCTCTCTCTCTCTCTCTCTCTCTCTCTCTCTCTCTCTCTCTCTCTCTCTCTGCCCCTTTTATTCACCACTTACAGTGCGTCTCATAACGATTTTAATTAAGTGAATGGTGTTTTTGTTTGGTTGGTTGGGTGGGTTGTTGGTTGTTGTTGAGGGGGTTTTCTTGGTTTGCTTTTTTTGTTTGAGTGTTGTTCTTGTTGTTTGTCTTGTTTTTGCAAAGCCACGTTAACATCTCATCTAAGCCCATCACTGCAAAATTGGCAAACGCTTGATAAAGGGACGTAGCCATTGTTGGTCTAAAGTCGTCAGCTGCGAGCTGCAGTTCTCTCCTCTGGAGTTTTATAGCATGTTATGGTTTTTGTTTTTGTTAGAGGGAATTTAATAAACTGTGCGCAGTTTTTTGTTTTAATTGTACAATGTTTGATTTGAGCAAATATGTTAAAAACGTGCATTTGTACATGTTTAATTTGAAAAAAAAATGTTAAAAAGTGTATTTTTGATAAATTTCAGACACAGCAGGACTAGCAGTATGCAGGTGTATATGTATGTCCTTTTATATACTACATTCCCACTTGCCCAAATGTATATACTTATGTGCCAAGCACACCACAACACACGCACGCACGCACTCACTCACACACACACACACACACACACACACTTTCTTAAACATGAAGACAGTAGGAAAAGGAATGAATTAAAATGAAAGGAAAATGAAATTTTAGAAAACCTAGCACAGAGTTCAACTTTATTAAAACAGAAGAAAAAACAATCAAGAAAGCAAATCAATGCAAAAAATACCGCGCGCGCGCACGCACGCACGCACGCACACACACACACAACACACACACACACACACACTTTCTTCCTTTCTTCATTTTGCCCCCGTTTTGTACTCCATAGAATTTTGTTTTCATCAAAACACTTCAATTTTTTTAACTTTTAAAGTACCAGTGTTCTAGATAAACTTTTTTTAAGCAGGCTTTTCCATTTACTAGATTATTTATGTATACTTTTTGTGTACATATACCACAATATCACACTTCAGTATTCTATCCTAGTACTTCAATATTCAGTACTTTAATTTGCAATACCCTTTGTAAGAACGATTGTATAATTAAGGGCTAAACTGGATTTTATGTTTAGCCATCACCCCCGGGGTGAGGGACGGGATAGCTCAGTGGTCGGAGCACTCACTTTCCCCCAGCCAAGGTTAAGCAGCGTCGAGCGTGGTTACCACTTGGATGGTTGACCGTTTGCGCGCCTTGGCTTCAGTACAGTTCCCCCAGTTCACCCAGCTGTAAATGGGTACCTGCCCTCTTTAGGGTCAGGGAAGGTAAAGCAGCGAGGGAGAGGAGATGGGCGCCGCCCTCAATACGCTGGCCCTAGAGAAGTGAGGTCTCTGACGCCTCGCTCCCCTACGACCTTAATATAGGTTATGGGACACCTTTACCCTTTTTTTTTAATCACCCCACCCACCCACACACTGCCCTTTTTACATTTTAATACGAAAAACTTTTTTTTTCTTTACAAGTAGTATCAATGATCAATTGCAGTAATTGGCTTCGACCTAGTCTCAAAGCACTCCTTACTTGTACGCCTACATGACAATATAATTATTTGGCATCATCCACAGGAACAAGGGGACGGGATAGCTCAGTGGTCGGAGCACTCGCTTTTCCCCAGCTAAGGTAAAGCAGCATCGAGCGTGGTTACTACGTAGATGGGTGACCGTTTGCACGCCTTGGCTTCAGTACAGTCCCCCAGTTCACCCAGCTGTAAATGGGTACCTGCCCTCTTTAGGATCAATAAAGCAGCGAGGGAGGGGAGATGGGCGCCGCCCTCAATATGCTGGCCCCTTGAGAAGTTGAGATCTCTGATGCCTCGCTCCCCTACGACCACATAGGTTGTAGGAGACCTTTACCTTTACAGGAACAAGACATTCATGTTTTCAGGGCAATGCCTTCATCCCTACTTGTTGCCTGTGTGTGTCTGAGATTCAGAACTTTTCTTGTGAGAGTTTAGAGAATTGTTTTCTGTTCGGTGTCATTCTAACAATTTTTTTCTTGCATTGTTGCAATTTCACTGTCATTTTTTGTTGTTGTCTTTTTATTTTAATTGTTGATGTTTTCTTTAGGTCTTGTTGATAATTATGCGTTTTGTCATATTGCAGTTTGATGTGTGTGGGGAGGGGGAGGGTTGGGGGTTTTTTTGGGGGAAAGGGGGGGGGGGGGGGGAGCAAATTCCAGTTTGATGTTGGTTATTTGTGGTCCTATTGCAGTTTAAAGTATGTGTCTAGTTGTTCCTGTTTTGGAATGTTTTGTCTTGTCACAGTCTGGTGCGTTTTGTCGTTGTTTTGTTTGTTGGTTTGGTGGTGGTCGTCGTATTGAGGTTTAAAGTATGTGTCTTGCTACTTCTGTTTTGGTGTTTTGTCTTGTCGCAGTCTGATGTGTTTTGTCTCGTCGCAGTCTGGTGTGTTTTGTCTCGTCGCAGTCTGGTGTGTTTTGTCTCGTCGCAGTCTGGTGTGTTTTGTCTTGTCGCAGTCTGGTGTGTTTTGTCTTGTCGCAGTCTGGTGTGTTGTGTTTGTCTGTCTCGTCGCAGTCTGGTGTGCTTTTGTCTCGTCGCAGTCTGGTGTGTTTGTCTTGTCGCAGTCTGGTGTGTTTTGTCTTGTCGCAGTCTGGTGTGTTTTGTCTTGTCGCAGTCTGGTGTGTTTTGTCTTGTCGCAGTCTGATGTGTTTTGTCTTGTCGCAGTCTGATGTGTTTTGTCTTGTCGCAGTCTGATGTGTTTTGTCTTGTCGCAGTCTGGTGTGTTCTGTCTTGTCGCAGTCTGGTGTGTTTTGTCTTGTCGCAGACTGGTGTGTTTTGTCTTGTCGCAGTCTGTTGCATAAGTTTTATCATTGGGCTTTTTTGTTTTGTTTTGTTTTGTTTTGGATGGTTATTTTACAGTTTAAAGTATGTGTATCTTCTTGCTCCTGTTTTTGGAATGTTTTGTCTTGTCACTGGTGCGTTTTGTCTTGTCACAGTCTGATGCGTTTTGTCTTGCCACTGTTTGGTGCGTTTTGTTGGTGGGATTTGTGTGTGTGTGTGTGTGTGTGTGTGTGTGTGTGTGTGTGTGTGTGTGTATTTTGGTGGTTATATTGCAGTTTCAAGTACGTGTGTGTGTGTGTGTGTGTTTGTGTGTCTTGTCACTCCTGTTTGGTGTGTCTTGTCACTCCTGTTTGGTGTGTCTTGTCTAATCGCAGTCCGGTGTGTTTCGTCTCGTCGCAGTCTGGTGCAGGCGTTTTGTCTAGTTTGTTTCTGTGATGCGAATACTCATTGTTTTCACTCCGATGGTTCTCTCTGCGGGTTCAGATTGTACATTAAAAGTGACAGTATCACCCGTGTTGGTTTCACTGTGTGTGTGTGTGTGTGTGTGTGTGTGTGTGTGTGTGTGTGTGTGTCTTCAATTTTACGTCTGTTCACTTAAAGTGATATTAGACGTGTGTGTGTGTTGTAATGTGTGTGTGTATGTGTGTGTGTGTGTGTGTGTGTGTGTGTGTGTGGGTGTGGTGTGTGGGTGTGTGTGGTGTTGTGCTGTAGTATGTGCGTGTGTGTGTGTTGTGTGTGTGCGTGTTGTAGTGGGTGTGTGTGGTGTTCTGTGTGTGCTGTGTTGTGTATATGTTGTAATGTGTGTGTGTGTGCATGCGCGTGTGAATGTGTGTGCATGCGCGCGAGCGTGCGTGTGTGTGTGTGTTGTAATGTGTGTGTGTGTATGTGTGTCTGCGTGTAAATGCATCATTGTATGTGTATGTACATGCTTATCTTCCTGTTCAACAACCTTCCTGTAGGCGTATGTAAATGTTTGAATACCCCCCCCCCCAAAAAAAACAAACAACAACCCCACCAACAACAACAAAAAAACAACCCAACAACAACAAACAAATAAACCCCCCAAAAAACCCAACCCAACAACAAACCCAAACAAAACCAAACTCATTCAAGGTACATATCAAGTCAACATACAGGGGCCAGTACAGCACAGTGGTTAGAATGTTGCTCTTGCAGTTTGACGGCCCAGGATCAAGCCTGGGTTCGAGCCACCCCCAAATCGCCTGTTCAAAGGGATATTTGCCTCTGGAGTTGACATCAGTACGAACTCCACTCTCTCGAAAACTCATTGAACGAGATTATAAACCGAGGCCCCATGTACAAACGCATGCAAAATAATATCTTGCACACGTGTTAAAAAACCTGTTCAGAATACTAGGCCATTTTTGCCAGGAGGAACAGATGACCAAAAATATAAATTAACCACGCACACACACACACACACACAACGCATGTACACTGGTGTCATGTTTAGACATCATCCCTGAAGACGCAATACACCTGCCTAGATGATGGGCACAAAAAGTCACATATGCAAATAAGTCTCACCATTGGTGTGAGCTTCGGAGCTCTAGCTGAGAAACAAAAAACAAAAAAAAGTAAACACACACCTGGATGTGACACGGTGTATCTATGCTGTAAGCACTTGGGGAAAAAAAACACAGACACAAAAGTAATTTTCAACAGATAATGTAATCAGATTACGATAACAAATGTGGATATACAAAACAAAGCATTAGACTAGTCAAACAACCTGATGACAAAAATAATTGATCTCCCAGACTGGTGATTAACTGAAATAAATAAATAAATAAAACTTAAAAAATATATATATACTCTTGATTTAATCAACAGATCACTACAACAACAAAAAGTACGCATTATATCCTTTCAATAAATATGTTTATTAATCACAACCATAGAATTCTTTAGACACAACTATACACTCAAGACTTTTGATAAATTATTCACATATTCATCCTTTAAAAATTTTTTTATAATAAATATGCTTCTTAAAATAATTAGGACTAATATTATTTTATTTATGAAAAGGCAGACACACATGCTTTCCTTCACACTAAAAATAATCAGCTGTACATGTGATATACATTCTGGATTGTTTTGCATTGTACCGTACGTTTTGTCTTGTATACTTCAGCTGCTCATCTCAGAGAGAGAGAGAGAAAGAGAGAGAGAGAGAGAGAGAGAGAGAGAGAGAGAGAAGAGAGAGAGAGAGAGAGAGAGAGAGAGAAAGGGGGGGGAGGGTTCTGTTTATATGTATACCTCACTAATACTCCATATGACAGTAAGATTTTTACAACAGATTTTGTTTTAGATCTTAAAATTCTTTTCTTGCCTTAAGATCTTTTACATGCTCTCCACATGTAAACGGTGTATAAGATCTTGGTTAATGCATCACCTTAAAAGACTAGCATCCAGGTATCACTAAAGGACTAGTAGCAGTCAAAGTCCTCTTGCTTCCTTAACCATTGTCACTTCTTTCCCTTGATTTATGATTACCGGAGTTCAATGGACGGACATTTCTTGGGGGAAGAATGTTCCACAAATACTTTTCTTCAGAGTGTGAAAGATAGAAATGCAAAAAGTTACAAATCTTGCTTTTTACAAAAAAATCTCTAAAAAGTCAGAGGGAAAAGGTAAAGCCTTCACTTGATGCCTTCAAATCCAGCCTCAAAACACACTTACTTCCTACCTGAGACTTTTCCCCTCATATCTGTCCCTAATTTTCAACAGCATCCTTCACCTCCTAAGTGTGTTCGCGAGTGTGTGTGTGTGTGTGTGTGTGTGCGTATGTGCATGCGCACGCATGGATTTGAAATCTTTTGTTCATTATGTTTAAGGAGAGTTGCATGCGTGTAAATGATTTGAGTGCAAACGCTTTGATTTGTTTATTTTTTACAAGATTCAGCGCTATATAAATTCCATATGTTATTATTATTATTATTAAAAGGTAAAACAGTAAGAGAGAAAGAAGAGGCAACCAAAGGGAGCTACAGAAAACGGGAAATTTTCAGCAGAGAATTTCCAGTAGATGGGGAGACTATACTGAAGTAGCATTACCAGTGCAGAAAAGCAGAATCTTAGAACCATGAAAACATAACAAATGACATAGCAAACATCTAAAAAAGAATACGTACATTTCAGCCTGCTCCACTTGAAGAAAAAAATCCAAAAATCAGTCAGTGACTATTTCATTCAAGTTAACTAAAAACTCACAACATAAAACCCACAACAAAATGAGCAAAATGTGCATGTTAAAATAAAATAAAATGGCCAGTGTTTCAAATCACAAACACACACACTGTGGACGGCAGGAATTCAAGTAATTCATACTGGCAGAAAATGCACCAATATAAGTTATCAGAGACAACTAGAAATGCGAGACCTTGACAGTCCACGATAAAACTTGCTCATTTTTTAAGCAGACAAAATTGTGACTGCTAGAACAAAACCGTTGTATTAAATATGGGGATTTCAGATCTCCTAGGATTTATACTAAAGCTCTGATCTTTCTAAAGAAACCCCTTCCAATCCTGTTTGCTCCCGACCTAAACACAGAAGTGACAATCAGGGCTGTCACCTCATTACACAAGTTTTTGAGATAACCTTATTTTGATATACAAAATTAAGTACAAATCAGATGAAAAACAAAACTGGATATGTTCTGCAAAAAGATGAGCACTGGCAACACATGTGCTGAGCAAAACGCGCGCACACACACACACAAACACCCACACACGCACGCACACACACACACACCAAAAAAAAAGATCAAAGCATCTTGCAGTTTTTTTCTACTCCCACTGCCCATCTTTCACTGACTTAAAAGATTCTACAATAGAGCCGAGAGAGCTAGAGAAAATGTCTGCAGCATTCTGCAGCAGAGTATGTTTCTCTTCTGCTAAAAGCTGCTGTCTACAACTGTCCATACTGACAATAGCTCCAGACTGATCTTAGTCTAGGCATTAAGCATGGGTCAGTTCTGCAATAATATCATCTGACATGTGCAGGTTTACAGTTCTGTCTTCTGTTGGGACATGAGAATGTTTCGCTTCTTACATTCACTTCCTCTAGTCAGAAATTAATGGAGGTTTTTACCATGATTTTTGGTGCTTTTCAGACCTTTCTTAGAAAGTTGAAAGTTCTCTGTGTTTGATTTTGCAACAAAATTTGCAGCAATGTCTTTTTCCCATGACCCTATGATGAAAGTTGTCCATTTTTGTGTTTCTTTTAGCAGTACGCTTTGCACTGATATTTCTCCATGACCCCTGCAATGAAAGATGTTTGCTTCTTGTGTTTCTTCTTGCAGTAAATATTGCAACAACATCATTTTCTCATGACTCCTGTTATAAAAGAAAAATGTATGCTTCCCGTATTTCTTTTTGCAGAAAAGGTTTGGAACAATGTCATTTTCCCATGACCTCAACACACTGGCAAGACAAAACCTGTCAACACCATACTTAAACACCTGACCAAACTCTTTGACTGCTGTGAACAGCTGAAGAAATCTACCACACATACACATACAACCACACTTGAACTGACAGTACAGAGCTCTGTAACCATTGAGAAATAAAAAATATTGTGTTATTACTAGACCTTTGTTTCTATATTAGCTGTTTTCCTTCAACAGAAATATTGTCTGCATACTCTGTATGCATTTTCACAATCCTATGATTGAACGAAGAATGAGAAAGACCAATACTTCTGTTATCACTCTGCATACAGTGAAAGGAAAAGTCTATGTTAATACTGATCTTTGTTTCTATATTTGCTGTTTTCTTCAATAACTATTGTCTGCACACTCTGCATGTGTATAAACACATTTCCACAACTGAATGAGAAATGCGAAACACCAATATCTCTGCTATTACTTGTACATCCTCTACTGTGATCATTTTGATGCCTACTGACTGGTAAATGAGTTAAGCAACAATACACATGTGAGCAACATCCACATACATAAGAAAGGAAAAAAAGAATGCAAAAAAAGCAGAATGCAAAAGTGGAAAAACTAATGCATAAAATGCCAACATCGATCATAAAAACACTGAAGTCATGTCTGAATTATAGTTTGCTGAATTATCATTTTTTACAGCAATATAGTCATACACATGCATGCACACACACACACACACACACACACACACACACACACACACACACACACACCACACACCACATGCACACACACTAACTCTGCTTCGTAAAAATCCTAAAGAATGACATCCTTCAGCATCAATGGACAACTTTGCTAGTTCTACGAACACACACACCCGTAAGGCATCATACAACACTGTGCAGAGCTGTTCACCTTTGGTCAATGAAAAATAAAGGCATCCATAAGAAAACATCGGCTATTTTGGCACCAACAATGTCTTGTGCAGTCTGGTAAAAAAAACTGGAAAATGTCTCGGACTTCATGATCAATGTTCTCATCTGATCAATATAATTTTGATGCTGGTAGAAACCTAATAATTATGAGGATATGGTCAGGAAATAGAAATGATGACATTAAATGACGATGAGAATAGACCTTTTTCAAAAGGGCAAACAAAACTAAGACTAATGAATGATATAACCAACAGTACCGATGCTAACATTCTGATATTCAAAAAGCATGGCCTAGCACGGTATAATCTACAAATGCCAAACAGACTTCAATGAATATTCACAAAAATGCATGAACAAAAACAAACCAATTTTAAAAACACTGACACACACGCATACACATGCACGAGCCATGCACATATACATACATGCATGTGTGCAGGAACACACACACACACACAAACTAGTCCTTCATGTTTGTGATCTTTCACAACTGACTTATTTAGCTATATAGCTGTTGCAGGAGTGATGAATAAGATTCTACTGACAATAGTGATAATAGTGACAATGATGAAAAATAATGATAATAATAATAATGATGATAATAACAATACAAATACTACTACTACTACTAGCAATGACGATGATAATAACAATAATAATAATAATAATAATAATAATAATGATGATGATGATGATGAGGGCGATGACAATGACAACGATGATAATAACGTGATAACGATGCCGACAATGATTGATACAACATATGAAAACAGTTATGAAATATATATTTTTGCAAAATGCAAGGCTCTAAACTAAGCACAGCTGGGCAAATCATTAATCACACCACAATACTGACAAACAGCTAGGCACATAGAAATGGAAGATGTCAGCCTTACACACACTTTCTGCCTTTACAACACACACACACACAGCTACACACACAGCTACACACACACACACACATAAAACACACAACACACACACACACACACATACACACACAAACTCACTCACACTTGGTGGCTGTTTCTCAAATCGACGTCAACATGACTATAATCTTCATCAAAAGAAGCAGCAGCAGAGAAAGGCTGATGGCAGGCACAGAGACACAACGATGTTATCACAGTCAACGATACCAAAAACATTTCATTTACCGTAACATACCCAAAGCTGGTATGTGGCTACCTTACTGGTGGGTACATGCATATATATACTTGCATATATAGCTATATCTGGCGACAGACTAGCGTCCTGTCACAGGGGTGGTGAAAAACCATCAGTTCGCTTAACGCTACAGAAACCGGGATAAGCTCCGGCTCTATGGGCCTTCTGGCTCGAAAGAACATACTTATATAGCTATATATATGACTATGGAAGGACGGTGGCAGGATGGTTAAGACGTTTGCCTGCCAACAAGTAAATCGTGAGGTTTTGGATTCGATTCCCAGCCTCGCCCTTTCTTCCCAATTTGACCCCAAAAAATCGAACTGAATGTCAAAGTCCTTCGGATGAGACTATAAACCGAGGCTCCGTGTGCGAACACATGCAGAACATCTTGCGCACACGTTAAATCCTGTTCCGCTTTTCGAAAGAGTAGGCCATTGTGTGCCGGTGGGAACAGATGACAAAATGTACAAAACCGCATACACACGGGAAACCGGATGCAAAAAAGCACATGAGTGCTTATTTCATTATCCTCGAGAAAAATAAATCTGAGCGCTTAAATTTGTTGCTTTACAAGATTCAGCGCTATATAAATTCCATTCATTATTATTATTATTATTATTATTATTATAAAGTTGGCTTTTTTCTTCAAAATATCAAAACGTTCATAGCTTTTCGTTCTAAATGATATAATCACCAAAGAAAGTGACATTCCTCTCTTCCACAATACACACTAGATATGAAACATGTGGAAATATCTGTGACACATAAAGTTACAAAAATCATGAAGTACTGCATGCCTGTAGTTCTTCTAGACCCTGAATCACAAACTTCATTCATCTGCTAAAAATGGACAAAGCTGTTGCCAAGCTTCAGCCCAACGTTCCTTTCAGGTTATGGAGAGAAAAAAAATCATCTCACGCCAAAGTTTCCTCATGCATAGTCAATCACAGAATGGTATAAGTTTTGCAAGATTTTTGGCTTGGTATTGGGAGTCACAAAACTTTCCTGCATTGTTCATGTTGTCCTACATAGCACCGTGGAAGGCTGGAGCTCAGATCAAGAAGCGTTCGTCCACTAGCGTCTTGCGGGCCAGATTCTTCCTGCCAGCCGTGTCTCGAATCATGGTCACCAGCTGCAACACACACATAAACAGGAATCAGACTTTGGGGCTGACCCTTATGGTTGACCAGGGCGTTGATACATGCAAAGATGGTAGAGGTGGTTTTATACCCTGTTTTAATCTGTATATAGTTGCACGGTTTTATTCAGAGATTTAAGATTTTACAAGGTCACAGCCCTGCTTGAAGCAAAATGGATCAGGAGCTTACAGCACTGGTATTGTGCCCTGAAAGATGAGGGTTTAAGCTGAAGAGGTGATGAAATAGTAAAAAAATGGTTTTGATACCAAATATTCTTAGGTACAAAAATACACAGAAAAAGTGCCACACGGGCAAATAACACTGCAGAATGGACATCCTGTGCCCATTCCAGTGTTTAAGTATTACTACCCAGTCACTAGAGCAAAAGAACACAGGCAAAATGTCATATAATGAAAACACAAAATTTCTTGAAAGACTTACTTGAAAAAAGACAGGACAGTGGACTGGGCAGGCAGAAAATTATCAAGAGAGATAATAGAAAGGTAGAAGAAAGACAAAAACAAAGATAAAGAGAAAATAATATTATGGACATTTCTTGCACAGAATTTCCAGAAGGTGGGGATGCTATTTATACTGAAAGAGCCTCTGGCATCCCCACGGAAGAACACTCTGCTTGATGTAAAGGTTATTATGGGAAAAAACAAAAATCTGTCCTGACAATGCTTGCATGGCTGTGATAGTTTTCAGCTTTCTTGTCAGTATCATCACTGTTTGTCTTTGAAATGCATATGTGTTCTAATCGAAACAAACAAATGAAAAAGTCAACCAAACCAAACCAGAAAGCAGCCGTGGGTTCCACTGATACTGGGTTAGGTAAGGGGTCAAAAGACATTTAGTGCTTTTCTGGGCAGATGACTGTGGCGCATGCAGTGAATTACTGTTTGTGCTCCATGATATAGCACAGAAGTTCTGTGGTTAAGGGCTCATGTCAACTAAAGCTGTTCGTTATGATTTTGTTTCTTGACAGATTTTGTAAATCCTCCACATCCCTGAAAAAGGATGAAAGGATTAATATAAAGAATTTGAATGTACCAGTTATTCCACAAGCAGCGATACTTAGTAAAACTAAAAACAGCCCCAAAAATGAATTAAAAAGAAACACACTGACTGCGTTCCTGAAACTCTCAAGCTAAAAAAAAAACCCAGTGCCAACAAGAAGAAGAAAAGACTTACACTGGTGACAAGGAAGACGATGACTCCATCCAGCAGATAGTTTTGCCAGAAGAGGTCCACTGTGCAGAACAGCAGGGTGTCGAACAGGATCAGACTCATTTCGTTGCCGTAAAACAACACCTGGTCAAAGGAATGCCCGTTGTCTGAAACATAATCAGCGACAATGGTTTGAGTACACTGCCTGCAGGCAATCCATTTATCAGGGAGCGGGATAGCCGAGTGGGTAGAGCATTGAGCTCACAATCATTTTATTCTTTTACTTTGAGGAAAATGGAATAAGCACCCATGAGCTTTTCTTCGTCCAGTCCCGTGTATACGCAGTTTTGTCAATTTTGTCATCTGTTCCCACCAGCACACAATGGCCTACTCTTCCAAAAAGCAGAACAGGTTTTAACGTGTGCGCAAGATGTTCTGCATGTGTTCGCACACAGGACCTCAGTTTATAGTCTCATCCAAAGGAATTTTGGGGAGAGTTGAGTCGGCACTGCTGTTAACTCCACAGGAAAAATCCTCTTGAACGGGAATCAAACCTGGGTCAGCAGATCATGAATACATCACGCTAACCACCAGGCCATCCCGTCCCCTCCTGACAGCGAGGATTCGAGCCACCACCAAAACACCCATTCAGGGAAATTCTTTCCCCTGGAGTTAACTTCAGTACCATCTTCATTGCCCTGAAACTCCTTCACATGAGATAACAAAATACACACACACACAGAGGTATTGTGTTTAAACAGCATCCCCGAAATCGGAATGTGGCTACCTAAATGGTGTGGCAGAAACGGTCGCATACACAAAAACCTGGACACTGGTGAACCTGAGAGCTCTGGCTGAGGAATGAAAAGAAACTGTTACTTTTAAAAGTCTGAATACTACACTTGTGATGCTCCACCGTGAGATGAGTCGCTTTGCACCTGACCCACTTTTGCACTAGGAGCCATTTTAGGCAGGTAGGGGTCAAGTTGCCAATTTTGAGATTTTGATCGATTATAAAACTATAGCCACTCTTCTACCTTGTACTGTAGTCTCAAGGCGTAATTGTGTTTTCTTTTGTTTTAAAACAGTGTTTAAAAATCTGACCACCGGTTTGTGTTGCAAAACTTGTCAATTTAATGACTTTATCATTTCAATTTGTACTAACTTTTCATAGAATTGACCCATTTACAATCTGTTTTCTGTACTGAGTAGCTTTTTATTGCAGATGAATAATATATTAACAACTAAAAATTTGACCTCTGGTGCAATGTGACTGATTATGTGGTGGAGCATCAGATTTTGCTACAATCCATCCTTTCTGAAGTCATGGCTTTTAGAGCAGGTAGGGTGCAACAATATAAATAAAATACTTCTGCATATAGCAAAGCCTTGATAACAAAAAACTTTCATAACAAAAAACTAACAACTACAGCAAAAGAGAGCCCTGAACTAATTTGGTTTTTGTTTTTTTCATTCCTCGGCTAGACACCAAGATTGACCAACCGTGAGATTTTTGCACATACAGACACGCAATCCGTTTTTTTGGTTGTTTTTTGCCCCCATCCCCCCAACATTTAGGTAGCCACATTCTGACTGCGGGAGAAGTGAGATGCACTGTAGCATGTACCTTTGTAGAAGATGCCCTTCTCTGTGGCATCAAAGAACTCGGTGTCCATAATGCTCTCCAGCAGCGTTTTATCCTTCACCACATAATCCAGGTCCCGAAGTGACTGAAACATGAAACACAACCATACACCATGTGTCAAGTCTTTTTTCTTTTTTTCTCAAAACAACAATCTCATCATAACTCTACTATTATCTAGGTCTTGAAGGAACAGATACACACACATACCCTCATACTGCAAATGTCCTTCATGGTATGATTAAAGTGGTTTTGACTTGACTTTGACTTAACCTAAATGAATTTCTCCACTTCTGAGCCACTAAAGCATTTGGAATGGGAACTGGCACTGGGACCATCAGCAGGAGAAGGAGGGACTCACATGGTCTATGAAGCCACAGAGGAACTTGTTCAGCATGTTGTAGGCCTCTATACTCTTCTCCTTGGCAGTGCCGGCGATGCGGCCCCCTGACTTCCCCTGCTCCATACGGCTGACAGCTCCTGCATTCTGCATCACAGACATGGCGCAAACAGTGAACGGATGAAGGAAGGAAGGAAGGAAGGAAGGGACGAAGGAAGGAAGGAAGTAGAGACGAGAAGGAAGGAAGGAAGGAAGGAAGGAAGGAAGGGAGGAAAGAAGGAAGGAAGGAAGTAGAGAGAGAAGGAAAGAATGAAGGAAAGAAGGAAGAAGGAAGGAAGGAAAGCAAGACGGAAAGAAGGGATGAAAGAAGGACAGCAGGATGTAAATTTAAAGAGAAGGAAGGAAGGAATTTGAGTTGAAGAGAAGGAAGGAAGAAAGAAAAAAAAAGAATGAATGAATGAATTAATTAATAAACGAATCAATCAATCAATCAATCAATCAATCAAAAAGTAAATCAGTGAATGGACAAAACTGAAACATACATACATAAACACCTCCACACCTACCAAGCTACAACAGTGCCAGAAAAAGAATGAATTTACGAGAGTAAGGGATGGGGAAAACAAAAAGGGTGGGGGATGGGGGGTGGGATCATCAACAAAAACAACAACATATGCATGCACACATGCAAGCACACATATGTGCACATGCCCGCACACATATACATATACATATATACATGTATATAAACATACACACAACACACACACAAACACACACACATACTTCTCTACATGTGTGCTCACACACACACACACATACTGACTCATGCAAGCTTGCATTCACACATGCATGCACGCATGCACACACACACACATGCACACACACACACACACACACACACACACACACACAAAAGAAACAACCGAACAACTGAAAACAGAAAAATGAAAAAAAAAAAACCAGACAGAAGTACACACCTCCAAAGCAGCAGGTAGATACACCTGTTCGTACTTGACACGCAGTCGCTTAGGCAGAGACATTATGAACGTCTGCTCTTCTGTGTCGGGCACCAGTCCTCGTTTACCACACAAATCTTCCTGCAGGCACGGTCAACAATGAGGATCAAACAATAGTAATAATAATTATTATAACGATAATAGTAATAATAATAATAACAACAAAAATCATAGTAATAATAATAATGTATGGAATTTATATAGCACTGAATCTTGTAAGCAGCAAATCAAAGTGCTTACATTCTAATCACTTGCATGCACCGATCGCCAATGAATAAGATGAACAGATATCAAATTTACGCCCACACACACGCACGCACACACGCACGCACTCTCACACACACAAGATAGATAGATAGATCAATCAACCGTTTGATTGATAGATAGATAGATAGATAGATAGATAGATAGATAGATAGATAGATAGATAGATAGATAGATAGATAGATAGTCAGATAGATAGATAGATAGATAGACAGACAGACAGACAGGCAGGCAGGCAGGCAGGCAGGCAGGCAGGCAGGCAGGCAGGCAGGCAGGCAGGCAGGCAGGTAGGTAGGTAGATAGACAGACAGACAGACAGACAGACAGATGATAGACAGATAGAGAGAGAGAGCAATAGATAGACAGACAGATACAGACAGACAGACAGACAGATGATAGACAGATAGAGAGAGAGCAATAGATAGAGAGACAGACAGATGCAGACAGACAGACAGCCAGAGAGATAGATAGATAGATAGATAAATAAATAGATACATAGATAGATAGACCGACAGATAGATAGATAGATAGATAGATAGATAGATAGATAGATAGATAGATAGATAGACCAACAGACAGACAGACAGACAGACAGACAGACAGACAGATACAAAGATAGATACACAGATAGATACATAGATATGACATCCACACCTCCTCTCTCTTCATCATTTCAGCCATCTCCTTCATGTTGGTGTCGGCCTTGCCATGCACGGATTGGCCGTGGATGTAGTAGCCGAAGTTGGCGTTGGCCATGATGAAGACGCTGACGTTGCTCATGGAGCACAGGTCCACAAACTGCTGCACCTTGTCCTCCACAAACCGCTCGTAGATGAAGGTGAAGAAGATCCACTGCACCACCGCTGATGGACAAGGAAAGAAGAAGAGACAAAAGTCATTCCTAATGCACCACAGCTGACGGACAAGAAAAGAAGACGAAAAAAAAGTCATTCCTAATGCACCACAGCTGACGGACAAGAAAAGAAGACGAAAAAAAAGTCATTCCTAATGCACCACAGCTGACGGACAAGAAAAGAAGACGAAAAAAAAGTCATTCCTAATGCACCAAAGCTGACGGACAAGAAAAGAAGACGAAAAAAAAGTAATTCCTACTGCACCACAGCTGATAAAAGAATAGAAGAAAAATTGATCAATCAAAACTGTTCACAAGAGTTTGGGGTTTTTTGTCATCCATAAACTACATAAAATGCTCAAAGATCCAAAGAAAGATTACCTGATAAAAAATCTATCTAATTTGTTCAAAGGAGGGGTTTTTCCCCTTTTTTTAAAATAAAATCTACGAATCATGCAAAACTGTTCAAGATCCAGAGAAGATTCGCTGAACAAGAGCTGCAAAAAAAATCAATCAAAATTATTCAAAGGAGGCCTTTCCCCTTTTTTTCTTGTTCTGTTTTTGTTTTTTCATCTGATTCATGCAAAACGCTCAAAGATCCAGAGAAGATTCACTGAACGACAGCTGTAAAACGAAATCAATCAAATTCACTGAGCAGGATGAGGTTATATTTTATTTTATAATTTTTTGTATGTTGGTCTTATTGCTATTTTTTTCTCATCCATATCAAGCTTAGCACTCAAATATTTGAAGAAGATCCACTCAATGCAGCTGGAAAAAACCCCTCTCCTTAATACTTGCTAAAATAATGTTTTTCTATTCATGAAAAATTTAACACTGAATTGTCCATCCGTCCATCCACCTATTCATCCGTCCGTCCATCCATCCATCCATTCATCAATCTATATTTGTTGTTGTTGATTACAATTATACTTCAACTTAATCCCAGCTTTTCTTGTTATTTTACTAATATCCTTTTGTTGTTTCCAAAGTTTTATAATATCCAGTAAAACCTTGCATGCACTACTGATGTAATCAACAGTGTACTTATATTTGCACATGCAGTTACACAAAGTTTATATGCATACATACATATACATAGATTTTCTGTACAAATCAGTGTTTAAAAAGTTGTTAGCATTACTATATACTTACACATACACATTTTATTACATACACATAAGCATACACACAAAAACACACACACAGGTGACGGGATAGCCTAGTGGTCAGAACATTGTGCTCGCAATCTAACGACCCGGGTTCAATTCCCATTCAAGGGGATATTTTCCCATGGAGTTAACAACAGTGCAGACTCCACTCTCCCCAAAAGCCCTTCAGATGAGACTATAAACCAAGGCCCCATGTGCGAACGTGCGCAGAACATCTTGCACACACGTAAAATCCTGTTCCGCTGTTCGTAAGAGTAGGCCATTGTGTGCCGGTGGGAACAGATGACAGAATTTACAAAACCGCATACACACGGGGACTGGAGATAAAAAAGCACTTAAGTGCTTATTACATTATCCTTGATATAAAAGAATTTTTTTTAAAACAAAAAAAACCAAATACTCACACACAGACACAGACACAGACACTGACCAACAATGATGTAGACCAAGATGGCTAAAGCACAGCGGTAGATGTCGGACTGCTCTGCTTGGTAGTCCTGGGAGTTTTTCTCCACGCTTCCATCTGGATCTTTTGTTGTCGTCTTGTCGAAGCCCACCACCACCAGGAAGAAGCACGCAGAAAAGATCTGACAGGATTCAGATAAAAGACACTGAACATCCTCTGGAATTTTGTTTTTTATAAATACCTTGATTTCATTAAATACTCCTTTTTTGGGAAGGGGGGAGGGCCGGTGGTAGTGGTGGTAAAGAGTCAATTTCTCTTACATGTAGCGCTTAAAGTTTGTCATTAAATCTTTGTTCCACTTTTGCCTTGTAAATGACAAGTCATTACAATCTTCTGTCATTGTATGAATGCTTAATCTGCTGTTCAGGTATGATGTAAGCTCTTTGCTTGTTGTTGATGCTCTAATCATGTATTCAGTTCTCATCTCTCTCCACCTTTCTCTGTAGTCCTCCCACACTTTTTCTGTAGCCCTCCCAGACCACTGATCTCAGTGATGTTGGTAATATAGGCTGTAGGTGGTCTGCCTCTTTATTTTCTGCTCTTATCCTTGCCTTTGAGAACTACTGTCATCAGATATATATATATGCTTCTGTTTTCATGACCAAACAGTCTAGGCTTCTCAATTCAGATAACATACTGAGAGTTCACCAAGAAAACTTTGGTTTTTCTGTCTGATTATTTGACTCTTAGAAATCAGTCATTGATTTGGTCTCTTTCCAATTTCTGTAGTGTTCATGCTTCTGACCCACACAGCAACACAGGCCAGATCAGTGTTTTGACAATATTGTATTAGCTTGTTTAATTGTAAAGTCCTTCCTCCAAATATAAAAAAGGTAAAGGTGTCCCATAACCTAAGTGTTAGGGGAGTGAAGCATCAGAGACCTCGGCTTCTCTAGGGGCCAGCATATTGAGGGCGGTGCCCCATCTCCTCTCCCTTGCTGCTTTACCTTCCCTGACCTTAGAGAAGCAGGGACCCATTTACAGCTGGGTGAACTGAGGGACTGTGCTGAAGCCAAGGCGCACAAACGGTCACCCATCCAAGTGGTAACCGTGCTCAATGCTGCTTAACCTTGGCAAGTGCTCTGACCACTGAGCATGAGCCAAAAAAAATTACATTCTCTGTCTGCCAAATGAGCCCAAACCAAACTCACTTGACATAGGAGTAGGCCAGGGTTAGAAAGAGAGAGGAGTGAGAGAGAATGAGAGAGAGAGACAGACAGACAGAGAGACACGCAGACAGAGATGGACAGACAGACAGACAGACAGAAGCCCTATGACTAACAGGATTCAACCCCTACCTCCCCTCACCCCCCCCCCTCCCTGACCTTCCAGCCTGGAATCCACTGCACTAACCTCAGCCTGAAAATGTGGGTGTCATAATTATGATACCCCAATGACTCCCCAAAGAGTTAATGGGGAAGTCAAGCAATCACTCAGCTTCACTCTGCTTCCTTTAAACCTGCTATGGAAAAGCTGACAACTGTCTACAGCACTGTCAACACATAAAGCACCTATCTTGCCTATGGAAAAGCTGACAACTGTATACAGCACTGTCAACACACATTTTTCTATGAAAAAAGGGGACCACTACCCCCTGCCTATACCTGTGTCTATAATCCCATCCCAAAATCAGCAAAAGCATCAATACAACCTGCCTGAAGAATATGAAAATATTATCCAAACGAACGACTATTAAAAATTAAGATTGAAGTCTTCAACAAATTAATAGCGGTGTGTCTGAAGAGAAAGATTAGAACTTCATAACACAGGAAGTGCGAGGGAGATTGGAACACTGTGAACCTTGAATAAAGTTTAAACACATCCCCATCCATACGACAGTCAGCACACACATAAAACACGCACACACACACATACACACACATACACACACGCACTCGCACACACACACACACACACATACATTGAGATGATATAACACAGAAGTTATCCAAACTGATAACTGATAACTTCGGATGAGACTGTAAACCGAAGTCCCGTGTGTGAACACACGCAGAACATTTTGTGCACACGTTAAATCCTGTTCCGCTTTTCGTAAGAGTAGGCCATTGTGTGCCGGTGGGAACAGATGACAAAATTTATAAAACCGCATACACACGGGGACTGGATGTAAAAAAAGCACATAAGTGCTTATTCCATTATCCTTGATATAAGAGAATTTTAAAAAATTTAAAAACTTAAAAAATCCAGACTGTTCTGCCACTGAACCTTATCACAGCCCTACAGATCAAAACGGTCAGTCTACAACGCCAACCTGCAGGGTGGGGCTGATCTTGCGCATGCCCTGCAGCTCGTTCCACTCGTTGGCCACGAAGTAGGTGCGCCAGATGGACACGGGCGTGGCCGTGGTCTTCTTGCCGTCCTGCGCGCTGGACATGCCCCGCGGGCGCTCCCAGTCGATGAGGAAGATGTCGGCCGAGCACTGCATGACGATCATCTGGGCGAGGCTGAGGCAGCGCAGAACAAACGCCGCTCGGATCAGCCCCAGCCACTCCTGCACCGCCAGCCCATCTGGGTGGACCAGGTACACCACGTCCTGACGCTGGAAACAGACAGTTCTGTACAGCAGCGCACACACCCAACATCACTCAGTCAAGAGTGACAAATTCTTCTATTTCGAGGTGCTAGAGTGCTAGATTTAGCACGCCCCTTCTTTTTACCTAGTCCAAGTTCCTGCTATGATTAGTACCGGCTGGGCTGGGGTTGTATGGGGTGGAATGGATGGATAGCAGCTGAAGAGTAGCTGAAAGTGGGGAAAACTGACAAGCTGTGCATGTACCTTTTACCTAGTCCAGTTCCTGCTATAACTAGCACCAGGTGGGCTGGGGTGGTATGGAATGGATGGATAGCAGCGGAAGAGTAGCTGAAAGTGGGGAAAACTGACAAGCTGTGCATGTAAGAGTGAGGGTTTTCAGACAAATGGTGGGGGAGGGGAGAGAAAAAGGCTAAGGTGATTGAAGAAAATAGCTTGTGTTGTGAAAGAACTAGTGTTTGAAATATTCACATTATCATCATTGTTATCACCATCATGCGGATGTGGAGGAGGAGGAGTAGTAGTAGTAGTAGTAGTAGTAGTAGTAGTAGTAGTAGTAGTGGTTGATGTTGTATTAGTAGCAGTATGAACAGCAACAGTAGTAGCAGTAGTAGAAGAAAGCATCTGAAACCTCACCAGATGTCTTTCCAAAAACAAAAAAATAACCCTATCACACAAATAAAGAAAAGCAAAAAAACAAAGCCAAAAAAATATAACAATAAAATGTGCAAAAGATGAATTTAAAAAAAAAAAAGATTCTTGTATAACAGACAAAAGCTGATCTTGTATTATGGTTTGGGGCTTCCATGTGTATCTCATTTTTCCAATTTAGGTATGTTTTCAAATGTTTTTCTCATTGTTATAAGAGAAAGAGAGAGAGAGAGAACACACATCTAACAAGTATATAAAATAAACAAAAAACTCCAAACGTAAACAAAACAGACATGTACAAACAAAAAACTCCAAACGTAAACAAAACAGACATGTACCTAACTGATCCTATAAAGCCTATAATTCTTTCAGCAATGAGTTTTTAAACTTGCATGTGCATGCACACACACACATGCACACATACACACACACACACCCCTCAAGACATGATGACTGTGTGACTGTGAGCTACATGGTCAAAGAAAAGTATTGCTACTGACTTCATAACAATTTTTAGCTACACCTTTCTCCCTTCATTATAATTATAACAATAACAACAACAACAACGATGACGATGATGATGATGATGATGATAATGACACTACTACTACTTCTTCTAATAAACGTCGTCATCATCATCATCATCTTCATCATCATCATCATCATCATCATCATCATCATCATATAAAATAGAAATTAAAATAATTAAACATAATAAAAAAAGAAGAAGAAGAAGAAGAAGAAGAAGAAGAAGAAGAAGAAGAAGAAGAAGAAGAAGAAGAAGAAGAAGAAGAAGATGATGATGATGATGAAGAAGAAGAAGAAGAAGAAGAAGAAGAAGAAGAAGAAGAAGAAGAAGAAGAAGAAGAAGAAGAAGAAGCACAAGAACAAGAACAAGCACAACAACAACAACAAGAAAATAACAAAAACAATGAAGAGTATTTATGACACCTGTATCTTCCACTAAGTTAAAAAAAAACACCAAAGGCACACAAGGTCAGTACTCTCCTGACCTTGAAGAAGATGAACCAGTAGAAGGCAATGCCGAAGGTGATGACGAAGAAGATGTTGGAGAGACTGCCGGCGACGAAAAAGATGAAGTTGACGATGGAGGGGAAGTCGATGGCGGGGCGCCCGGCTCGCTTGGACCACACCCAGGTGCGGTACCCGGCGTACAGGGTGGCCAGGGTACCCAGGGTACCCACAGCGATCTGGAAGTCACGCCGGTACGTGCTCCACGACATGGTGTAGGTTGTGGAGAAGGACACCTGCACAAGACGGAAGAAAACGATGATTTTTTTTTTTCCTGTTCCTTGGCTAGAGGTCCAAGGATGAGATTTTGTGAATGCAACTGTTTCTGCCCACCCTGAAGGTAGCCGCATTCTGACTTTGGGGGAGAATAATTCTTATAGTAAAGGAATGTAGATGAAATTACATGCTTTTGCAGGTTTCTGGTATGCCAGTATGAAAATCTGTGTTGTTTGTAAGAATCCTTTATTACCAACTTGAACAAAATCCATTCCACAGTTGTCAACTGTAAACCTTTTGTTGGTTGTAAGTAACACAGCTATCCCCAAAGTAAGAATGCAACTACCTTGACAGCGGTCAAAAGACGGTCACATAAGCAAAATCTCACTATTGGTGAACCTCTGGCTGAGGAACGGGCAGAAAAAAAATTATCATAGCTTACCAACGTTGAATAAAATCAGTCTCATGGTTGTCAGTTTTCATGTAACCATCTCTTACAGGGTTTTCAACATAATATAGTTATCCTTGAAGTCTGAATGCGACTACCTTAATGATGTGCAAAGAAACAGTCACATAGGCAATACTTTACCATTTGTGAAACTTGGAGCCTAGCCGAGTGGACAAAATCAGCTCTCACTTGATATGTCTCAGAAGGACTGATCATGTGACTCTATCATAGGGTATGATCAGAGATGGAAAACAAGGACTTTCTAACAACTTCTCTGAGACCTTTGGAGGACTTTTCTTTATCCTTTCATACAATTTCTTTATCAAATTTGTTTCAAGTTTCTTTTGTCTTTAGGGGACCAAAGTGTGAATCAATATATGGTTTCACACTCCATTCTGTCCAAAACAAACAATAACCAACAACATCCAAACAGACCAAAAACAAAGCAAACCACAGGTTTGTATTCTATGAGTGGCATATTACAAAGAAAATCCACAGGTTTACATTCTGTAAGATGGCATATCATTTTTCCTTTAGTTTTTACTGACAAGATAATGACAAGTGTGGTAACATTTTTGTACGTAATGTATTTGTTTTCAAACATTTTTCTTGCAACCCTTACAAATGGCCTTCGGATGAGACAATAAACCAAAGTCCCAAGTGCAAACGCATGCAGAACATCTTGTGCACATGTTAAAACCTGTTCCGCCTTTAGGAAGAGTGGGCCATTTGTGCCGGTGGGAACAGATGACAAACTCTGCAAAGCTGCATGCACATTGGGAACCGAATGTAAAAAAAAGCACATCAGTGCATATTCCATTTTCCTCAAAATAAAAGAATGAATAGGATCTACATAAAATAAACAGATATACAGCACATCAAGAAGGAAGCAATAGGCCAGCACAGAAAGGTCTTGTGCCTTTCCACCCCAAATCCCCTAAAGTCCTGCCAGGCCTGTGCTGGCCCTGTAGACACCCTCACCTCCACAGTGGCTCCCCCTTCAGCAGCTGTGCGAGAGATTTCCGCGTAGTTGACTTCAAAGTACGGGACTTTGATTTTCCCGTCTGTCGTGTCATCTTGCAGGGTGATGTGCAGGGTGATGTCTCTGGCGTAACGCACGTACGTGGCTACTTCCCCTGCCTGACCCCCTGTACCTGTACCATAGGAATAACGTTGTTTTTCTAAAAATTAGATTATGTTACTTCAAGCTAAGAAAAATATTTCAAATCAGATTCCCCCCTTCCCCCCCATACCTGTATCATATAAATAAGGTTTATAAAAAACTAGATTATGTTACTTCAAGCTTGGAAAAAGATTTCAAATCATTGTTAAGTTTTGCTTTATTTTTCTGTAGTTTGCTTAAGGTGATACAGTGTGTAGAGCCAAGTCAAGTAAAAAAACAAACAAAACCAAATGCAATTATATCAAGAAGGGCAGTTACTGAGTACATTGCTGACAGGAACACAATATAGTAACAACTACAGTATAAGACACATTTTTTTCTTTACAGGATACCCCACATCTAGTGAAAAGTCCACTCCACACAGACTTCACCAACTTAAGAACCCAACCCATTGTTAGTGTGTATGCTGGGTATTTGGGGGTTTCTGCTACTCACTAAACTTTGGCATAAGATTACAGGGTATACAGCATGTCAAAATACACACATATGCACATATAAGCACACTCACAAACATACATGCATGCATGCATGCACATACATGCATGCATGCATGCACACACACATCTACACACACACACACGTCTACACACACACACTCACATGCATGCACTCACAGACACACACACATGCGCGCGCGCACACACACACAAGCCCATGAACAAACAAGCAAAAGGAACAGGTTGAAAACAAATTTACATGAATTTAAAAAAACCCAAGAAAAACGATTTTACCTGTAGCAGAAGGGACGCTCATTTGGTTGTCAACAAGGAACATGCGTCTTGTTATTCTCCAGTCTTTAAGATCGCCTGGACAGAGGAGAAAAGCAAACATATCAAAATAGTGTAAAGCCCCCGACGTCAAAATGCAGCTACCTTAACAGTGGACAAAAACCGTCACATACGCAAAAATCTCACCACTGCTAACACTTCAGAGCTCTAGCTGAGGAATGAAAAAAGATGTTAACAATGACGACGATGACAGTGATGATGATGATTATCATTACTATTCTTCTTCTTATTATTATAATGATGATGAAGAAGGTGGTGGTGATGATGATGATGATGATGATGATGATGAGGAGGAGGAGGAGGAGGAGGAGGAGGAGGAGGAGAATAAGAAGAAGAAGAAGAAGAAGAAGAAGAAGAAGAAGAAGAAGACAAGAAGAAGAAGAAGAAGAAGACAGACAAAGAAGAAGACAAGACGAAGAAGAAGAAGACGAAGAAGAAGACGAAGACGAAGAAGAAGAAGAAGAAGAAGAAGAAAGCGTATGTGTAATCATAATATGTGTGGATTTTAACCTCTATGGGCAGGTTTACTGAAAGGCAATTGTGGTTTTATCACTGCCATCATCCCAGCTGACTACCACTGTCCAATCAAATCACGTTCAGAGAGGTTATCCGACCACAGTTCACCTGGCCCACAGCACTGCAATCTCAGTGCCGCCCTTCCCCCACTGCCGCATTCTTGACTGGCAACAAATGTGCACAGTGAAAGCAAGTTCACCTTGAAAAAGTGTTCATCAGAAGTGACATAAGAAATAACATTGACGTAAAGATGAAGCTGAGTGGGCAAGAAAATTTGTGAACTATGATGTAAGGTCCTCTCACTTTGAGCCTAAATGACAAGTTTGTTTGGCAGGGTATAACTTTCGCTCAACTCTATGGTAAGTCTGCCAACAAGTGGTGCGACCACGCATCCATGAATAGAAAAGAACTACTATGTACAAAATCTCAAACTCTTGTAATATCATAAGTCTTGTACGTGTCGCGGTCATCATGAACACATGTTATATAATTCATGTAATATTGTAAGTCTTGCACATGTTGAATTCATGGGTCTTGGTCAAACGACCATTTTGTATACTACACCCCTCAAGTCCAGCATAACTCAGTCAAGGGTCCAGGGTTCAGTGCTAACTCTGCACACCCCTTCCTTTCACCAAGTTCAAGTGCGGTCAGTTTCTGCTACAGCTAGCACCAGCCAGGCTGGGATGGGATGGGATGGACAGCAGCTGAGAGCAGCTGAAAGTGGGGGAAACTGACAGCTGTGGTAATGTCGTCTTCAGTTGAGAATGGGGGAAGGGCATCATCACTAATGAACTGCAGTTGTATAATTTCTTTGAATTCAAT
Organism: Rapana venosa; assembly: GCA_028751875.1. Taxonomy (NCBI): domain Eukaryota; kingdom Metazoa; phylum Mollusca; class Gastropoda; order Neogastropoda; family Muricidae; genus Rapana; species Rapana venosa. The sequence goes on along the minus strand of CM054149.1, from coordinate 42,271,981 downwards.
TTTGTCAAACAGTGCCAGTCAGCTTGAACAATCGCAGTCCTCCATCTGTGATTGCCTGTCATCAAACTGATCCCACACCTACAAATACAAAAGGCAATTAGCAGAGAAGAAAACAGAAATCTTAAATCTTTCAAGTCTTCAACCTACCTGTGTTGATGGTGTCGTCCGAGGAGTCTCGCAGGTTGGTGATCACCAAAGGGACTTTGTACAGGCGGTCCTGACCAGCCGCTTTGTACTTGAGATCTTACACTGGTTAAGGGGGCCACAATTCTTTGGAAGCTTTTTTATATATATCCACAAGAACAAACAAAACAAAAAAAGCAATGTATACATGCAAAGAACAGATGCCAAAGTCAGGTGGTTAAGACTGTTTGACTTCAATCCCATGGGTCCATGAAGTTGAGGGTTTGAATCTTGGTGGTGTCTGATGAATTAAGGGTGAGGATTTGTACAATCTCCCAGGTCAACTTCAAGTACACACCTGCCGATGCTTCAATTCCTTTTGTGTATATACACATGCAGAAGATCAAATATGCATGTTGAAGGTCCCGTAAATCAGGTCAGCGTGTGGTGGGTTACAGAAACATGAACATACCCACATAACTCCCTAAAGTTGGAATGCAGCTACCTTCATGATGTGCAAAAACAGTTGCATACACAAAATCTCACCTTTGGTGACCCTTGTAGCTCTAGTGGAGGAATAAAAATATATATATATAATAAAAAAACATGCAAAGGCATCACGGTTCTTTAGTGATCAATATTGACTTGACTTCACCAGTAACTCCTTGTTGGGGCACTGCACTGAATTTTTCAGGTAGAGTGTTATGGGCAAGTCGAGCCAGTCTGGCCCATTTTCCTCCAGTGTGCATGCTAGGTATGTTTGGGTCATCCATGTCACCAGCCATAGCTGGCCTGTTCTTCAAAAGGCGGATGTGATTTTAATGTGTGTGTGCAAGATGATGTATATACACTCACATATGAGACCTTGTCGCATTTACAGTCTCTTTCATTATTTTGTGTTATGTAGTGGATCAAATATCTATTACTAGTATAAGCCTAGGTGGATTTTGGAGGGGCAGCTGTAGTGTAGCATTTACAGAATGTTTGGCATATAGTAATAACTTCTTGAGAAAAGTAAAACACTAGAATTTCATCAATTCAATTGTATCGTCTCTTTTCAGCATTCACTTTTTTTCGATTGGATGCATTGTGCTCAGTGTTCTCCTGAGCTTGTAACTGAGCAGGAGGTCTGCCTGCTAGCCTCAGCTGATATATTCCAACTTCAGAGCAGCGCATTCTGGATGCATATCAACACCGATACCAATACTTTATCATCTCCATAAACAGTGAAATTCATGTGGGTTACAAGTCATACATAAAACAATAAACAGAAAAACATTCATCACAGAAAGTGGTACAGTAACATTCAATCTGTAAAATTACACACATGAATCCAAACACACAACAACCAACCCACCCACCCACACACACACATGCACACACACACACTCATATCCAACAACAACAACAACACTATGACTACTACTATGACTACTTCTGCTACAACAAATAGCACTGATAATACTAAAAAAAAAAAAAAAAAAATCAAAGGATACAATGTCAAAAAACTCCAGGGGGTGTTTGATTTTATCCCACAGTCCAAGGGCCTTGATTGTACACTGAAAAAGAAAAAACTATATAAATCTACGAGAACACACATTCAGGTTTCAATGAACATAACAAAGAGATCCTTTCCTTAGTCAGCTATTCAAAATAAACAAAGATCACGAGCTGATGTTGCCTTGCGACTTGACTCTGTGAGGTTCAGAGGTTTTTGTAAGCTCTAATGCTTCATATATCCAATTTTCCTGACAGCACTTGACTTAGCTGGGCTTTCTCTTTCATTTTCTACAGCCAGCGTGTCATGTATGGGCAAATCGAACCCAGCAGAGCCCATCTCTCTCTCTATCTTGGGAAGCATGCCAGTTTTGTTTGTGTCATCCATCCCATCTTCCTATCATTGGCCTACTCCTCCACAAACAATGGATAGAGTTACAATGCATGTGCAAGACATTCTGTGAGTGCTCACAAACAGATCTTGGTTTGCAGTCTTGCCTGAAAGATTTCCAAGGAAACTATCTGGGAAAATGGAGTCAGGACCATTGTTTACTGAAGGGGGAAAAATCCCTTGAAATGGATCCATCACTGGAGTCTTGAACCCAGGTCCTCAGTGACTGTCAGATCTCGAGTTTGACATTCTAATCTCTGTGCAATCCTGTCCCCTTTTATCTCTTTAAAAGCCAGATTGGACAGAATTGCGGATATGAACGAATACTGCCTTTCTAAGGAACATTCTCAGCAGCTAATGGGTGAATCAGCAAACGATTATTTCAAGGGGAAAAATTCTTCACAAGAAATCACAAACTTTCTTCATAAATTACAATAGTGTATTATGTATGCTATAAAACTGCTATCAATCAGAGCATTTCATGAAAGCTTGTCACAGATTACAATGATTTATTATCCGCGCTATAAAACTGTTATCAATCAGAGTGTATCTAATGTGACTGTCAAACTGCTTATTAAGCTTCAAATACACTGCCACATGCGTGTCATTTCTGCTGAATAACATAGGAAAATCTTCAGTAAAATTTATGCGTATTGGTCAGTTTAATTATTCCATGACCTGTCAGGAAATACTTGCTATTTCACGTCAACTCACACCTAAAAACAGACTGTCTTATTTTCTACCTAGCATGAGCTATCAGCAAATATCTGGTCAAAACAAACCTCTTTCCAAATAAATAAAAAAACAAAAAAACAAGTGAACATTAATGCCTTCAGTGCCAAGCCTGATTACCTGTGGAGGGTAGTATTTTTATTTTTAAATTCTACATACACTGATGTAATATCATACAATGATTAAATCTCTCCCCCAACCCCCCTTGCTCTTAGATCATTAAGGATAAACTGATGCTATACAATACCAGTACCTTTCCCCTGCTGTATCTGTTGTCTGCTTATAATGTATGTACACATACTGAATAAACAATGCTTAAACCAAGTGTATACGTTTCTCTCTCTTCCCGTCTCTTTCTTTTTGTCTAACACAAATCTGTTCAACACATTCAAACATAACTACATTTTCTCCAGAGCAGATTCCTTCCAGACAAGACCTCGTAGCCGCACAGTCTCACTCCCTTACACTGTGATGGTAGTAGGTGCCGAACACGTAGGCAGCATTGGCGTAGCTTTCTGTGGTATCACAGAGCTGCAGGAGACCATCGGTCAGGGGTACTCTGCGAAGAAACTGTCCATCCAGGGAAACAACGACGGCCTCAAAAGGGATGGTGACAGGAGGGGTGAGGGTGTAGCTGTCAGGGATGTCCGTGGACTGAACGACGTCTTCTGGGTCGTCTCCAAAGTACAGGAGCTGGTAAGGCACGGACCTGCCACAAAAAGACAACATGTCCTATGATGTGTTCTGTCTGTCTGACAAATGCAACCCTGTCACAACCAAGAAAAAGACAAACATATGCGTTCTTTTTTTTTCCAGATTTAATGACTTACTCCCTACAATAATACCTTATACATGCAAAATGTTTCATTCACAAGCCCTCTAATATTTGGCTGTTTTTCTTTAAATCCGTAAAACTCACTCAAGATTATGAAACAACAAAATGTTCTCAAGAAGAAAAAAAAAGTTAGCTGCAGTTGTTTTCCTTCACTACTATTTCTGCAGTAAAGGAAAAAAAAAGATGCAGAATTCCAAAGAACCAGAAGAAAACAAAAAAGCTAAATCAAAAAACAAAAAGGTCAACTTATACTTTAAACCTGAATTCCAAACCAACCTTCCTTTCTCTGCCTTGAACACACAAACAGCCAATCCTACACTCCATTTCTAATCGGCTGAAATAGCTCCAGGGCAAAATACTGACTGTGTGTTAGGACGAATAAAGCTGCAGATGCGACCTTGGCGTTCATTGTACAAGGTGAGGGCACAGAGGTTGGCTACGATCTGGCAAGCTGAGGCATTCTGGAAGCCGGTTTCCTGAAACATCACAACACCTGATAGGTATTCAGAGACAGAATGTGGGACATAGAATAGTGGTTCCAAGTTAATCTTACCGACATCCAGTATGGGTTTTTAGCATTTTTCTAGGTCTTTTTATCTAAGGTCTTTTTGTTTGTCAAAAATGCTGTTATTCATGCACTAATCTAAAAAAAAAAACAACCATATAAAGCAGATCTATTTATAAGCAAAACATTTGCACAATAGTCGATCCTCCTCCCTCTGTTTCTCTCTCCCCCTCTAATTCACAACACACACACACACACACACACACACACTCACACACACACATCCACACACACACACACATCCACACACACACACACACATACATCCAAACACACACATTGGGGACTGGATGTAAATAAGTACACAGCAGCTTATTCATTATCCTTGAAATAAAAAGAATTTAATTGAGCACACACACACACACGCACGCACACACACACACGCACGCACACACACACACGCACACACACACACACACACACACACACACATACACACACACAGAGGTACACTATACAGACACTTACAGTGCACATGGCATATGCAGCTCGGAGATGCGACTCAAAGTACAGGGACTGTGTGTTCTCTGAACCAACCTACAATAAGAAAAAAGAAGAAGTTTTTATTTTCCTTCTCAAACCACACACGCCTTTGTTCTAATAAATATAACGATATAAAACTGAACACAAATCAAAAGTTATCAAACAATAAAATAAAGGTTGGCGTTTTACAGTAAGTATACTGTTACAAATGAGTACAGTTTGAATAGTTCTCATACGATATAACAATAATAAATATGGGAAAAAATTTTTTAATAAATAATAATAATAATAACGGTGATGATGATGATGATGATGATAGTAGTAGTAGTAATAATATTAATAATAATGATTATAGTAGTAATAATAATAACAATAATAATAATAATAATAATAATAATGTATGTATTTATGATTATAATGCCAAGTCTAGTAATGCAAACAAATCGAAGCACTATATAAATTCCATGTATTATCATTAATATATACTTGAGTAGGGCACAATGCTAACTGGACACACACACACACATCAAGAAACAAAACAAAAACTATACATCAAAATTACAAAGCAAACAACCATCTTCAAACAAAATAAATCCCCGTTTTAATTGATCTTATCGAACCATCCCTTGGCCCTCTATTTTTTTTTTTTTTGGTCCATCAAATTAACTTTCTATCTTGAGAAATAAAACCCACCCAACTTGATACTGTCAATGGTGCTCATTTCAACATACTTTCACAATATCCCTCTCCCTTTCATCTGTCCACTAACTAATCCTCTTTCTCGAACCTAACCTAACACTTTCAATGGTGTTCGTTTTACAGAATTTCACAATATCCCTCTCTCATTTTTTTTTTATTATATTTTTTTGTCGACTAAAATTAAACCTTCTTTCTTGAAAAGTAGATACCCCCCCCCCCCGCAATTCCCAAACCTAACACTTTCAATAAAGTTCATTTCATATCATTTTGCATTATCCCTCTCCATCTCCTTTTTCCACCCTCTTTCCCATAAACAAATACAGGCAGCACTTACGATTCTGGGGATTTCGTACAACACCGGTGTGGACTGTATCAGGGTAACAGTACTGGGAAAGCAGTACCCTCCAGCCTACAAGAGAGAAAAAATGGCATATATAATACCAATCCATGTTCAACCATATGTTTATGCAGATACAACAATAACAAAATACCCAAGCAGAGAAAAAAGGCGTTATTGAATATATATGCACAGTAATCATCTGAAAGGCATCGCATGGTAAAATATGGCTCAGGAGGACATATGATGACTCAAGACTGTTTCCACACACATACGGGACTAGATGTCTTCTTCTTCTTCTTTTCCTCCTTCTTCATGAATACTCAGAAAGCCACCGCCATTGTCTGTCATATTCATGAGTAAAAATGTGTTGTGTTGCCGTTACACTCCTAACAGGTCAGACCAAGCGCATCCAACCTCGATGTGGGACTAGATGTAAAAAAAGAACGAGTGATTATTCCATTTTCCTCAAAATAAAAGAATAAATAAATAGATATGAAATAAAACCACTTCCTTTAATCCAAATAGATAAATAGCAACAACATCTTTAGAAATTTAACACAAAAAAAAGACAACACACAGCATACCAGGGAGAAAAAAAATGATATGACCATAATATAAACAATCAGCTACATCTTAACACTAAGGGGAAAATCACTGCACCTTGTGAGGTCACACTTGATACCTATCTGAGTTCAACCATTCATTAGGTGCACTGTATCGTATGGTGTATGGACTGAGATCATGAACAAAGAAGATACCATCTTCAGAGAGAGAACTCGAACTTAAACTTGAAATGTTTATTGAGAGTAAACGGATAAGCACAGGGCTTTTTTACACCATGCTGTCACAAAAAACAGAGAGAGAGGGTGAGAGAGAGAGAGAGAGAGAGAGAGAGAGAGAGAGAGAGAGAGAGAGAGAGAGAGAGAGAGAGAGAGAGGAGAGGGGGGGGGGAGAGAGAAAGAGAGAGAGAGACACAGAGAGAGAGACAGAGACAGAGAGAGATTGTCTGTACAGGATGATATAGTGTCATTCAGCACTGTCTTACCTTTTGTTGATCAGGACAGGTGGCGGGACAGGTAGAGAACCCCAGCTTGAGGTCATCAGTACAGCGCACACATCTGCAATGGACCAGCCACGGTCAATAAGATGTATTTGATGATGCAAAGCATACACATATACACGACTAAGGCCCATGCTCACAAACTCTAATGACTGCGAGCAGGATGGAATAGCCTAGTGGTTAGAAGCATTGACCTCACAATCTGACAGCGGAAGTTTAAGCCACAACTAAGATGCCTGTTCCAGGGGATATTTTATATCTTACATTATCTTTTTGTTAATCTATTTTATTATTATCTTATTATCTTATATTTCTTTTTTTTTTAAAATATTTTATATATTCCAGAATTAACTCCACTCCCCTGAAAGTCCATAGCATGAGACTGCAAACCAAGGTTGCATGCGCAAAAGCATGTGCAGCATGTTGTGCACATGTTAAAACCTATTCCACCTTTCAGAAAAGTAGGCCATTTTGTGCCAGTAGGAATACAAATGGAAGGCAAAATTTAAAGAATGCAGGCACACTGGTGCGCTTAGATGTCCTCACTGAGATCTCTTTTTGCAGCCAAGGAGTGAGAGAATTCTCCAGGGCTGTGGTGGTTATTCCAGGTACAGATTGTTATCATACTCTGATACAGGCCTACAGAATACTATACTTATCACAGCACTAGCTTAGTTCTAGGGGGGGAAAATTCAGAAAAAAGTTTGTTACTAAAAGTGTGTGTGTCAAAGTTTTATTTTCAGATACTACATTGACTAAGCAGTGCATTTGCTTTTTTTCATTTTGTGTGTGTTTGTATATGTGTGTGTGTGTGAGGGATAGAGAGAGAGGAAGAGACATTACATTATGGAATTTGTTACTGTTTCTAGCATTTCACATCCTGATGACCAAAAGCAGACCCATATAATAGAGAAGTGTCAGAGAAATACACCACCTGCACATACATTCAGAGAGAGAGAGAGAGAGAGAGAGAGAGAGAGAGAGAGAGAGAGAGAGAGAGAGAGAGAGAGAGAGAGAGAGAGAGAGAGAGAGAGAGAGAGAGAGAGGAGTGAAAGAGAGAGAGAGAGAGAGATAAAGAAAGAGAGAGAAACAGACAGACAAAGACAGACAGACAGACAAAGAGTCAGAAAGGACAGAGAATGCTGACAAAGCTAACAGATAGTAATACCTGTTTCCTTGGCTGTTGGGCACTGTATTCGACTGACATAGCACGCACTGATCTTGCTGAGGCGTTGACGGAATAGCCCATATTCCGTTTATCTGTCGTTCCACTGCACACAAAACAACAGTGAATAAAAAAAGATACAGGTCTACCTTCCAGTCATGCCATCATGACTTGCCTTTAGCGCCATGAGAAATCATTGGGGCAATGCACCGAATTGTGCAAGCAATGTGTCGTGGGAAACTTACCTGTGGTGTGAAAGGGTTTAAAAAGCCAGTTACATTGAAAGATATGGCATTCACACACGCACACGTGCGAACACACGCACGCATGCACATGCACACATGCAAGCACACACACATACACACATAATGCATGCACGCATAGACGTGTGCACACACACACACATGTGGTGGGAACAGATGACAAAATTTACAAAACTGCATACACATGGGGACTGGATGAGAAAAAGCACATGAGTGCTTATTCCATTATCTTCGAATAACATAAAAAAACCAAATGAAAAGACCCTCACACACACAATGCATGCACACACACACACACACACACACAGACAAAATCAATTAATAAAAATAAAAGCCATTTAACTCAAAGATACCTGTAATAGTTCTTGTGGCTTCACATTTACAAGTGGCAGCATTGCTGTTGGCTGCACACTGCTTGCATTCCCAGCCATCTGTAGATACCGCCTGTGTGAAATAAAAAAACCACATAAATACATAAAAGTCAAAGGACAGAAAAATAGACAGGGAAAGAACAAAGAAGAAAAGAAAGATCAAACACTCTAAATATATATAGTTTTTAATTTTAATTAAATTTTTTTTCAAGGATAATGGAATAAGGATTGTGTGCTTTTTTTAAAATCCAATCCCCAAGTGCATGCAGTTTTGTAAATTTTGCCATCCATTCCTACTGATACATAATGGCCTGCTCTTCAAAAAAGCAAAACTGGTTTTATCGCATGGGCAAGATGTTCACACATGGGACCTCGGTTTAGTCTCATGTGAAGGACTTTTGGGAGGAATGGAGTCGGCACTGATGTTAACTCCAGAGGAAAAATCCTCTTGAATGAAATTCAAACCTGTCAGCAGATCATGAGCGCTACGCAACGCACTTCACTCTAACCACCAGGCTATCCCATCCCTATAATGACAAATAAAGTGACCAAACAAACCAATAAAAAAAAAAAAAAGTCATGCACAGTAGTAGACTGCTGGTATTAACAATAACATACTGTGCAAACTTTTACTTTCTGAAATTATTTTCTTTTCCTTTAGTTTTGATATATTTTTCTTGTATGTTAGACACTATAGGTTTAGCCGAGTGGTCAAGACAGCTCAATTTCAATCCAATAAAGTCATTGGTTCAATTCTTGGTAGCCTTAGGGGAACTAGGGGTGGGGATATAAAAATTACAATCTCCCAGGTAAACTTTAAACTGTGCCTGCGCCTTAATTCTCAATTTAGTATTTTGTGTTCTACACACATGCACAAGATCAAAATTTAATATGCACATTTACGATCCAAAAATTAATATCAGCATCTGATGGGGTATGGAAACCCAAACATTCCCAGCGGGCAGCCCGTACAATGAAATCTGCTGTCAGAATGTGTCAGATTAGGCTAGCAGGTAGACCTCCTTTAAAATGGTAAGCACAGGAGAAGACCAGGCACTATGCACCCCTCCCCATAGGGGAACACAGAGAGAGCTCTAGTGTGAGAGTAGCTTCATGATTAGTAATATATACATTAAAAAAAAAAAAAATATATATATATATATATATATATATATATATATATATATATATATATATATATATATAATCCATAAGCTTTTACAATTAAGAATCCACAAAAAAGTCCAGACAGTGGTGTAGTGTGCATTACAATTTACACATTTTTTTCTAGTGAAGTTGACATTCCATCAAATATCAATTCTCAAATTTCAAATCTAAATTAACATAAACACTTAAACGGGAAAGGCTTCAAACAAGATGCACTGTTTCTGCTCTCCAGACTCTATACCACTAAGCTACCATGGGATACCACTCAGGCAGTAATCTGAATTCACCAACCTGATTAGCCCCACAGGGAGCACAGGTGACCTGATCTCCACCAAAAGATTTGGTGTATCTGTAACCATCTTGACACACACAGCTCAGTCCTGAAACATACAACATATATAGGTAAAAGGTAAAGGAATCCCATAACCTATAAGGTCGTAGGGGAGCGAGGCGTCAGATACCTCACTTCTCTAGGGCCAGCATATTGAGGGCGGCGCCCATCTCCTCTCCCTCCCTGCTTTACCTTCCCTGACCCTAAAGAGGGCAGGTACCCATTTACAGCTGGGTGAACTGGGGGAACTGTACTGAAGCCAAGGCGCGCAAACGGTCACAACATATATACAATGTATAAAAAGTAGAGTTGAGGCTATCAATCATCATTACTAGTATCAATCATAATTTAGTATGATCAACTATCATGATTCTAAAACTACAAACTCAAACAGCAAACAAACAAAAACTCTTTCTGCACTCTACTGTCATTTTCATTAACACCATAGTTACTATCATATACACATTTAGGATCAATTCAAATTTATGTGTGTTTACACAACAACATCAGTAGCACTAACGACAACAAAGCAATCTATTCCTCGAACAACAATGAAATACATACTTATGATCA
>CM054149.1:42223886-42258886 GCA_028751875.1 Rapana venosa | reverse complement strand
ATAATAAAAAACCCAATACTTATACAGCCCCCAAAATTTTAAAAAAAAGGGGGAAATAACCCTTTTCAAAACGGGCCCCCCCCAACCCAACCCCCCCCCCCCCCCCCCCAAAGAAAAGTAATTAAAAAAAAAACCAAAAAAATACCCCCCCCCCAAACCCCCCCCCCCCAAAAAACCCCAAACCCAAAACAAACAAAAAAAAAAAGAAAAAAAAACCAAACCAACAAAAGATGAAAAAAAAGAGAAAAAAAGACAAAAACAAAACAACAACAACAAGAAACAAACAACAAAAGCCAAGAAAAAAACCCAAAACCCAAACTTAAAAAGTCATAAAGATAAACATCTAAACATTGTAAAATGGACACATACTTTTTTACCCCAAAATTTATAAGTTAATTGGAAATAGGGCACCTTTAAAACTTAAGTACAGGGGCCAATTTCCAATAAAGTATTAAAAAAATAAAAAAATTTTGAACCCTTTCATCAGGATATACAAGACAAAAAAGGGGGACGATAAAAGGGAGAAAAGAGGGGACAAAAGGACAGAGAGCAGAGAGTGTGTGTTTTGTGTTTTTCAGAATAAACCCAAAATATAAAACCCCCCAAAACAGTATCCAATCCCATAAACCCTTAAATTTGTTATATCTTTCCCAAATTTAATGTAAAGATAAGAAATAAATTTAATCCCATACATCCACACAAAAAAAAAACAAAAAAAAACCAAGAAGAAATTTAAAACTATACAGTCTTTGAGGGAGAGAAAAATGGTGGGGGAGTGAGTGATAAATGTGTGTGTGTGTGGGGTGTGTGCGTGTGTGTGTTTGTTTTTGTTTAGCGTGTGTTGTGGGGGTGGGGGGGGGGGGGGGTTTTAAAGGGTTTAATTTACTCCCAAAAGCAAAAAACGATCAACAAAAACACTTTTTTTATGCTCATGAAAATTTGGGAATGTCATGGAAATAAAATAGGCAATACCCAAAACACTCACATAATAAAGGGGGAAAAACCCAAATAAAGTCATAAAAAGAACATTTTCACAGTAAGTAATAGAAACAAAATCTTTTTTCAAAGGTTAATAAATAAGTTTTCTTGTTTTTTTTACATCCATCCCCCCCTTTGGGGTCACTTTTAAAAAATGCACTCAGTCTATACTTTAAAAGCGAAGAAGCAAAGGAAAAAAAAAACAATTTTTTTTTTAAAGAAAAAGAGAGAAAAAAAAAAAAAAAAACAAACAAACAAAAAAACAAACAAAAAAACAACAAAAAAAAAAACAACAACAAAAAAATTTAAAAAAAAAAAAAAAAAAACCCCAAAAAAAAAACAAACAAACAAAACAAAAAAAAAAAATTAAATTTAAAATAAAAAATAGCCCCCCGTTCCCCCCTTCAATACACACACACCCAAAAAACCACACACCACACACACCAAAAAAAAAAACAAAAAAGCGAAAAACCCAAAAAAAATTACCAAAAGAAAAAAGTAACAACTACACAAGAGAGAGAGAGAGAGAAAATGAAAATGACAATGAAAAATTCTTTTATTTTCGGGATAATGAAAGAGGGGAGAGAGAGAGAAAAAGGGGAAGAGAGAGAAAGGAGAGAGGGGAAGAGGAAAAGGGAAGAGTAAGCCAAACTTTAAAATCATAAAACGGGAACCCTTCAAAATTGCAAATTTATTTACACATAGTTTTTAAAACGTAAAAATTTAAATATGGAAATGGGAAACACTTACGGAGTTTCAAAAACATCAACAAGCCCAAAATAATATTAAAAATTTAGAAGTAAAAAAAGCCCTTTATTAAAACACAACAACTATAGAAGGAGAGAGAGAGAAAAGGGGAGAGAGAGGAGGAGAGAGAGAGAGAAGAAGAGGAGAGAGAGAGAGAGAGAAGGGGAAGAGAGAGAGAGAGAGAGAATGTTTTAAATTGCATACGGCCTTAGGCCACAAACAAAAGAGAGAGAGAAGGAAGAGAGGAGAGAGAGGGGTGTGGGTGGGTGTGTGTGTGTGTTTAGAGAGGTACTAAATATAGATTCTCAAAACAGACACATCACCTTAACCTTTGTTTGATTATCATACAAATTTTTGTCATATAATAAATAATTCAAAACCTACTTCCCAATAAAAAAAAGGGGAAAGAAAGAAGGAAAACAAAACCCCGCCAAATCTTAAGGCATGGGGGGGGGGGGGGGGGGGGGGGGGAGAAGAGGTGGTGTGTGTGTGGTGTGTGTGTTTCAGGGATAACATAAATATAATAAATTCTCAAACATGCCGTCACCGTCAACCCTTATTTTTATTTATCATGCAGGTTATATTCATTTATAAGAATAAACTCAATACCCGTGTATCACACAAAAAAACAAGGGAAAAAAGGGGAAAGGGGGATTAAAACCAAATCTATAAGTGGGAGAGGAGAGAGAGAAAGGGAGGGGAGAGAAGAGAGAGAGGAGAGGGGAGGGAGAGAGGAGTGTGTGTGGTTGGAGTTGTGTTTTTTGGGTAATATAAAATATAATTCCAAGAAGCACAGGGCACCCTCCTGTTGCGGAGAGAGAGAGAAGAGAGAGAGGGGAAGGGGGGGGGAGAGGGGAGAGAGAATGACAGACAAATTCTTTATTTCGAGGATAATGATAAGCATCAGTGCTTTTTTACATCGTCCCCCCCCGTAGGATACATTTAATAATAAACCCAACATTTACGTCTCACAGTAGAAAAAAGGGGAAATAACCCTTTTTAAAAACAAACCCCCCCCCCCCCCCCCCCCCCCCCCCCGAACAACCCCCCCCCCCCCCCGCAAATAATAAATAAATATTTTTTTTAAAAGTAATAAAAGAACCCCCCCCCCCCCCCCCCCCCCCCCCCCCCCCCCCCCCCCCCCCCCCCAACCCAGAGAGGAGTTTAGGGGATGGATTATCAGCGGATGTAAAGGGGGTCGCGCCAAAAACACAAAACGAAAAAAAAATCGAGTGGTGGGGTTTTGTTTCCCCTAAAACCCAACAAATCCACGCAGCCAGTCCAGTTGCTCTGGGGATCGCTCTCCTGCGTTGAACTGGTTACCAAGGCAATTAAAAATCCTTTTTTTTTTTTTTGAGGGGGAAAGATAAAAAAACAGGTTTTTCCATAGCTTTTTTTTTTGGGGGGGGTGGGGGGAGGGGGGGGGGGGGAGGCTCTCCTTTTTTTTCCTTTTTTGAGAAAAAAGTGATACATGAGCCATTCTTGCTTTTTCATGGTGCCTTCTTTGACTCACTCTTAAACTGCTCTCTGATCTTTTCCTTTTGGTGGTCAGAGTTTGTTAACCCACTTTTTTGACATAGTTTGTTTTTTCTATGCCAGCTTCTTCTTCTTCCACTTCTTAGTGTGCCGTGTCAGTTGTTTTTGTTTGTGGCATCGTAGGTCACAGTGACATCCAAAGCAAATTTAACTACCTGCAAGGCTAAATCTGCCCCTTGGCAAAGGGTTTGCAAACCTCAACATCTGGGTTTTATAACCTGTAGTGTCCTTAAGTGGTTTTATTGTCCTCAACTGGATTAAGGATGGGATAGCTCAGTGGTCAAAACTCTCGCTTTCCCCAAGCCAATGTTAACGACAAATGACAATGACAATGACAAATTCTTTTATTTCGAGGATAATGAATAAGCACACGTGTGCTTTTTTACATCCAGTCCCCGCCCGTTAGGGATACATCTTAATAATAATAACCTAATACTTATACAGTCTCACAATAAAAACAAGGGGAAATAACCCTTTTCAAAACAGCTCCCCCCCCAACAACCCCCCCACCCCCCCCCAAAGCAAGAAAATAAAAGAAAACCATAAAAATACCCCACCCCCACCCCCCAAGAACCTTAACCAAAACAAACAAACAAACAAAAGAGAAGGAAAAACCAAACCAACAAAGATGATAAAAAAGAGAAAAACAGACAGACAACAACAACAAGAACAAGAACAACAACAGAGCCAAGAAAAATAACACAACCAAACTTAATAAGTCATAAAGATAAACATCTACACATTGTTAAGCATCATCGAGCGTGGTTACCAGTCGGATAGGTGACCGTTTGCGCGCCTTGGCTTCAGTACAGCTCCCCCATTTCACCAAGCTGTAAATGGTTACCTGCCCTCTTTAGGGTCAGGGAAGGTAAAGTAGCGAGGGAGAGGAGATGGGCGCCGCCCTCAATATGCTGGCCCTTAGAGAAGTGAGGTCTCTGATGCCTTTTCCCCCTACGACCTCATAAGTTATGGGACACCTTTACCTTTAACTGGATTAAGGCGTTCGACTAGACTGCACAAACCCCATCAAAATAATATAACCAGAAAACTTGTTTGCCGTTCCTCGCCTAGAGCCGCGATGTCTCTACCAATGGTGAGATTTTGCCTATGGGACCGTTTTGGCTCATTATGAAAGTAACTCCGACTTCAGGGATACATGTTGGGTATGTTCGCGTTTTCATGACACACTGAACCACTGGCATGAATTAGAGGATTTGTTAAGCGCTTCGATTTGTTTGTTTTACAAGATTCAGCGCTATATAAATTCCATATTTTATTATTATTATTATTATTATTAACGTGCATGTCTCATTTTTTGCATTTTTTACATGAAGGAATTAAGGCATGGCAGTCTGGGATTGCACTGAGGTTGACAGGGAGTTGAACGCTACCCTTAAAGTTCACCACGCACTCGGGATTGATATTTTTTTATTTTATTTATTTTATACCACTTTAAGTCACGAGATTTCTGCTGCGTGAAATGGTATTGCTCCCTCCGGAGATAGCGCGTGCACAGTGAGCGCCACCTTTTTTTTTTTTTTTTTTTTGGTCTGCAAACTGTATTTGTTTTCCTAATCAGAGTGGGTTTTTTTCTAAGATTATGCAGGACAACACCTTGTTGCCGTGTTTTTTACGTGCCTGAAAATTTTTCGTAACACACGGGACCTCGTTTAGTCTCATCGAAAGATGTTGCGCCGACCACACTTCATGTCTAATAGAGGGTTAAATCGGCCATACGGTGTTACGCAACCACAGGCACACACCCGACTTTTCGCATTCAAGACTGGCGCTTAACCTCTAATCAGTCCTACCGATTCGAACCATAGCTTAAAGGACACATAGTTTGAATCAAGTATTAACCACCGGTTACATGGTTCTGTCAGCTTAACTGTTTGCACATACTTTATAATATCAATACCACATGCTTAACACAAAGGTTACAATATATTAAAATACAGCCTGGATTATTTATGTCAAAACGTTTAACATTTTTATCAACATACATGGTTATCTTTTTATCAACATACAGGCTAGGCACATATCTTTATATAAACATAATGGTTTAGCACATCATTTTATATCATCATAGAGGTTTAGCATATAGGTTTATATCAACCTACAGGCTTAGCACATATCTTTATATAAACATAAAGGCTTAGCACATAACTTTATATCAACATACAGGCTTAGCACATAACTTCATATCAACATAAAGGTTTACCACATAGCTTTATATCAACATACAGGTTTACCACATAGCTTTATATCAACATACAGGTTTACCACATAGCTTTATATCAACACACAGGTTTACCACATAGCATTATATCAACATACAGGTTTACCACATAACTGTATATATCGACATAGAAGTTGTAGGACATAACTTTATAATTATATTCACATAGAGGTTTAGCACATTACTTTATATCAGCATAGAGGCTTAGCGCATTATAATTATAAACAGAGATGAAAAGACGGCCCAAAATAACATCAATAAACAGATATCAAATGCATAAAAGCTCAGTCGAAACTATGAACTGAAAACGAGTACTACCAAGTACAGAATGCCAACATTCCCCAGGATGTATACTATGTGGCCTATCTATGAGAAGATTCCAGAGCAGGGGCGGAGCTCTTATCTCCCTTGAGCCTGTCCACTTTACGATACAGCCAATAATTATTATCAAAGGGACGAAATCTGATCTGATTGATCTGGACACAAACGCAGTCCACACTGCAAGCGTAGGCGGGGCTTATCTAAGTGAAGTCAAGAGCGGAAGCCTCTTCTGGCTGTCTGTCAGTTATGTGCAAAGGTCAGATCCGCCTTCGGTCATTCAGTTCAAAATTCGATTTCCTGAAGAAGCACTGACAGCCACACTTGTTCACGTAAAAGATTCATTATAACAGATTAAAAGCAATGTTATGATTTTACTCTTTGGGATTACATGAGTCTGGTACATTCCCCGTCAGTGTGAGAAAAATGTGATTAGTTCACAGCTGACGGTCCACACTACTAGTACTGGCTCAACCTTTACAGTTTGGGTAGTGGCACTGGTCTGCTGGACATAGGGCACTGCAGTGCAATGAGATTATGTTCAAGTCATAGCGGGGGTTACCCGATTTAGTGACTGTGGAATTTTAAAAAGCGACAATTTCCCTCTCACTCACTCAGATGGAAAAGCCAAGCAACAAGTCCAAGGCACCTGGAGTCCCTAACGTGTTGCAGATGTACCCCTATCTTTATATTATACCCTGTTGTCCCTTTATGGGGGAAGAGGGAGGGGGGATGTCAGTATAGATAGTATCCCCACCTTCTGGAAATTCTGTGCTAGGAATTCCCTCTTTTCTATCCCGCTCTCTGTTCCTGCCTTTTCCCCTCTCTTTTTGTTACCTCTTTCTTTGTTTATTATTTTTCTGCCTTGTTGGCTCAATCTCCTGCCTTTATTTTCCAGAAAGACTTTAATTAAATGTAACAGTTCTCCCCATGTCGAAGTCGGGTGCGCTGGGCCTGACTTGCCAGGCGCTTAACGGCGGCGCGACGCCTTTTTGCTCAAAATATTATGACAGACGACAATGCGTTGTTGTCTGAGTGTTCGAGGAAGAAGAAGAAAGAAGTCCCTGTAACGACACAGCAACAATGCTCTTTAGCTGTCCATGTCTTTGGCAGTAGATTGTTAATGCTTTCCTGCATCCTGGCTGTAGTTGGTTGATGCACCAGCTGATGCCTAAAAGAAGGATCATCGTCAGGTGTCTCTGTCACTTTAAAAAAAAAATTACATCAGTGACTATAGAGCAGGGCTTTGGGTGCACAACTAACTGCATGTCCTTCACACTGATGGCTGTTCTGCCCTGCCCTACCCTGCACCACAGTACTGTGTGGTCATTTGCATGGTCTGAGTTCTCTCTCTCTCTCTCTCTCTCTCTCTCTCTCTCCTCAGACAGCTCTCATTGCTGTTATGTCTAATATGACGAGTAAAATGCGTCCTCTGACGTTAGGCGCCTCGTGCATGTTCTGTCGGCTGGGACAATTGTTGTTGTCTATCTGTCTGTCGTGTCTGTCTGTCTCTCTCTCTCTCTCTCTCTCTCTCTCTCTCTCTCTCTCTCTCTCTCTCTCTCTCTATCTGCAGACAGCGTCTCATTGCTGTATGTCATGATATGATGAGAAATTGCGTCGCGCTGACGTTAGGCGCCTCTTTGACAAGTCAGGCCCTCGCTCTCCTTTCGACCTTCTTCCATGGGGACAATTGTTATATTTTAATCTCTCTGTCCGTTGTCATTGTCATTGTCATTGTCTCTTCTCTCTCTCTCTCTCTCATCTCTCTCTCTCTCTCTCTCTCTCTCTCTCTCCTTCTCTCCGTAGTCATTTCCACTGGATGCCCATGCTATAAACAAAAAGCATTATCAATTGAGTCATTTCAGAGATTGCCAGTTGTTTTAGATTCAACGTTCAGACAATCATTAGATCCACATGAGAAGATGGCAGCTGCTGCAAGCTCTATGAAATTCGCATCTTCCGTTGACGCGGGCGGTGAGCAGCAGATCTTCTGATAATGCTTCTACCAGTCACCCACAAAGCTGCTGTCTTTGGTGAAGCACTTGTTCTTTACCGACTCGCTGACTGAATGATTGGAAGACTAAATACTCCGAAGCTTTCGACGTGCTCGCCAGTCTTTTTTTGTTTGATCGTCGATTGTTAAACCTCTTAGAAGAGCAGGGGATTTGATAAGAATTCTCTTTTTGAAATGGTGATGTTCATAGTACTTAGTCTAGTTGTCAGAATTTTTTTTTCGTTCCTAGACTAGAGCTCCGAGGTTTACCAATGACGAGATGTTGCGTATGCAACCGCGTTTTTGCCCATGATTATAATTATAATATAATTATATTGTAATCATTTTAAACTCTGAAGTGGAAACGTTACAATGATTGTTTCCCAGAATCTGCACACATTGCCCCTGCATATGTTTGATAACAAAAATTAATGAATGTCTGTCTGGCTCACCTTGTACTGAATAGACAATACTCTAAAAAACAATGTCTTGGAACTGTTGCATCAGCGAAAAAGATGTTCCCAGAGTAAGCGAGGTGTTCAATTGTGTATTATAACCGTGTTCTTTAGCTTCTGATGTGTAAAGTGTCATGACGTATTGGTGATTCAACGGGCAAAAAACGGCTAACTGAAGGGCCTACGTCTTTATCCTGGGTCAGGAACGTAGATGATACAAAATCGCAGGCAGGGCTTCGTGACAATAATACAGACAGAATAGATGTGTGTAAAAAGCAGTACCAAAACCAGTTCTTCAACAGGCTTGTTGCCAGCCTAAAGGCCTTTGAGATTGGAAGCACTTCCAGTGATACTTTCAACACAGACAGAGAGATCCTGACAGTGGAAACCACACTGGCTCTCTTCCAAAGAATGTGACAAGAAATGATATGAAAACACAGACACAGTCTTGCTTGACTTAACTGCCAAAAAAGAAACGGTTTATACAGATCCCCACTGTACTTTGTCACATCCTGTTCGATAATTCCAGAGGTTCTGAAGGATTGGTTGGGGCTAGGTGGACAGCCATCTTGAAAGAATCCTCCTCTACTATGTCCGAATCTTGGGCTTGACCAGGGTGACCTTTGTCCATTCCTTTCCATTGTTTGTGTAGCAGTGTGAAATCCCTGTTGTTTGAACAGCTTAAAGATTATCTGTTTTGTTCTGACAATGCCAATGTCACAGAGACTCTGAGGTATGGCCATTCTTATTCAGCATGGTTTGAATTCACACACATGCTAACACATGCACACACATAAAGACTAGACACAGAAGTACACAGACAAAAAATTACACATAGGCAGACAGACAGAGACACACACACACAAACGTACACACGCACATAACACAACCACACACACACCACACACACAGAATGACAATGACAAATTCTTTGAGAGAGAGAGAGACAGAGACAGGCAGACAAAAACAGAGACAGAGACGAAAAGCTCTGAATTCTGATCTCTGAATCTGAACTGATTTATTGTACTTCGGCTACGATACATTTCAAAGGGATGAAAAAAATTTGAAGAAAATTAAATGTAATTTCACGTAATCTATGTTAAGACCTTGCCATAATTATACAACCTGGCATGTACCCAAAACTGTGCTCCTGAAAATACATGTTTCAAAATCAGAAATAAAGTGCTGACTTAGACCAACAATTCAAACAAAATTAGCTCAAGGCTACAGAACAAAACACAGCTCAAAACACAACTGGGACCTATTTATAGAGTTATACCTGAATGAGAGAGAGAGAGAGAGAGAGAGAGAGAGAGAGAGTGAGAGAGGGAGAAGAGAGAGAGAGAGAGAGAGGAGAGAGAGATGCCAAGTATTGTACTTGTTACACTCAGATCCACTTGCACACATACACACAACACACACATCACACACCACATACATACACTACACCCACGCACACACACAACACGCACACACACCATGCCCTCTACCTCCAGATGCCATATCTATACTCACCTCCCTTACATAGTTTCCTCTCTCTCTCTCTCTCCTCTATCTCTCTCTCCCTCTCTTCTTCTCCCCTCTCTCTCTCTCTCTCTCTCTCCCTCATCTCTCTCTTTGTGGATATACAGCTGTCTCCCTATCTACTTCTTTCCCCCAGTACCAAACCCACTCTGTCTTTTTTTCCCTTACAAGTAACCCAGACTTAATCAGTCACAACCAGCTTCTGCTTTATCTTTTTAAAAATCTGAACATGACACCAAAAAATGAAACACAAATATTATAAGGGATGTGTTCATCACCACTCCTATCACCCCCCTCCCTCCCCTCCTTTGCTCCTCACCCCTCATCCCCCTTTCTTGTCAAAGTTTGAGAAGCAGCAGCAGCAGCAGCAGTGACTGGGTCAGAAAGAAGATAAGACATCCTGTCATGTGGTCTGTGGGGGCGGGCCGGCAGGGCTATAATATAAGGCAGCTGCAGACTCAGGCTCTGGGCAGACGAACTGACCAAGATTGTCGCCATGCACGGGATGGCGCTACTGCTACTGGCTCTCGCCCTTCTGGCCTCTCCGGCCTGCAGGGTCCAAGGTGTTGACACCACTACTGCTCCAGGTCAGTTGAGGCTTCTTCCATTCTCCTTGTGGTGCTGGTGTAGCCGACATTGCTTCTCTTTCTGGATTGTTGTTTGTTTGTTTGTTGTTTTTTTGTTGGGTTGTTGTTGTTTTTTGTCGGGACGGGATAGCTAAGTGGTCGGAGCACTCGCTTTCCCCCAGCCAAGTTAAGCAGCGTCGAGCGTGGTTACCAGTTGGATGGGTGACCGTTTGCGCGCCTTGGCTTCAGTACAGTTCCCCCAGTTCAGCCAGCTGTAAATGGGTACCTGCCCTCTTTAGGGTCAGGGAAGGTAAAGCAGCGAGGGAGAGGAGATGGGCGCCGCCCTCAATATGCTGGCCCTAGAGAAGTGAGGTCTCTGTCGCCTCGCTCCCCTACGACCTTATAGGTTATGGGACTCCTTTACCTTTACCTTACTGTTGTTTTTTTGGGGGGAGGGAGGGGGGGTGTTTGTAAATGGGGAAGTTGATGAATTAGTTTTGGGTGGGAAAGAGGAAAGTTTTGTAGAGGATATGTTTTAGCTTTAAGGCCCACAAGTCTCATTCCAATTGGTTCAATAATCCTCTTTGAAGGTGTTTGTACATGGACCATTGAGACTGATGTATGGAAGCCTTGATCCTCAAAGGAGTATGCGTAAGTCATACAGTAGAGATGCTTACATCTTGATGCTTCTCAAATGGATATGTGCACAAAATCAAAACATGATCCATCCCCGAAGTCAGAATACGGTTACCTTCATGGTGGGCAAAAACGACCGCGAACGCAAAATCTCACCATTGGTCAACGTTGGAGCTTTGGCCAAGGAAAAGATAAACATTATTCACTAGGGGCCATAATTTTCCGTGGAAGAACACAAGCACAGCTTTACACGGAGACTTTGATCTCTTATGAAGAGGGCACAGGCCTGAGACAGAAGTGTACAGGCCATGGTCCTTGGAGTAGGAGCATGGCCACACAGATGGATGCATTTTAGGCCCCGACACTTTACAGCAACTAGATACATGCACAAAAAGGCAGGGGTGGTAGGAGATCTTAGTGGCCAGACACCCCGAGTTCCCGATCTGAGGGTAAAACTGCTGTTTGATGGCCATTCCTTGAAGTTAACTCATGGCTCCAACTCCATTTTCCACAAGTTCATTTGTTGAGACTAAAAAGGAAAGGTTAAGCTACAGGTGTTCCCATGACCTATGTGGTCGTTGGGGAGTGAGATGTCAGCGGCCTCAGTTTCTCTAGGGGGTCAACATCTTGAGGCAATGGCGGGAAATTTTACATCCAGTCTCCATGTGCATGCGGTTTTGTAAATTTTGTCATCCATTCCCACTGGCACAAAATGGTCCACTCATCCGAAAGGCGGAACAAGTTTTTAACATTCGTGCAAAATATTCTGTGTGCGTTCGCACACGTGACCTCGGTTTATAATCTGATCCAAAATACTTTCCGGGAGTAAAGTCGGCAATAATGTTAAATCAGGGAGACAATTTCAATGAAGGGGTCTCAGAGATTGTTCGAAACTGGCGTCTGATCAGGTGTGTTTGGTGTTGTGTGTTGTGGTGTGTGAAAAGAAGTAGTTGAACATTATCTATTAAACCTGTCGCGTTCTGTCTGTCGTGTTCTGTCTGGTCTGTCTCTGTCTCTCTCTACTCCTTTCTCCTCTCTCTCTCTCTCTCTCACACACACACAGAGTTTTTATTGATATAATGTTTTATATGTTCATCTTTGAAACGTACTGTTTTTGTTTTGATGTCAGTTTTTTTTTTATTGACTTGACTTTGTTGATGCCAGATTTAGATTGAATATTGGTTATTTACTTTTTCACTCGTTATGCTCTCTCTCTCTCTCTCTCTCTCTCTCTCTCTCTCTACTCTCTCTCTCTCTCTCTCTCTCTCTCTCTCTGTCTCTTTGTCTCTTGTCTCTGTCTGTCTTCTGCTGTATATCTTGTTCTGTCTACTGTCCCTTCTCTTCTCTCTCTCTCTCTCTCTCATCTCGTCTCTTTCTCTTCATCTCTCTCTCTCTCTCTCTCTTGTCATCCACCTTCCCATTCTCATTCTCCTGACTGTTTTCAAGCAAATCTGACAATAGTTTCAGGTATTTTCAATAATTTTTGTTTAATGAGCGGCTCTGAAGTTGAATGTATGGCCTAAGGCCAGCGGGCAGACGTCCTGCAGAGTTACAAACACAAAAACTAGGCACTGCCCATCCCAGCCAACAAAGCAAACTCAGAAGATGAAGTCCCAATGTTGTTTAATGTTATCGGACTTGTTAAAACTATTCACAATAAAAAGATAAAGCTTTGGGTGAAAAGAAAATTATTCAGATTATTTTAAAAGCATTAAGAATGATAAGTTTCAGTGGTATTGGTTGAATCAACAAGAAATAGATACTGATTGCAGTTACTTTTAGCTTAAAACCGAAATTTCAAAAAATGCTTAGTGACGCATTTAATCACAAGTGGTGCACAGTAGAAAAAAAGGAGGCGTGTATATCAATTCTTATTTTTTTGATATTTACTCTTGTTGACATAAATATTTTGTTTGATTTGTTCAGTTCCATACAGCTGATAGTAATCTGCCTATTGATACCTTCTATTTAAAGAAATTGAAAGAAATGAGAAATACTGAAGAAAATTTGATAGCTGAAGTATTGGCGACGAATTTCGTTACCTTTTTTTGTCCAATGTTGAATGATACTTGTAGCAAAAATAATATTACCAAAATACTATACTAAACATTCAAATACTTTGACACATACACTTTTCTTTAACAAATAAGAAACTATTGAAATAATCAATACTACCGAAAGTATCTTGTAAAAAATAGGTTTTATAATTTTGGAATATGTAAACAGGATTTGTTTTTGTTCTCTGGTATTGTGTTGAAATATCTGATTAAATGGTGCGTGGAAGTTAAGTTGTTCAGTTATGAGTTTGTTTCTGGATAATAATAATAATAATAATAATAATAATAATAATAATAATAATAAATGGAACTTATATAGCGCTATATCTTGCAAAGACAAATCAAAGCGCTGAATAATAATCATTATGTGAACATTAACTATGTCACTAAAGAGGTGACATGAAATGAAGTTTAAATTTTTACATAGCTGTAGTATTTTATTTTAAACATACAAAATCAAACAACCATCTCGACCCCTACATCCACCCCCCCCCCCCCCCACACACCCCCACAACTATTAATTTTTTAACATGTTAGAATACCTTCCACCTACCAAAACCTCCTCCTACTCGGGACCTCCTTCCATTTCTGTGCTAGGAATTCCTCTTTTCTATCCCGCCTCTGTTCCTGCCTTTCCCCTCTCTTTTTGTTTACCTCTTTTTTGTTTATTATTTTTCTGCCTTGTTGGCTCAATCTCCTGCCTTTTATTTCAGAAAAGGACTTTAATTAAATGTAACAGTTCTCCCCAATGTCGAAGTCGGGTGCGCTGGGCCTGACTTGCCAGGCGCTTAACGGCGGCGCGACGCCGTTTTGCTTCAAAATATTTATGACAGACGACAATGCGTTGTTGTCTGAGTGATCGAGGTTGAAGAAGAGTAAGTAAGTCACCTGTACGACACGCAACAATTGCTCTTTAGCTGTCCATGTCGATTTGGCAGTAGATTGTTAATGCTTTCCTGCATCCTGGCTGTAGTTGGTTTGAGTTTGCACAGGCTGATGCCTTCTGAAAAAGATCGGGTCATCGTCAGGTGTTCTGTCTCTTTAAAAAAAAAATTACAGCTGTGACTATAGAGCAGGGCTTTGGGTGCACAACTAACTACTGCAAGTCATTTCACACTGATGGCTTGTTCTGCCTGCCTACCCTGCCACTGCAGTACTGTTGTTGTTCATTTGCATGGTCTGAGTCTCTCTCTCTCTCTCTCTCTCTCTCTCTCTTCCTCAGACAGCATCTCATTGCTGTATGTCATAATATGAGAGAAAAAATTGCGTGCCGCTGACGTTAGGCGCCTGAAAGTCTGGCCCATCGCTTCCCCGACTTCGGCATGGGGGACAATTGTTATATTTTATCTCTCTGTCGTTGTCATTGTCATTCTCTCTCTCTCTCTCTCTCTCTCTCTCTCTCTCTCTCTCTCTCTCTCTCTCTCTCTCTCTCTCTCTCTCTCTGTCTTTCTCCTGTTATTTCTCTCTCTGTCTCTGTCTATGTTGTCTGTCTGTCTGTCTGTCTGTTGTCTGTCTGTCTCTCTCTCTCTCTCTCTCTCTCTCTCTCTCTCTCTCTCTCTCTCTCTCTTCTCTCTCGCGTGTCTTTTCCACTGGATGCCATGATATATACAAAAGGCAAATTATCATTGGAGGTCATTTCAGAGATTGCCAGTTGTTATAGAATCAACGTTCAGACACTCATTCGTCCACATGAGAAGATGGCAGCTGCTGCAAGCTCTATGAAAATTCGCTCTTCCGTTGACGCGGGCGTGTGAGCAGCAGATCTTCTGATAATGCTTTCTACCAGTCACCAACACAGCTGCTGTCTTTGGTGAAGCACTTGTTCTTTACCGACTCGCTGACTGAATGATTGGAAGACTAAAATTAATACTCCAAAGCTTTCGACGTGCTCGTCCAGTTTTTTTGTTTGATCGTCGATTGTTAAACCTCTTAGAAGAACAGTGGATTTGATAAGAATTCTGTTTTTGAAATGGTGATGTTCATAGTACTTAGTCTAGTTGTCAGAAATTGTTTTTTCGTTGCTAGACTAGAGCTCCGAGATTCACTAATGACGAGATGTTGCGTATGCAACCGCGTTTTTGCCCATGATTATATTATAATATAATTATATTGTAATCATTTTAAACTCTGAAGTGGAAACGTCTACAATGATTGTTTTTTCCACCTCAAAGAATCTGCCACACATTCGCCCTGCTATGTTTGAATAACAAAAAATAATGAATGTCTGTTGGCTCACCTTTGTATGAATAGACAATATTCCAAAGAACAATGTCTTCAAACTGTGGCATCAGCGAAAAAGATGTTCCCAGAGTAAGCGATGGTGTTCAATAGTGTATTATAACCGGTATTCTTTAGCTTCTGATGTGTTAACAGTGTCATGGCGTACTGATGTGATTCAACGCCCAAAACAGCTAAAATGAAGGGCCCTACGTCTTTATCCTGGGTCAGGAAAGTAGAGGATACAAAATTAGCAGGCAGGGTTCGTGACAATAATACAGAAAGAATTGATGATTGTGTAAAAAGCAGTACCAAAAACAGTTCTTCAACAGGCTTGTTGCCAGCCTTAAGGCCTTTGAGATTGAGCACTTCCAGTGAACTTTCACACAGACAGAGAGATCCTGACAGTGGATAACCACACTGGCTCTCTTCAAGAATGTGACTAGAAATGATATGAAAACACAGGACACAGTCTTGCTTGGACTTAACTGCCAAAAAGAACACGGTTTATAACAGATCCCCACTTGTACTTTGTCAACATCCTGTTCGATCAAAATCCAGAGGTTCTGAAGGATTGGTTGGGGCTAGGGGTACAGCCATCTGCAAGAATCCTCCTCTAACTATGTCGAAATCTTGGGCTTGACCAGGGTGACCTTTGTCCATTCATTTCCATTGTTTGTTTAAGCAGTGTGAAATCCGTTGTTTGAACAGCTTAAAGATTATCTGTTTTGTTCGGACAATGCCAATGTCACAGAGACTCTGAGGTATGGCCATTCTTATTCAGCATGGTTTGAATTCACCACACATGCTAACACATGCACACACTAAAGACTAGACACAGAAGTTACACAGACAAAAATTACACATAGGAAGACAGACAGAGACACACACACCACAAAACGTACACGACATACACACACACACACACCACCACACAGCTATAATATAATGACAATGACAAATTCTTTTTGAGAGAGAGAGAGACAGAGACAGGGCAGACATAAAACAGAGACTGAGGACGAAAAAGCTCTGATTTTCTGATCTTTGAATCTGAATGATATTTTGTTGCTTCGGCTACGATTACAATTCAAAAGGATGAAAAACTTTGAAGAAAATTAAATGTAATTTTCACGTAATCTATGTTAAGACCTTGCATAAATATATAACTCGGCTTGTACCCAAAACTGATGCTCCTGAAAATACATGTTTCAAATCAGAAATAAAGTGCTGACTTAGGACAACAATTCAAACATAATTAGCTCAGGTACCGAACAAAAAACACAGCTCAAAACACAACTGGGACCTATTATAGAGTTATACCTGAGTGAGAGAGAGAGAGAGAGAGAGAGGGAGGTGGGAGGAATGAAGAGAGAGGGAGGTTGAGAGAGGAGATGGAGGAGAGCGAGATGCCAAGTATTAGTATTGTACTTGTTACACTCGTCCCCTTGCACACATAACAACACACACAACACACACACACACTATACACACACGCAGACACACACACGCACACACACATGCCCTTACCTCCAGATGCTATTATATCCCCCATCCTTTACCATTGTTACATCCTTCTCCCTTCTCTCTCTCTCCTCTCTTCTACTCTCTCTCTTTCTCTCTCTCTCCTCTCTCTCTCTCTTACCCTCATTCTCTCCTTTGTGGATATTACAGCTGTCTCCTATCTACTTCTTTCCCAGTACCAACCACTCTGTCTTTTTTCCCCTTACAAGTAACCCAGACTTAATCAGTCCCAACCAGCTTTGCTTTATTCTTTTTAAAAATCTGAACATGACACCTAAAAACAAATGAAACACATTAAATATAAGGGGATGTGTTCATCACCACTCCTATCACCCCCTCCCCTTCCCCTCCTTTTGCTCCTCACCTCATCCCCCTTTCTTGTCCAAAGTTTGAGAGCAGCAGCGAGGCAGCACAGTACTGGGTCAGAAAGAAGATAAGAATCCTGTCATAGTGGTCTGTGGGGGCGGCCGGCAGGGCTATATATAAGGGCAGCTTGCAGCATCAGGTTCTGGGCCCAGACGAACTGACCAAGATTGTCGCCAATGCACGGGATGGCGCTCTGCTACTTGGCTCTCGCCCTTCTGGCCTCTCCGGCCTGCGGGTCCAAGGTGTTGACACCACTACTGCTCCAGGTCCAGTTGAGGATTCTTTCATTCTCCTTGTGGTGTTGGTGTAGCCGACATTGCTTCTCTATCTGGGATTGTTGTTTGTTTGTTTGTTGTTTTTTTTGTTGGGTTGTTGTTGTTTTTTGTCGGGACGGCGATAGTAAGTTGTCGGAGCACTCGCTTTCCCCCCAGCCAAGTTAAGCAGAGTCGAGCGTGTTTACCAGTTGGATGGGTGACCGTTTGCGGCGCCTTGGTTCAGTACAGTTCCCCAGTTCAGCCAGCTGTAAATGGGTACCTGCCCTCTTTAGGGTCAGGGGAGGTAAAAGCGCGGGAGAGGAGATGGGCGCCGCCCTCTCAATATGCTGGGCCCTAGAGAAGTGAGGTCTCTGACACCTCGCTCCCCTACGACCTTATGGTTTTTGGACTCTTTACCTTTACCTTTACCTTACTTGTTGTTTTTTTTTTGGGGGAGGGGGGGGGGGGGGGTGTTTGTAAATGGGGAAGTTGATGAATTAGTTTTGGGTGGAATGACGGGGAAAAGTTTTGTAGAGGATATGTTTTAGCTTTTACAGGCCCACAAGTCTCATTCCAATTGGTTTTCAATAATCCTCTTTGAAGGTTGTTTGTACATGGACATTGAGACTGATGTATGGTGCCTTGATCCTCAAAGGAGTATGCGTAAGTCATACGGTTAGAGATGCTTACTTCTTGATGCTTCTCAAATGGATATGTGCACAAAAATAAAATCATGATCATCCCCAAGTCAGGGATTCGGTTACCTTCTATGGGTGGGCAAAAACGACCGCGAACGCAAAATCTCACCACTTGGTCACGTTGGAGCTTGGCCAGGAAAAGATAAACATTATTCACTAGGGGCCATAATTTTCCGTGGAAGAACACCAAGCACAGCTTTACACGGAGACTTTGATCTCTATGAAGAGGGCACAGGCCTGAGACAGAAGTGTCCAGGCCATGGTCCTTGGAGAGAGAGCATGGCCACACAAGATGGGATGCATTTTAGGCCCCGACACTTTTTCAGAAACTAGATACATGCACAAAAGGCTCGACGGGGTGGTTAGGAGATTTAGTGGCAAGACACCCCGGGTTCCCCATTCTGAGGGTTTAAAACTGCTGTTTGATCGCATTCCTTGAAGTTACTTCATGCTCCAACTCCATTTTCCACAAGTTCATTTGTTGAGACTAAAAAGGCACAAGGTTAAGCTACTGGTGTTCCCATGACCTATGTGGGTGGTGGGGAGTGAGATTCAGCGGCCTCAGTTTCTCTAGGGGTCAACATCTTGGAGGCAATGGCGGGAATTTTTTACATCCAGTCTCCATGTGCATGCGGTTTTTGTAAATTTTTCATCCATTCCCAATGCACAAAAATGGTCCACTCATCCGATAAGGCGGACATGTTTTTTAACATTTCGTTGCAAAATATTTGTGTGGTTTCGCCACGTGACCTCGGTTTATAATCTGATTCCAAAAATACTTTCGGGAGTAAAGTCGGCAATAATGTTAAATTCAGGGAGACAATTTCACTGAAGGGGTTCAGAGATTGTTCGAAACTGGCCGTCTGATTCATGTGTGTGTGAGTGTGTGTGTGTGCTGGTGTGTGTGTGTGTGTGGAAAAGGAAGTAGTTGAACATTTCTATTAAACTCTGTCTGTCTGTCTGTCTGTCTGTCTCTCTCTTCTCTCTCTCTCTCTCTCTCTCTCTCTCACACACACACAGGTTTTTATTTGATATAATGTTTATTTGTTCATCTTTGAACGTACTGTTTTTGTTTTGATAGTCAGTTTTTGTTTTTTATTGACTTGACTTGGTTGAGTTTGCCAGATTTAGTTTGGAATATTTGGTATTTACTTTTTCTACTCGTTATGCTCTCTCTCTCTCTCTCTCTCCTCTCTCTTCTCTCTCCTCTCTCTCTTCTCTCTCTCTCTCTCTTTCTGTGTCTCTTTGTGCTCTCTGGTCTCTGTCTGTCTGGCTGTTTGTATATCTGTCTTGTCTGTCTGTCTGTCTGTCTTCTCTCTCTCCTCTCTTCTCTCTCTCTCTCTCTCTCTCTCTTCTTGTCATCCACCTTACATTTCATTCTCTGAAGTTACCAAGCAAATTGACAAATAGGTTCAGGTTTTTTTTTCATATATTTTGTTTAATGGCGGCTCTGAAGTTGGATTGTATCGGCTTTAAGGCCAGAGGGCAGGACGTCTGCAGAGTTACAAACACAAAAGACTATGGCACTGCCCTCCAGCCAACAAAGCAAAATCGAAGATGAAGTCCCAATGTTGTTTAATGTTATCGGACTTGTTTTAAACTTTTCACAATAAAAGATAATGCTTTGGGTGAAAGAAATTATTCAGATTATTTTAAAAAGCATTAAGAATGATAAGTTTCAGTGGGTATTGGTTGAAAAATCAACCAAGAAATAGATACTGATTTGCAGTTCTTTTAGCTTAAAACCGCCCTTTCATAAAAATGTTATGTGACGCATTTAATCACAAAGTGTGCACAGTAGACAAAAGGAGGGTGTATATTTCATTATTATTTTTTTGATATTTACTCTTGTTGACATAAAAATATTTTTGTTTGATTTGCTTCAGTTCCATACAGCTGATAGAATCTGCCTATTGTACTTCTATTTAAAGAAATTGAAAGAAATGAGAATACTGAGATAATTTCGATTAGCTGAAGTATTGGCGACGAATTTCGTTACCTTTTTTTGGTCTTCCAATGTTGTATGATACTTGTCGCAAAAATAATATACCAAAATATATACTAACATCGCAAAATACTTTGATCACATACCATTTTCTTTAAACTATAAGAAACTATAGAATTATCAATATACCGAAAGTATTCTGTATAAAATAGGTTTTATAATTTTGGAGTATGTAAACAGGATTTTGTTTTTGTTCTCTGGTATTTGTGTTGAAATATCTGAAATAAATGGTGCGGGAAGATAAGTAGTTCAGTTATGAGTTTTGTTTCTGGATTAATAATTTAATAGTAATAATAATAATAATAATTATAATAAATAAATGGGCAATTATATAGCGTATTATCTTGCAAAGACAAATCCAAAGCGCAGAATAATAATCATTATTGTGAACTTTAACTATGTCACTAAAAGAGGTGAAATGAAATGAGTTTAAATTTTACATAGCTCGTAGTATTTATTTTAAACTTACAAAATCAATCAACATCTCGACCCCTACATCCACCCCCCCCCCCCCCCACACACAACACTTTTAATTTTTAACATGTTAGAATACCTTGCACCTACAACCTATCCTACCTACTCGGTACTCCTTCCCCACTCAGTGTCCTGTTTTTTCATATCATCGCCCATCTTTTGAACACACACATCTGTTTTACCTGTCTTTTCCCATAATATGTGTCAGGCAATCTTTTCTTTTGCAGAGGAAAAAACCCACATCAACCCTAAACGATAAGAAGTTCATCCCAAGATAAGATAGCACCGCCATCCTAGTGGGGGGGGGGGGGGGGGGATCGGTTTGCACCAATTTTGCTTTTGTTTGTTCAAGTTAGGACTTCTTCAAAACGAAAGGAACAAGGGTGGTAGGGGGGTTAGGGATGGGTGATCAAGAGTGGGCGTTGGCTTCATTTGCATATCTTGCAGCTTGTCATATGAGCTTGTGAACTGGACAAGCGGGTGATTTTGCATACGGTGCAACTCTCTTTACGGCAATTGGATCTTTTTGAAAAAAGGACTATAGCTGAATATTTTCCATTATTTAGCTGATTCTTTTCTTTTTGTATTTCTTTTTTTTTCTTTTTTAGATATAGATTATAATAATAATATAATTATGGAATTTATATAGCGCTGAATCTTGTAAAAAAACAAACAATGAAGCGCTTGCACTCAATCATTTACATGATGCATACTCTCCTTAAACATAATGGAGAAATCCATGCGCGCGCACTAAGCACGACACGCACGCACAACTACACACACACACAAACACACACACGGACCAACCACTAAGACGATGTGAAGATGCTGTTGAAAATTGGGACAGAATATTCATGTGGGGGGAAAGTTCAGGTAGGAATAGAGTGTGATTTGGGCTGGATTTGGAGGAATCAAGTGAAGGCTTTGGCCGAAGTGAAAGAGGGAGGTATTCAGTGGATGGACCAGAAAAGGAAGTGAGCGACGGCAACAGTGGTTTGTTTGGGAATCTTGGGTTGTTCGAAAGCCAAAGTATCTGCGGCTGGAACGAAGGAACGGGAGGAGTGTACAGGTGAAGAAGATACAGAGAATAAGGAGGGTGCAGATTTTGGAGACCTTTGAAACAGAGGGTATTGATTTTATACTGCAGTCTTTGTGGAGACAGCAAACCAGTGAAGAGAGATCGCAGAAGAGGAGGGATGTTTTATACTAGTGTTAAGATTTTTCTTTTTAGGACCATTGAGCTGCAGAGTTTTGTTTATGCGTTGAAGAGAGTGGATAGATCTGCTGGTAGGCCAGCAAAAGAGAATTTCAGAGTCTAAAACGTTTGAAAGAAATAAGATATGTGACAAGCTTGGAAGTTGCCATCAGTGGACAGATACTGCAGAAATCGCGCTTCGCGCGTTAATTGATAAGTAGCAAGACTGCAGGTATGGGTGATGAATTTTTTCATAGAGGTGTGTTGTCAAGAACTTCTCTAAATATTCACAGAGTTGGACAAAGGAACTGACGTATTGCCGAATTCTATTGAAGTTTTGTGATAGAGGAACGTTTATGTTGAGGTTCCTATGAGCATTGATTCGGTTTTATGGCATTAAGTTGTTAACTTGTTCTGAGTCATCGTTTTGAATGTCTTGAAGGCAGTAGGAAATATTTTTCATAGAGGGAAGGCAAGGTTTTCAACAGTATCGAGGCACTATGTTGAGTATACAATCGGCATAGCATTGGATGTCATTAGGGTGGTTGTTTATTATTATGTGAGAGTGGAGCAGTGTATAGAGTAAGAGGAACAGGGCCCAGGGACTGATCCCTGCGGGACTCCAAATCCATTTTGACAGGTTTGATTGAATTTTGTTTACAATAACGTTCTGGAACCGGTCTGTGAGGTATGAAGTAAACCATGGTTGAGGCTGTGCCATTATACCAAACGTATTTTGGAGGGGAGAAAGAAGGAAGTGAGTGATCTATGGTATCAAAGGCTGTGATAGTCAAGAAGAGTGATGGGGGAGATTTTATTTGCATCAGAGCAAGTAGAAGTGTATCTAAAAGTATGGACTAGGGTGGTTCGGTGCTGTGGTTGGCGGCGATAGGCAGACTGAAAGTGGGGAAGTAGATCATTGGATGAAGGTGATGTTGAGCTGTGTGAGACACAACTTTTTCTTAAGTATTAGAGATAAAGGGTAAGTTTTGAGACAGGCTATAATTTTAGATGTTGGGATCGAGGTCGTGCATTTTCAGTAGAGGTGTGACTATTGTGTTTTAAGAGCTGATGGAAAATTTCCCTGACCTAAGAGATGAGTTTACTATTTTAGTGTTAATAGGCACAAGTTGTGAAGGAATTGTGAGAAAACAGGAGCAGGTATGGGATCCAATGGTCGATGATTTTATAGTCATTTCCTTCAAAATGTCATGATTTCTTTATACGAGAAACAGGAGCATGGTATGGGTTCTAGGTCGCCATTGATTTTTTATCAGTCATTTCCGTCAGGAATTGTCATGATTTTCTTTTTCACTTGTGAGAATGGAAGGAAGACAGAGAGGAGTTGTAAGTGTTTCCTTAAGTGCTCAGTTAAGTGCCAGTGAACTGGGGGTCAGGAGGAGCAGGCTGGATTGTGGTTTTGAATCAAGGCTTGGAGCGTTGTGTTTCGATCATTATCTGAAAAAAGAATGGCAGAGAAAGAGAAAAAAAGAAAGAAACTTTATGGATTTGAAGTTCAGCTAGGCTTGTGGGTGTTAGGCATGAGAGGAGATGTTGTTTTTGCAGATCCAAGGAGCTTTGAGGTTGAGGGAAAAAAAAAAGAGATTTTATTGGATGTATTAGCACTGAGAAGGAATTTGGGATAAGAGTTCGTAGTCTGTCTATTTGGCTGAATGGTAATTAAGAGTTTGACTTTGTTTATTTTTTTTCGGAAAAGCTGTGAAAAAGCTGTTTGTTGATTTCGGTTTTTGACTTCCGTCTCTGCGTTCATAGTTGCCGGCCTCTTTGTTTTTGCGCTTCGTATCAAGATGTCTTGGGCTTTTACCATGGCGCACAGGGTCTTTCAGGGAGAGATGATCAGTAGGAGGAGTGGTGCTATGCTCATCAAGCAGGTTGGCGGAGAATAGTGTTATCAGTGATCGAGAGGTCAGTGTGGGTCAGAGGTTTGTGAAAAAACGTTCGGGAAGCTTGGGAAAAGAGAAAGGTTATGAATGTCTAAGGCCTTAGATTACGACGAGTAAATATTTCGTTCTTTTGTCCAGGTTTTGTGATGTTGAGATGGAAGGAAAAGAATGGTCGGATTGGATCAGAATGCGTTCGTCGGTGCCAGAAACCGATGTGACAGATTTGAATGACGCATTAGTAATCAGCCAGTCTATAAAATATGACCTGATCTGTTTGCGTTGCTGCGTTTACAGTGAGAGAGAGAATGTTTGGGAAGAGGAAAGAGGAAAGACGTTTGACATCGGGAGAAAGACTGGTTGTCGTAAATGGAAGTTGAAGTCACCAAGAATTATTTAGTTTAGTGGGAGGCAGGCTTGTAGTGGTAGAGGAGTGACTGGATTCTTGGTGAAAAAGAGAAGATGTTTGGTTGCTTTTTACGGCTGGGTGGTGGACGGTTAAAGGCAGCTGATAGTAATAGAGTGGCCAGGAGGTAGGTTAGATTGATTTCGCAAACTTCAAAAGGGTTTCATGTGGGAGAATTGAAAGGTTTGTGACATGAAAAAAAGAAAAGATGGTTCCACTATGTTTTGAGAATGATGCAATCCCACCTCCTCTGAGAGGGTCGGGGGAAAATAAATGGGTTTTATATCAGGAGGATGTCAGCTGTTTTATTTTTGGCTCCTCATGGCCATTGTTGGTTTAAGCCAAGTTTTCCGGTGGAGGAAGGTTTAAGTCAATGTTTTTTTTTCAGAGATCGAAATATCAGATTGTACTCGGCTTTTCCATTTGGACAGACAGACTGCCATTGAACAAACACAACTTGAAGGAGATCTGAAGGAGGGTGGAGAGGTTGAAGATGAAAAGATGAAAGTGGGTGGCAGTTTGGATAATAGCATCAGAGGAAGGAAGAGGACGAAGGCGTTGGTGAGTGGGGGGAGATGCCGCTTAGCGGAAAAGAACTGACACAGAGTTTTTGGATGGTGAATCAGGAGTAGAAGATGGTGAAAGAACGCGTGTTGATCATGGGATTTCGGTTTTTTTGAAAACATCAGGATATACATCATAATCATCAGAACAAAAAACTTTATCAGAGTTACAAAACAGCAGAACAATTCAAAGCTGATAGGGGCGGGTGGACGGCTAGCATGGGTAGAAGCGTTGTCAGGGGTGACAGAATTGACGTCAGAGGTGAGGGGCGGAGACAGAGGATCGAGTGGAAGCCCACATGGCGATGACGTCTGCTGCCCGTGTTCCCGTTGGTTTCTGCGGGATTAATGCCTAAGTGTGTTTAAAGCTGCTTAATAGCAGGAGCAAGCGTGTATGTTTTTGACAATTTCAGGTGCGAGCATAGCCTCTAATGTCCGCAGGGTCTCACTGCCATGGTAGCAGAAAAACAACACACACTAGACCTTGATTGATGGGGGTGGTTTTAGTCAGTTCGTGAATTCACTGCAATTTTGTTGAACGGCAGTAGGGTCAGTTAAAAATGGGTCCGAGACCAGCGCAGTCAGGTAACACAATTCATTTAAGTCGAATCGAAAATTGTGAAAAATTCAAACAAAGAAAAAAATTTACATCAAAATATCTAAAAAAGAGATTTAAAAAGAAAAATGTTCTGACCAAATAATCGGGTAAAAAACACGAAAAAGGGAAGATGTAAAATTTTTTAAAAGGGAACCAGAAAAAACACACACACCCAGCTTCAAACCAGGCTACACCAGTGCTGCCGGGCGAAAGGCAGACACTTCCTTTTGTTTAAAAAGTAAAAGTGTTCTATTTTTATTTTTTTTTCGGGCTTTTTTCGTTAGTTTATTTACACGAGTTTTTTTTTTTTTCCTTTTTTTGTTTCGGGGAAAGGGTCATGATTGTCTTTGTATATTTTTATATCAAATGATTTTTTTTTTTTTTAAAAACCAACCCCCACGATTTAAATGAAAGCAAGGTTAAAACTCTGTTTTTTCCCCTGTGTCCCTCTTTAAACTTTTAAAAAATTTGTACAGACAAAAGCGCTCTTCTTATTTTCTCTCCCCTTCTCTTCTCTCCTTTCTCTGCGCTATTTTTTCTTCCTTTGGATGAAACCATTAACCGGGGGTCTTTTGTGTAAACGTAGCAAAACGTTTTGCAACCTTTTTAAAACCTGTTCCCTTTTTGAAAGAGTAGGCCATCGTGCGCCAGTGAGAACGAATGACAAAAATGTACCACTGCATACACACCGGACTTTATGTAAAAAAAACCACCCCAACATTATCCTCGAAATAAAAGAAAAGATAATGTCATGTTTATAATAATAATAAATAATTAATAATATCTAAAGATAAATCTAAAACAAAAAACAAAATAATAATAATAATAATAAATAATTAAAGATGTGAATGTCAATGCTGTGCTGCTGGGCCCCTGCTGTACTACAACAAAACAACAACAACAATACTACTACTACTCTTTTTCTATTCTATACTATATACAATACTACTTATAAAAATAATCTGGTGAATCTATAAAACTCCTTCCCCTTGGCCAAAATCAAGTAGTTGAGGTAGTTCAAGTAAAGAGACTTTTTTCACTCTTTTTTTTTTTGGGGGTCAGAAATGGAAAAGCTTCAGGTCCCCACCCCCTTTCCCCTTTTTACAAAACCCCCTCAGCAATCGATGTGATATAGGGCACGTGCATAGTTCGGGGATATGTAGGGGGTTTTTTTTTGGGTAGCTATTGTAAAGTACTGAAAATTTTTTCTCTCTCTATCTCGTTTTTCTGTTGCTTGTGTTTTTTTTCCATGCCTCGTTCTCCCTTTTTCCCTTGTTTGATTTTCTGTTCCCTTGAGTGCTTTCATATTCGCTTCAGGTCTTCTTCATCATCTGCTGCGATCAAGTGGGGTGTGTGGTGTGGGGGAATGGGGGGGGGGGGGGGGAGTCGGGTATTTTTTTCCCCGGATATCTATGTTTAACTTTTAAGGAAGGGGGGAAATGGTTAAAGGGGGTTTGCCTGCCAAAAAAAGGGGGGGTTTGGGGTTCCCCCCCCCCCCTTTTTAGTTTGAAAAAAATCGAAAATTTAAAGCCGTCCTTAAGGGGGCTTAAACCCAAAGGCCCCCGGCAAAATAAACATTTCCCTTTTAAATTCCGTTTTTCGAAAAGAGGGGTTTTTCGGGGAAAAGTGACAAAAGTAAAAAAAAACAAGGGGATCTTTTGAAAAAAAAAGGGGGGGGGGGGGACCCTTTCCCCGGGGGGGGGGGGGGTTTTTTTTTTTTTTTTTTTTTAAATGGGGTTTAAAAAAATTTTTTTTTAAAGGGGGGGTTTTGGGGGGGGGGGGGGGGGGGGGGAAAAAAAGTCGGGGGAGGTTAAAAAACACTTAAAATAAAAAAAAATTTTTTTTTTAAAGGGGGGGGGGGAAAAATGCCCCCCCTTTTTTTTGTTTTTTGGGGGTTAAACCAAAACAAAACGTCCTTTTTAACGGGGAAACCCCCAAAAAAAAATTTTTTTTCCCCCCCCCACCCCCCCGGGGGGGGCCTGGCGGCGGGCACTGTACGGCTGAAGCTCTGCATTTTTATTCGTGAGAAGCTTCACCAAGGTGGTGAGGTTTATTTTTGGCTGGTTAGTAGGGGAAAAAGTTGGGTGGGTACGTGGGTGAGGAGGGGTGGGGGGGGGGGGGAGGAGTGGGGAAGGGTTTGGGTGGGTTTGGGAGGGGTTTTGGGGGATGGGTGGGTGGGGGGGGGGAAGAGAGGGGGGGGGGGGGGGGTGTTTTTGATGTGTTTTAGGGGTGGGATTGGATGTGGTGAAGGGGTTGGGGTGGGTTTGATTGGGGTTTGGGGGTGGTGGTGGGGGGGTGGGGTGGTTTTTGTGGTGTTTGTTTGTGTGTGTTTTTTGTTGGTGTGGTGGTTGTGTGTGTGTGGGGGTTTTTTGTTTGTTGTGTGTGTGGGGTTTTTATGAGTTTTGGGCAAACCATGTTTGAGGGGTTAATTCATCAACCCCAGGTTACACATTTGGTTTGTTTCAGTCCCATAAATGTTACAAAGGTTATTGTAGCAGCAAAGCCGTATCACACAAGGAAGCCATTTTGTCACTATTACTATTATTATCTGAAATACTTTTTACCCATTTGGACAGTGTGAAAACCGTAAATTTTTAAAGAGATTTTTTTCACTTTGTTTTGTTTGTTTTTTGCGTTTTAGGTTGAGAAAGATTGAATATCACAACAACAAATTTGTAAAAAAATAGGTAACATAGATAAAGTATTTCCGTCTGCTAAAAAGTTAGACGGAAAAGTAAGTCAATCAAAAACCCCGTAATCGCCCATAAAAGGGCAATTACAATATGACAGGCAGTTTGATACTTTTCCCAAAAATCTCGGAGCCAAAAGAGAAATGTAAAGCTCAATTGTGCTGGAAAAAAAATAAAATCAACGCTTGTTCCTGTTTTTGATAAAGTGTTTTTTGCAGGATTTCAAAGCTTTTTTGGTTGAAGCTGGTTTTCGTAGCTTCAGTTTTGGGATTAAGACCAATAGAATTTTACTTTAAACCATCAATGTCCTTTTGTAAAATGATGTTTGCTTGTTTTGTTGTTGGTAAAAGGGGGTTTTTTATTACGAAAAAGGGCAATAAAATATTCTGGAATCTAAATCTGAATTAACTTTTCAAATGTTTAACCATTAAGATCTTAGACAGAAACCTTTTTTTTTCATTGTCCAAAAGGTTAGGATGGTAGCTTTTTTCCCTACTCATGTCCTGTCTTTTTAAGGGGGGAGGGGAAAGCCTGGTGGTTAGGCTTTAAGTTTGGGTTTTTTTTCCGATCTGGCGGCCCGAGTTCGCCCCCGGGTTCGAATCCCTCGAGTGCCCGTTTAAAGGTTTTTCCCCCCCTGGAGTTAAAGTAGTCGGATTTTTTGCACTCCTGCAAGCCCTTCGGATGAGACATCTGTCAGAGGCCGGTGAAATCTTGCCACATGTTAAAACCCGCTCCCCCTCTCTGAAGGTGGCCTTATGTGATAAATGAATAATAACGAAAAAGGGAGGGCTACGCCTTCTTCATTGGACCCTATCACCGAATCCGTGGCTTGGTTTCCCATGAAGTCGGAAGATGGGGAAAAAAGACCGGAGCCATGGAGGGGGGGGTATGTCATTGTTTTGGGGGAGCGGCGGCCAGCGCCCACG
Organism: Rapana venosa; assembly: GCA_028751875.1. Classification (NCBI taxonomy): domain Eukaryota; kingdom Metazoa; phylum Mollusca; class Gastropoda; order Neogastropoda; family Muricidae; genus Rapana; species Rapana venosa. Next base: position 42,230,023 of record CM054149.1, on the reverse strand, counting down.
GGGCTGGGAAAGGGCCGACGGGTGAGACTAGAATTAAATTTTCAAACCTTTGGTTATCTCACCTTCCCTGAATTCACTTTAAATTTTTATGACGCTCAATCACATAATGGTTGATTGCAGGAGAGTTCAATTTCTTGTGTCTGAAATAAATTTATTAACCCTCCCAAAAAAAAGGAAAACCGTTTTTAATGTCGGTATTTTACGAAAAGTTATTTAAAACTGAAACGCGACTGCAGGGGTGAAAACATGAGAATGCCCAGTTTTTTCTAATAGTAGAGGTTTTAGAATGAGGGTTTAGTTTTTTAAAAAAGCCCCTTTTTTAAAGAGATCGAAACAAAATTGCTTCTTGATATTCGTCGGGGGGAAAAGAATCCCACGGTTGATAATCAAAAAAAATCTAAAAATCGAAAACCTGATCCCCCCTGCTAAAAATGGTCCTAGCAAAAAAAGTGGGGAGATGCAATGGGACTCTTTTCGTGGTGGAGTGTTAGTATTTAATGGATCGAGGGGTTTGTAAGGTAACCGCTTGTTGAAAGCCAAAAGCCCGGGTCGGAAGTGTGGGGTGGTTCGATCCCAGTTTGGGGCCCCGAAATTTTTCCCTCCATCCATTACCCCACGAGTGGTGGTCTGGGTGCTGTCTTTCGGATAGACAATAACCCGGGTTTCTCGTGCTTACCTTAATTATTACGGACTTAAAACAAACCCCCGGCAACAAGAAAAGGAGTTTTTCCCTGGCAACTTTTTGTGAAAAAAGCCCATAAAAAGAAAAACCCCATTTAAAAACATTTGCACTCAAGAAAGGGGAAAAAAAATGGGTGGGCGCTGCTTTGTGGAAAAGCTGCTCTCCCGGGGGGGGGCAGCCTAAATTTCGCGCGGGGAAATCTGCCGTTTTTTTTAAAAGTGGTCTAAAGAAAAAATGGGGCGGTAGTCAGTGGTCGGGGGCATCGCTTCCCCGTCAAGTTAAAGCGGGTCGAGCGGGTTTCCAGTTGGTGGTGACTTTTTTCGCGTTTTGGCTTCAGTCATTTCCCCCCAGTTCACCCAGCTGTAAATGGCTACCGCCCTCTTTAGGGTCGGGGAAGGTAAAGCGCGAGGGAGGGAGAGGGGCGCCCCCCTAAATATGCTGGCCCTATAGAAGTGAGGTCTCTGACGCTCGCCCCCCTACGACCTTATGGTTAGGGGACCCCCTTTTACCTTTCCTCCCTTTACAAGACAAAGCAAATTCTATTTGCTTTTGGAAGGTTTGGGCCGTTCAGTGCCCCGAAACATGTCTTCTCTCGCTCCTGAATCCACGGTAGGGTGACCGTGACCGCGGGCCAACATCCTGTCGTTGGTGAGGGGAGGACAGCCCAAACAACGAAAGGCCATTGCGAAACCCGCGAGCTGCAAAGCCAACGTCAACGTCTTCGCCGTGGGTTTTGGGGGCAGTAAACGTGGTGGGTGGCCCCAGGCCATGCCTCCCCCAAAGCCCCAAACGCTTCAAGAAACTTTTTATGCCCTGGCAAATCCCAGGGGCCCTTGGGGGCGGCTTGCAAGGTTGGTTTTCTTTTGGGGGGGGGGGGGGGGGGGGGGGGGCCTGCGTGTGTTTCTGGGTGTATGGGAGCTGGAGTTTGTGTGTCATCTTTGCAGGAACGTTTAGGTTGTGGGGAATGTAAATTTTACGATAACTCTGAACAAAACAGTGATAGAGCGACTGCGAAGTGGTCGTCGTCTCGAAGTAGGAGTAGTAGTGGGAGAGGGGACAAAAGAAGCAGCAGAGTGGTAGTGCAGTCATGTATGGGTGTGTGTAGTGTAGTAGTTAGTTGAGTAGTAGTAGAGTAGAAAGTTAGTTGAGAAAGTAGGGGAGTGCAGGTGGGGTTTTGGTAGCAGTACTTGTTGTATTTTGTAGTAGTAGTAGTATTTGTAGTATTAGTAGTTTTAGTATTAGTAGTAGTAGGAGAGGAGGAGAGCAGCAGAGGGAGAGCGGGACAAAGTGGGTGTTGTAGTTGTAGAGAGTAATTTAGTAGTAGTAGTGTAGAGTTGTTTTAGGGGGTGGTTAGTAGTAGTAATGTATTTTGTTTTGAAAAGTATTTTTAGTGTAGTAGTAGGGGCCGGCGGCGGGGCGGCGGCGGCGGTAAGTGTTGGTAGGGTGGTGGTGGGGGGGTTGTTAGTAGTATTTTAGTAGTAGTAGTAGAGAGTAGAGCACAGAAAGGGCGAGCGAGACGTAGTAGGAGAGAGAGGGGAAAGGCTAGAGGGGTTAGAGTGCAGCAAGCAGCAGCAGTAGCAGAAACAGAAGCGCAGCAGCAATAGCAGGCGAATAGCACTCCCGCAGCAGTAGAAGCGTAGCAATACCAAAACAACAAGAGCTTTGACGGGATTTACACCGTTTTTAAAAGGTTTTTTTTGAAAGTTTTTTCCGATTTCACCTTTCAAACCACAGTTAGGTGAGAAAATTAAAATTAACCATTTGCTCTTTATCGATAACAATAAGGGATGAGGGGATGGTGATGATGATGATGGGGATGATGATAAAATGATGATGATGATGATCTAGGGAAATTTACATGCATGATTTTCGTAAAGAGAAATCAAAGCGTTAAGGCAGTTGAAAATAATCGGTTCCTGCTGATTTTTTTCTTATTTTAAACCAGCAGATAAGTACGCAGTATTTTAAAAAAAACACTGATTTTTAAAAGTTTCCCAAACAAAAGAGTAGAGGGGAGGAGAGAGAGGGTTTTTTGGGGGGGTGGGGAAGAAAGAAGAGGGCAGAAAGAAGAAGAGAAAAGGACAACAAACAACAACACACACACACACACACAAAACCACACACCCCCCAAATCGACAACCCCACCCCAGGTCGACGACACACAAGAAATAGACAAAAAAAGACAGACGGGGAAGAGAACCCAAAAATTAAAAAAAGGCAAAAAAACTTTTTGGGAAAAGAATAGGATATAAAAAAAAAAAAAAAAGAAAATACAAAAAACTCGTCACGTGGGTATTGCAGTGAAAGGCAAATGGCCCTGGGGATCTAAGCCCCCGCACCAAGTCCTGTGGAGGCGGACCCCGTAAGAGAGAGGACCTGCATGACCCCCCCCCGCCAACGGAGGAGCCGACTGCCAGGGCCCCGACGGGAAAAAACAACCCGCAATGCGCGGCCTGTCCCCCAACCCCTCCCCCCCACCCCTATCCCCCACACACCCCTCCCTGGTAAGTGGTAAGGAAAAGGGGGGGGGGGTTGGGGGGGGGTCAAAGTTGTGTGACTGGTGATTCTTGATTTATTTGGTTCCCTTTCCCCTTTAATCTTGGGGACAGGGTAGCTCAGTGGTCGAGCCTCGCTTTCCCCAAATAAGGTTAAGCGTTTGAGTGTGGTCCCAAGTGGAAGGGGACGTTTGCGCGCCCTTTGGGTTTATTACAGGCCCCCAGTTTACCCAGCTGTAAATGGGTACCTGCCCCCTTTAGGGGAGGGGGAAGGTAAAACTTGAGGGGGAGGGATGGGCGCCGCCTCAATATGTGGCCCTAGGAAGCTGAAGGTTTTTGAACGGCTTTAGCGACCCACCTTTATTTTTGCCTTTTTACCTTTACTCGGGGGAAGTCGCGTAAGCCCTGTCTGAAAAATGTAGGGAGTGGTTGGATCGGTGGGAAAAAATTGAGAAAGTCCGCGTCTTTAGGTTTGGATTGGCCCACATGCGGGGGTTCAGAAAAAGCCTAGTGGTTAGAAAATCGCGCTCGTGCTGATTTCCGGGGGTGAGCACCCCTTTTTGGGACTCTACCCGCAGTTAACATAGTAATCCACCCCCCAAAAGCCTTCGTGAGATGTAAAAGAGGGACCCCTTTTTCCAAAACCCCGAAAATCTCGTGCAATGTTAAAAAAACCCTTCCCCTTTTGGAGACTAGGCCCCTTTGCCCGGTGGAAAGATGCAAAAATATTATAAAAAAATAATAACAAAACCCCATGACACAGGTGTGTGTGAGAACCCCCTCCCCCAGTCGGAATCCAGGCCCTTTTGGCGGGTTTTAAAAAAATGGTGGCATCTCAGACTCTACCTTGGGTGCTCCCAGAGGCAGTTCCCCCGGTGGCGTCCCCTGTGCTCCGGCCAACTTTTTAGAGGTCGAGACTCCCCCCTCCCTCGCTCTTCCCCGGGGGGAAAAAGTCTTGTGATCCGAGAGAAGGGGGTGGGGGAGCAAAATAAAACTAACCTGGGGGAACCTTGAAGTTTAGCCGAAGAACGAAGAAAAGACTGCTTCTCGTGTGGAGATTTTGTGTTGTTATTTTTTTTTTTTAAATTACTTTGTTCGGGTTTGGTTTGGTTGGTGTTTTTGAATGCTAAATTCTCATGTTTATTCCCCAAACTTTCTTACATGGGCCTGACGTTTTTTTCGACTCTACGGACAAAAAAAAGATCGGAGCATGACATTGACACAAAAAGTATTTTGTGGTGTTGTTCTGCATGTAACTTTGGGGGAGGGCAGCGCGGGGGAGCCTTTGGTTCAGGTTGCGCTCCCAAATTCACCCCCCCCCCCCCCAAAAACCCGGGGTTCGAGCCCCTACCTGTACCGTTCAAGGAGATTTTCCCCCTGGAGTTAAAACGTACAGGGTCTTTTCCCGGAAAACCATTTTTGGGTGAGGGCCCCGTGTGCGAACGCAGCGAATATTTTTACCTATTTAAAAAAACCCTTTGCGTTCGGAGAGTAGGCCATTTTATCTGGAAGAAGGATGATATATCCGACACGGTCCCTTGAGGAAATATGAAAAGGTTAGACAAAAAAAAATTGGTAAGAACTACTTGTAGAACAGCAAAAAAACCCTTCCCAGAGATTCGGTTTGGACCCCTACCCAAAATAAACGAAAACAGAATTGGTTTTAAAAGCAACTCTTCGCACAGTTTCTAATGGCTTTTCTGAAAAAACTAAGAGAAGAAGGGGAAAAAGAGAGAGAGGAGAGAGGGAGAGAGAGAGAGAGGAGGGGAGGAGAGAGAGAGGAGAGAGAGAAGGAAGAGAGAGAGAGAAAAAGGAAAAAGAACGGAGGAGAGGAGGAGAAAGAAAGGGGAAAAAGAAGATGAAGGAGGAGGAGGAGAAGAGAAGAAAAGAAGAAGGGAGGAGGAAGAAAGGGGGGAAGGAGGGAGGAGGAGAAAAGAAGAGAAGGAAAAAGGAGGAGGAGAAGAAGAGAAGAAGCGAAGGGAAGAAAAGAAAAAAAAACAAACCTACAGAAAAACATTAAAAATTTTCTCCTCTCCTCTCTCTCTCTCTCTCTCTCTCCTCTCTCTCTCCTCTCCTCTCTCTCTCTCTCTCTTCTCCTTCTCTCTCCCCTTTTTCTCCTTTTCAGGATGCGGGTGCAGCCCGCAGACATCTGTTCATTTGGACGCTACCCAATCAGTTTCCCCGGAAAACTTCAGAAGGTGAAGGATTTTGTCAACGACCCGTGGACGGTTCAAATCGGCCCGACGCATGAGATCGCCTCTTCACCTCACCAAAGGGGCCAGCCCGTCTTTACCCCAACACCTTTTTCCACCAAAAAGGTTTGGGAGAGGTTCGTCAACATTTTGTCAGGCTTGGTGAGTGGGGGGGAAAAAAATTGAGATCGGTGGGCTAGAGGTAACGGCTTGCCAGAAAGCGAAAAAATCCCGGGTCAGAAAGTGTTTCGTGGGTTTTATTCCCGTTTGGGGCCAGAAAAACTCCTTCCCTCCCTGGAGGGGGTTGGGTTTAGTCTTTTTGGGTTTTAGACGTAACGAGGTCCGTGTGTTTCACAAAAATTTTTTAGGCACGTAAAAACCCGTGGCAAAATTTGTGTGGGAAAATTGTAGAAAAAAGTACTTAAAAGGGAAAAAAAATTATGTTGAGACAGGGAAAAAAAAAAAAAGAATAATGGGTGGCGCTACTCTTTTCGCGTAGGCTTCCCGGGAGAGCAGCCCAATTCACGCGAGGGAAAACTGACGTGATTCAAATGGTTGAAAAAAATCCAGATGAAAAAAAAATTTTTTGTATAATTTGACTTTTCCCTTTTATAGTGATGTTAACTCAGTCATTTCCTCTTTGTTCTTGGTTTGGAAATTCATGTATAAATTTTGGCTGATTGTTGGGTTTAGTTGGTGATGAAAGCAGATTTTCAATATGTGTCATGATGGAATTCCCCTTTTTAGATGTGGAGAAATGACCATTTT
>CM054149.1:42217941-42223386 GCA_028751875.1 Rapana venosa | reverse complement strand
CAAAACTATGAATCTGTATCAAAACTGGAGACTGTATTGTGAGTTGTAAAGGGAAGTGTGCTAAGTCATCATGACGATGTACAACGCTGGCATTCAGCTCTCCTTTCTGGGGAAGCTGAAGAACAAGAACGAGACCACATACACCAAGAGGAGAGGGGTCCGGAGTAGCCACAGTGTCCGATACAGCCACTTCGGCCATGCCAACAGTGGAACTGTAGGTATTCTTCGTTTTTTTGTTTTCATGTGTGTGTGGGGGGGGGGGGGGGTGGGGGGTGGAGGGGGAGGGGGTAGGTGTGTGGTATATGTTGGGGGGGGGAGTAGGTGTGTGTATGGGTATGTGTGTGTGTGGGAGGCGGGGGAAGGGGGGGGTTGGATGGTGAGTGTGAGTGTGAGGGGGTAGGGGTGGGGGGGTGGAGGTGGATGGTGAGTGTGTGTATGTGTGTGTGTGTGTGTGTGTGTGTGTGTGTGTGTGTGTGTGTGTGTGTGTGTGTGTGTGTGTGTGTGTGTGTGTGTGTGTGCGTGCGTGTGTTTATTTATTTATTTTTATTTTATTCTTTTTATATCGAGGATAATTGAATAAGCACTTATGTGCTTTTTTTTTTACATCAAGTCCCCGTGTGTATGCGGTTTTGTCAATTCTGTCATCTGGTCCCACCGGCACATAATGGCCTACTCTTAAGAAAAGGGGGAACAGGATTTAACGTGTGCGCAAGATGTTCTGTGTGTGTGTATGTGTGTGTGTGTTTGTGTGTGTGTGTGTTTGTGTGTGTATGTGTGTGTGTGTGTGTGTGTGTGTGTGTGTGTGTGTGTGTATGGTGTTCTAGTTTGATAATGGTTGTTGTGGCAGTTGTGTTGGTGGTGAGTAGTCAATGCCTATGTATGTGTGGGGTAGGGGGAGGGGGGTCCATTTTTAATTACCTTCTTCTTCTTCCTCTTCTTTGCTTTCCTTGCACTTGTTGTGACGTGATATGTCTCAACATGGAACGGTCAAACAAGTGAATAAAACGACAACAGATCATTCGAAAGATTGTTTATTCTTTTTTTTCAAAAAAGTAACTTATCTTTAGGGTCAGGTCAGAGACTCCCTCTGCTACTGGTAACCATGTAACCCAGTACCACCTGCCACATGTGGGGAGTAAACCCAATCAAAAAATCCGACCTGGAGAGGGATGGGCTCCGCCAGGTTTGATTTGCCCAAGATACACCCATGACAAAGACAGCCAGAATTTCCATACCGGATCGGTCGTCGCCCGGGTTACCAAGGACCGCGCCTTCTGTTGCTCATCAGGACAGATGTCGAAAGTATGCTACTGATGTAAAACACAGCAAAATTCGTGCCAGAAACAACACCATCATTGGCACATGGAATGTACGGACACTAAGAGCTGCAGGCAAAGTGGAAGAACTGACACATGAGATGTCCAGATATCAATGGCACATCCTTGGGCTCTGCGAAGTAAGGTGGAAAAACATGGGAGAAACAACGACCCAGAAAGACCACAAATTATACTACAGTGGAAAACAGGATAAACATGAACACGGCATGGGGTTTCTCGTTCACAAAGACATCGTGAACACCGTCATGAGCTGTCAGCCTGTGTCCAGCAGACTTATTACCATCCGTTTGAGAGCAACCCCCTTTAACATAACTGTAGTACAGGCATACGCCCCTACATCAGACTGCACAGATGAAGCCATAGAAGAATTTTATGACCAGCTACAAGAGGTTCTGAATCAAACTCCCAAGAAAGACATCCTCGTTGTGCAAGGTGACTGAAACGCCAAGGTAGGAGAAGATGCATGGAAAGATTGGGAGGGCGTTTGTGGGCCACATTGTAATAACCAATCAAATGAAAGAGGCTTGAGACTCCTGGAGTTTGCCAGTAACAACCACCTCCAGCTAGTGAATACACTTGGCCCACACAAGAAATCCAGGAAATGGACATGGCATAGCCCAAATGGAGAACAACACAACCAAATAGATTACATCATGGTGAAAAGACGGTTTCAGTCTAGCGTTAACATCGCACAGACACGAAGTTTTCCAGGAGCAGACATAGGGAGTGATCATGATCTTGTGATGATGACTTTCCGACTACGTCTAAAGAAAATCCACAAGCGGAACAACATCAGGATCAAATTTGACCTCGAGAAGCTGAAGGACCCAGAGGTAGTAGAAATTGTTCAAGCAAGGATAGATGGAAAGTTTGCAGCACTCACTGTGATAGACTCAGACATAGATACACTGACGAATAGTTTCAATACAGCAGTGACTGAAACAGCAAGCGAGCTTCTTGGCAAACACCGACCAGTCAAAAAACCATGGGTCACACCTAACATCCTACAACTATGCGACAAGCGTAGAGAGTTGAAGAAAAAGAAAAATGACACAAAAGAAAGAGCAGAACAATATAGGGCAGTTAACAAAAGAATCAGGAAGTCCATGACGGAGGCAAAAGAGAAATGGATCGGTGAACAGTGCCAAGATATTGAAGAGAACATCAAGAAAAACAATAGCAAGAAAGCATATCAGCTGGTGAAAGACCTGACTAGCACAAAACAGGGAAAAGGTTTAACAATCCAAGACAAAAATGGGAAGTGTCTCACTGACGACCAGGATATTCTGAACAGATGGACAGAATACTGCTCCGACCTGTATAACTATAGAACCGCAGGAGATCCAGATGTCCTTAATGTACCAGCAAGCAAAGACACAGACAGTCACCCTATCCTCCGAGAAGAAGTGGAAACAGCAGTCAGATCGCTGAAAAAGGGAAAGTCAGCAGGGGCTGACAACATTCCAGCTGAGTTGGTTCAAGCTGGAGGGGAAGCCATGATCAGCGCCCTACTAAGAATCTGCAACAAGATCTGGCAGACAGGAAAATGGCCAACACCATGGACACAGTCACTCATCATCACCCTCCCCAAGAAAGGAAATCTACATCAACGCCATAATTACCGCACAATCAGCCTCGTATGCCACCCAAGCAAGGTCATGCTGCAGATAATATTGAATAGACTGAAGCCACAAGCAGAGACCATCATTGCTGAGGAACAAGCAGGTTTCAGAGCAGGGCGCAGCACAACCGAAACAGATACTATGTGAGCGGTACCTTCAACATCAACAAGACCTTTACCACGTATTTATCGATTTTAAGAAGGCATTTGACAGGGTGTGGCATGCAGCTTTGTGGGCAACCATGAATTTGTTCAGCATCAATGCAAACCTGATCAGAGTCATCAAACAGCTGTACAGCGAGGCCACCAGTGCAGTGTACTACAACAACAACATTGGAGAATGTTTTCGAACAACAGTTGGAGTAAGGCAGGGTTGTCTACTCTCACCCACTCTTTTCAACATCTTCCTTGAGAGAATCATGGCTGATGCACTGGAACATCATGAAGGATCAGTCAGCATTGGTGGCAGAACGATCACAAACCTCTGCTTCGCAGATGACATTGATAGAATAGCAGGATCAGACAAAGAGCTTGCCAGCCTAACAGAACACTTGAATAAGGCCTCCAAAACATACGGCATGGAAATCAGTGCAGAGAAGACCAAACTGATGACTAATAACACCAACGGCATTAGCACTGATATCAGGGTTAATGACCAGAAGCTGGAAACAGTTCAAAGCTTCAAGTACCTGGGAGCCATTGTATCAGACCAGGGATTCAAGCCAGAAGTAGTATGCAGGACTGCACAGACAATAACAGCTTTGTCAAAACTAAACACCATCTGGAGAGATAAAAATATCTCACTTATCCCCAAGATCAGACTAATGCGCTCCCTTGTCATATCCATATTTCTGTATGCCTGTGAATCATGGACCCTGACTGCAGATTTGGAGAGAAGAGTACAGGCGGTGGGGATGAGATGCTTTCGGAGACTTTTTGGCATCTCCTACAAAGACCACATAAGCAACGAAAGCGTGCATAACAGAATCCAGCAAACCATTGGACCCTATGAGAACCTTCTAACGATCGTGAAAAAACGTAAACTTAAATGGTATGGGCATGTCACAAGATCCAAAGGACTTGCAAAGACAGTTCTACAAGGCACTGTCCAGGGAGGAAGAAGAAGAGGCAGACCAAGGAAGGGCTGGGAGGATAACATCAGCGAATGGACAGGCCTAGAACTCAACAAAACCCTGAGAAAGGCAGAACAGAGAGAGGAATGGAGGGAACTGGTTGTTGAGTCTTTGAGGGTGCCCCCACGGTCGTCAGACTACGGGACAGATAGATAGATAGAACTTATCTATTGCCGTCGCAATCAGTACATCTATTGATACTAAACCAATTCTTTATTATTGCACAGCGTGAGGTACTGAAGAGTTGTGACAAAGTGCATCAGCGTGCTTTGTCATAATCCGCAATTCAAAACAAATTCCTTAGCAAAAATAAAAACACAGCAAGCAAAGTCTCTCCTTGCAGTGCTTAGTTCATATTTCTGACAGGTTTAGATAGCTTTCCTATAATACGAACCACATCAACTTTTCAAAACATATATTGTCGATAGCGTCAACAACTTATTTAAATTGGTTATATAAAAGTTTGTCAATTTTAAAAAGTCGATCAATTTTACATAATATTTTTTTCTAAAAGAACTGGCAATATAAACATGGAATATATGTTAAGATATGTTTACACCAGTATGACAATCGCCTCAATCTTTTTTTTCTTCTTTTTTACTGTTCCGCCCGTATTCGCTCTCAGTAGCCTTGTTTTGCATTTCTGGATAACCTTAGTACATCCGGGTTAGCTTCAGATACCGGATAATCCATTTTTAGTACTCGTGCGCCTTTCAGTTTTAAGCTTGCATTGCCATGTAAAACAATGGGGTGTTGACCCACAGAAAAGCAAGACATCTCTAATTCAACCTGCCATGCCGAAGTCAGATGCGCTTGGCCTGACTTTCCAGGCGCTTAACTGCAGTTCAATGCATTGTCGCTCGTATGATAGACAGCAATAGTTACTGTCTGAGCTTTTGGCAAAGAAGAATGCGAAGAAGGAGGAGAAGAAGAAGAAGAAGAAGAAGAAGAATGCAAAGAAGAAGAAAAGAATGCGAAGAATGCGAAGAATGCGAGAAGAAGAATGCGAAGAATGCGAAGAATGCGAGAAGAAGAATGCGAAGAATGCGAAGAATGCGAGAAGAAGAATGCGAAGAAGAAGAAGAAGATGCGAAGAAGAAGAAGAAGAAGAAGAATGCGAAGAAGAAGAAGAAGAAGAAGAAGAAGAAGAAGAAGAAGAAGAAGAAGAATGCAAAGAAGAAGAAGAAGAAGAAAGCGAAGAATGCGAAGAAGAAGAAGAAGAAGAATGCGAAGAAGAAGAAGAAGAATGCGAAGAATGCGAAGAATGCGAGAAGAAGAATGCGAAGAATGCGAGAAGAAGAAGAAGAAGAAGAAGAAGAAGAAGAAGAAGAAGAATGCGAGAAGAAGAATGCGA
>CM054149.1:42205441-42215441 GCA_028751875.1 Rapana venosa | reverse complement strand
GGGGAAGGTGGCAAATAAATAAACCAACAACAGAGGATAAAGAGAAGAAGATCGAATTGGAGGAGATGAAGGGAGAGAGAGAGAGAGAGAGAGAGAGAGGAGAGAGAGAGAGGAGAGAGAGAGGAAGAGAGAGAGAGAGAGAGGGAGCAGGGAAGGGGGGGGGGGGAGAGGGTGGGGGTAGGTGGCACAACAGAGTATACAGCAAAGAAGATTGATGTGGAGGAAGAAGAGGTGGAGGAGGAGGATGAGAAGGATGAGGAGAAGGAGAGGGAGACAGACAGAACAGGCAGGCAGACAGACAGATAGACAGGCAGGCAGACAGACAGACAGGCAGACAAACAGATAGACAGACAGACATACAGGCAGACAGACAGACAGACAGACAGACACAGGCAGACACACAGACAGACAGACACAGGCAGGCAGGACAGACAGACAGACAGCTCTGAACAGATTCTAGTGTAGACTTCATGAGCCTTTGGCTACAATACATACAGAGAGCAGAGCAAAAGGGCAAATTAGGGGGTAGGGGGGATAGAGACATGCAAAAAAAGGAATTACTACAATTTCATCAAGTTGGAGAGAGAGAGAGAGAGAGAGAGAGAGAGAGAGAGAGAGAGAGACAGACAGACAGACAGACAGACAGACAGGCAGACAGACAGACAAGCAGACAGAGAGACAGGCAGACAGACAGACAAACAGACAGACAGACAGGCAGACAGACAGGGCAGAATGAACAGACAGACAGACAGACAAACAGACACAGAGAGATACATATAGACAGACAGACAGACTGACAAAGACAGAGGGAGACATAGAGAAGTAGGGAATCGAACCATGAAAATTAGTCAGAGTAGGTTGCTTTAAAAAATAAAAAAATCATTTTTGGCAGGAAAATAAGAGCTTTCGAACACAACAGAAACTGTCTGCGCACATTTATTTCCACCTTTTTGAATTTACTTAAACAAACGCTGATTTCTATTTCCAGCGATTCTTGATCAGTGTACTGATGTATAGTGGTGTTGTTTGTGTGTTCACGTGAAGTGTTTGCGTACATTTATTTCCAGCTTTTTGAATTTATTTAAAACAGACACACGTTCATAAAAATGAAAGAATGAAATAGAAACAGACGTTTGCGTTAATAAAGTAAACAAACGCTGATATCTATTCCCAACGATTCCTTTCTTGAAGATGGGCATGCAGGAGATTAGTGTATTGATGTATAATGATGGTGGTGTTGTGTGTGTGCTCACATGCCCATTTTGTTATTGTCATGTGAACGCCCTTAGCGCTGTGTCAACAGCCGTTTGGGTGTGCCCAGTGTCCGTCCTTTTGTGGTAATGATGTTGACGTTAATAATAATAATAATAATAATGATAATATAATAATAATAATAATGGGGAGGAGGAACAGGAGAATACACGTACACAACGCATTGTGTTTATTATATATATATATAATATATATATATATATATATATATATATATATATATTATATATATATATATATTATATATAATATATATATATATATATATATTCATTCAGAGGAAGCTTCAGGTGGAAGCGAAAATTTGCTGATGACGGAAATAAAAGGAGAAATGAAGCTGAGCATAGTTTGTGTTTTTATTGCCATTTTACTATTTCACCTCAACTGTGTGCTTGAAGGGAGTGGTGCCCAGCAGAATTGTGGGTTTTTATCAAGACAATTATACATATATATATATATATAGAGAGAGAGAGAGAAGAGATAGACAGAGAGATAGATAGATAGATAGATTGTTAGATAGATAGATAGATAGATAGATAGATAGATAGATAGATAGATAGATAGATAGATAGATAGATAGTAGATAGATAGATAGATAGATAGATTGTTAATAATAATAATAATAATAATAATAATGTAATAATAATAATAATAATAATAATAAATGGAACTTATATAGCGCTATATCTTGCAAAGACAAATCAAAGCGCATGCATTCAACGTAATCTTAACACAGTCATGCAATCAATGATAAATAAATAAAGTTTAAACAAACAGATATTTACAAACATGGTGCGATGCAGACAAAATCTATGAAAGAAATTTTCAATAGTCAAATGTTTTCAAAAGCACACACACACTCGCACAGGCCGTATACTTTAGCAGGGTGATAGGACATGGGTTAGATATGAAACAGGAGGGGGGAAATATTAGGTTTGAAATAAATATGTCTTGAGGCTGGATTTAAAAGTCTCATAACTAGGTTTCTGGCGAAGAGAGAGAGGGAGCTCATTCCAGGTAAATGGACCCGAAATAGAGAATGGCGGCGGCCAACAGTGGATTGGTTGAATCTAGGTATTGTAGGCACAAGGTATCTGTAGTAGAGCGGAGGGAACGTGAAGGGTGTACAGGTTAAGACATTCACATAGGTAGGAGGGTGCAGTTTTGTGGAGACATTTGTAACAGAGGGTACTGAGCTTATAATCTACTCTCTGTGGCACAGGCAGCCAGTGGAGAGATCGTAAGAGAGGGGTAATGTGCTCAGATTTTTTCTCTCTGAGAACTAGTCGAGCTGCGGAGTTTTGTATACGTTGAAGGGAGTGGATAGATGATGCTGGCAGACCAGACAAAAGAGAATTGGAATAGTTCAGACGTGAAAGAATGAGAGAAGTGACAAGTTTGGCTGTTGCATCGGTGGACAGGTACTTTCGAATTGCACAATACACCGTAATTGATAGTAGCACGACTGACAGGTCTGGGTGATGAATTTTTTCATAGAGAGTGTGTTGTCGTAACGACACCTAGATTACTTCACAGAGTCGATAGAGGGACTGATGTATTGCCGAGTTCTATTGAAGCTGTATTGTAATGGAAGAGAGTTTGAGTGTTGGTCCCTACGAGCATGTTTCGGTTTTATCTGCATTTAGCTGTAATTTGTTCTGTGTCATCCAGTTTTGAATACCTTCAAAGCAGCGGCAGGGTCCTATTAATTTTGTCAGGAGAGAAGGTCAGATTTTCAGGAGTAACACTGCTTTGAATCTGAGAGTATCATCTGCGTAAAAATGATGGTTGATTTGATGACGGTTTATCATATGTGACAGTGGGGCAGTGTATAGAGTGAAAAGAACAGGGCCTAGAACTGATCCCTGTGGAACTCCGCATTCCAGTTTGTTTACTGCAACTGTCTGGAATCGGTCAGTAAGGTATGAATTAAACCAGGTGAGGGCTGTGCCAGTAACACCGAACATGTTTTGAAGACGGGAGAGAAGAATTGAGTGGTCTATAGTATCGAAGGCTGCTGATAAGTTGAGTAGAGTGAGAAGGGAGATTTTCCTTGAGTCAGAAGCGAGTAGAAGCCTGTTTAAAGTGTGAACTAGGGTGGTTTCAGTGCTGTGGTTGATGCGATAGGCAGACTGAAACTCAGGAAGAAGATTGTTGGAGAGAATGTGGTTGTTGAGCTGTTTGAGAACTACTTTTTCAAGGACTTTAGAAATAAAAGGTAGATTGGAAACAGGTCTATAATTCTTCAGAATGTTAGGGTCAAGGACATGCTTTTTGAGTAGAGGTGTGACTATAGCAGTTTTGAGAGCTGATGGAACATTTCCTGAAACAAGAGATGAGTTTACTATTTTCGTGATAGTGGGTATAAGTTGTGGTAGGCACTGTGTGAAAAGAGAAGCAGGTATGGGATCAAGATCACATGATTTTATAGTAATTTCTTTCAGAATTGTCATGATTTTTTTCTACATTGTGGATGAAAGAAAAGGAGAGGAGTGCCAGAGAATTGGGGATCAGGAAGTGCAGGCTGGAAAGGAGTCTGATCCAGTTTGGAGCGAATGTTATAGACTTTTTCAGAAAAGAATGCAGAAAATATAGAAGGAAGTTCAGAGTGGTTGTGGATGGAAGGCAGAGGGCTTGCCTTCACAGATCCAAGAAAAGTAGATGTGAGGGAAAAGAGAAATTTCATAGACGTGGCATCAAGAACTTGAGAAGAGTAATACTTTGTTTTTTCTGAAAGAATTAAAGATTTGACTTTGTTTACTTGTTTTCGAAAGAGCTGTTTATTAATTTCCGTTTTTGATTTTCGCCTCTGCCGCTCTAGTTGCCTGCGTTTGCGCTTTGCGACCAGGATGTCAGATAGATAGATAGATAGATAGATAGATAGATAGATAGATAGATAGGTAGATAGGTAGATAGATAGATAGATAGATAGATAGATAGATAACAAGTGCAGGTAATCAGTAAGAACCACTGCATCATTTTGAAAATGATTGATTTTTTTTCCTTAAAAAATTAAAATAATCTAGAAAACGATATATTCCGAAGACAACGCCTTAACCTTTCTATTTAAAAGGAGAAGACCATACCATGCTAGTGGCTTGATCTGACTCAATGTTCTGTTCCTGAAATGAGCCATTGTCAGAGATTAATTTTCAGCGGTGATGGAGTCTGTACCTTCGGTGATGTATTACAGCGGGGCGCTTTATCATTAAGAAGTATCAGTCTCACTGACCTCACAATAGCGTCCTATATTCTTGTGGCCTCCCTAAGCGGCCATCGAAAGATGTTGATCACAAGCTGCAGTAAATATACTATGAATATACTATGTTGCACACAAACATTCGAATGTACATAGGAGAAAATAAACACCTTGATAATATTTGTGTTTTTTCTGTTTGGGAATCCAATTAAAAGGTTGTGAGGGAGGTCATAGGTTTGTATCCATTCAAGTGATCAGTCTTAGCTAGAATGATAATAACTCAGACATTGCCATAGACTTACAGAGCAAACACAGGCAAATGAAGTTGAAGAAAAATTATGAAATGACCCACACTGCAATCTACAAGCGATACTGTTGCCTACTTGACCAAATATTATTATCATTCTGAAAATGTGAGCTGAGGAAAACAAACACGGGTAAGCAGTGGTAAATTCTCCATTGTTTTGAACGTGTTTCATCAAAAATCATATTAAGGAATAAGGACAAGCAGAAGAAAAGGAAATTATATCATTCATACACACACATGTGTGTATGCATGTATGTGTGTGTGCGGTGTGTGTGTGTGTGCGTGCGTGTATGTGTATGTATGTGTGTGTATGTGTGTGTGCGTGCGTGCGTGCGCGCGCGCGCGTGTGTGTGTGTGTGTGTGTGTGTTTGTGTGTGTGTGTGTGTGTGTGTGTGTGTGTGTGTGTGTGTGTGTGTGTGTGTGTGTGTGTGTGTGTGTGTGTGTGTGTCCAAATCAAAATCCGTTAATCGCATTAATTTTGTGCACGGTGGCAAGCCCATGAAAGTAAAGACGCCTGTCTAGAAAGTAATACACCTGCCTAGAAAGTAAATACACCTGCCTAGAAAGTAAATACACCTGCCTAGAAAGTAAATACATTTTCATAGAACGTAAATACACCTGCTTAGAAAGTAAACACACCTAACTAGAAAGTAAAGACACCTGCCCTAGAAAGTAAATACACCTGCCTAGAAAGTAAATACAGTTTCATAGAAAGTAAATACACCTGCCTAGAAAGTAATACAGTTTCATAGAAGTAATACATCTGAATAGAAAGTAAATACACCTGCCTAGAAAGTAAATACACTTTATATAGAACGTAAATACATCTGATAGAAAGTAAATACACCTGAATAGAAAGTAAATACACCTGAATATGAAAGTAAATACACCTGAATAGAAAGTAATTTCATCTTAATAGAAAGTAAGTACACCTGAATAGAAAGTAAATACTCGAATAGAAAGTAAATACATTGAATAGAAAGTAAATAACTGAATAAAAATAAAAACCCAAAAGAGATACATATAGACAGCAGACAGACTGACAAAGACAGAGGGAGAATAGAGAAGTAGGGAATCGAACCATGAAAATTAGTCAGAGTAGGTTGCTTTAAAAATAAAAAAATCATTTTTGGCAGGAAAATAAGAGCTTTCGAACACAACAGAAACTGTCTGCGCACATTTATTTCCACCTTTTTGAATTTACTTAAACAAACGCTGATTTCTATTTCAGCGATTCTTGATCAGTGTACTGATGTATAGTGGTGTTGTTTGTGTGTTCACGTGAGTGTTTGCGTACATTTATTTCCAGCTTTTTGAATTTATTTAAAACAGACACCGTTCATAAAAATGAAAGAATGAAATAGAAACAGACGTTTGCGTTAATAAAGTAAACAAACGCTGATATCTATTCCCAACGATTCCTTTCTTGAAGATGGGCATGCAGGAGATTAGTGTATTGATGTATAATGATGGTGGTGTTGTGTGTGTGCTCACATGCCATTTTGTTATTGTCATTGTGAACGCCCTTAGCGCTGTGTCAACAGCCGTTTGGGTGTGCCCAGTGTCCGTCCTTTTGTGGTAATGATGTTGACGTTAATAATAATAATAATAATAATGATAATAATAATAATAATAATAATGGGGAGGAGGAACAGGAGAAATACACGTACACAACGCATTGTGTTTATATATATATATAATATATATATATATATATATATATATATTATATATATATATATATATATATATATATAATATATATATATATATATATATATATATATTCATTCAGAGGAAGCTTCAGGTGGAAGCGAAAATTTGCTGATGACGGAAATAAAAGGAGAAATGAAGCTGAGCATAGTTGTGTTTTTATTGCCATTTTACTATTTTACCTCAACTGTGTGCTTGAAGGGAGTGGTGCCCAGCAGAATTGTGGGTTTTTATCAAGACAATTATACATATATATATATATATATAGAGAGAGAGAGAGAGAGATAGACAGAGAGATAGATAGATAGATAGATTGTTAGATAGATAGATAGATAGATAGATAGATAGATAGATAGATAGATAGATAGATAGATAGATAGATAGATAGATAGATAGATAGATAGATAGATTGTTAAATAATAATAATAATAATAATAATAATAGTAATAATAATAATAATAATAATAATAAATGGAACTTATATAGCGCTATATCTTGCAAAGACAAATCAAAGCGCATGCATTCAACGTAATCTTACACAGTCATGCAATCAATGATAAATAAATAAAAGTTTAAACAAACAGATATTTACAAACATGGTGCGATGCAGACAAAATCTATGAAAGAAATTTTCAATAGTCAAATGTTTTTCAAAAGCACACACACACTCGCACAGGCCGTATACTTTAGCAGGGTGATAGGACATGGGTTGGATATGAAACAGGAGGGGGGAAGTCTTAGGTTTGAAATAAATATGTCTTAAGGCTGGATTTAAAAGTCTCATAACTAGGTTTCTGGCAAAGAGAGAGAGGGAGCTCATTCCAGGTCGATGGACCCGAAATAGAGAATGAGCGGCGGCCAACAGTGGATTGGTTGAATCTAGGTATTCGTAGGCACAAGGTATCTGTAGTAGAGCGGAGGGAACGTGAAGGAGTGTACAGGTTAAGACATTCACATAGGTAGGAGGGTGCAGTTTTGTGGAGACATTTGTAACAGAGGGTACTGAGCTTATAATCTACTCTCTGTGGCACAGGCAGCCAGTGGAGAGATCGTAAGAGAGGGGTAATGTGCTCAGATTTTTTCTCTCTGAGAACTAGTCGAGCTGCGGAGTTTTGTATACGTTGAAGGGAGTGGATAGATGATGCTGGCAGACCAGACAAAAGAGAATTGGAATAGTTCAGACGTGAAAGAATGAGAGAAGTGACAAGTTTGGCTGTTGCATCGGTGGACAGGTACTTTCGAATTGCACTAATACACCGTAATTGATAGTAGCACGACTGACAGGTCTGGGTGATGAATTTTTTCATAGAGAGTGTGTTGTCGATAACGACACCTAGATACTTCACAGAAGTCGATAGAGGGACTGATGTATTGCCGAGTTCTATTGAAGCTGTTGTAATGGAAGAGAGTTTGTGTTTGGTCCCTACGAGCATGGTTTCGGTTTTATCTGCATTTAGCTGTAATTTGTTCTGTGTCATCCAGTTTTGAATATCTTCAAAGCAGCGGGTCCTATTAAATTTTGTCAGGAGAGAAGGCAGATTTTCAGGAGTAACACTGCTTTGAATCTGAGAGTCATCTGCGTAAAAATGATGGTTGATTTGATGACGGTTTATCATATGTGACAGTGGGGCAGTGTATAGAGTGAAAAGAACAGGGCCTAGAACTGATCCCTGTGGAACTCCGCATTCCAGTTTGTTTACTGCAACTGTCTGGAATCGGTCAGTAAGGTATGAATTAAACCAGGTGAGGGCTGTGCCAGTAACACCGAACATGTTTTGAAGACGGGAGAGAAGAATTGAGTGGTCTATAGTATCGAAGGGCTGCTGATAATTGAGTAGAGTGAGAAGGGAGATTTTCCTTGAGTCAGAAGCGAGTAGAAGCCTGTTTAAAGTGTGAACTAGGGTGGTTTCAGTGCTGTGGTTGATGCGATAGGCAGACTGAAACTCAGGAAGAAGATTGTTGGAGAGAATGTGGTTGTTGACTGTTTGAGAACTACTTTTCAAGGACTTTAGAAATAAAAGGTAGATTGGAAACAGGTCTATAATTCTCAGAATGTTAGGGTCAAGGACATGCTTTTTGAGTAGAGGTGTGACTATAGCAGTTTTGAGAGCTGATGGAACATTTCCTGAAACAAGAGATGAGTTTACTATTTTCGTGATAGTGGGTATAAGTTGTGGTAGGCACTGTGTGAAAAGAGAAGCAGGTATGGGATCAAGATCACATGATTTTATAGTAATTTCTTTCAGAATTGTCATGATTTTTTTTCTCACTTGTTGGATGAAAGAAAAGGAGAGGAGTGCCAGAGAATTGAGGATCAGGAAGTGCAGGCTGGAAAGGAGTCTGATCCAGTTTGGAGCGAATGTTATAGACTTTTTCAGAAAAGAATGCAGAAAATATAAAAGGAAGTTCAGAGTGGTTGTGGATGGAAGGCAGAGGGCTTGCCTTCACAGATCCAAGAAGAGTAGATGTGAGGGAAAAGAGATATTTCATAGACGTGGCATCAAGAACTTGAGAAGAGTAATACTTTGTTTTTTCTGAAAGGATTAAAGATTTGACTTTGTTTACTTGTTTTCGAAAGAGCTGCTTATTAATTTCCGTTTTTGATTTTCGCCTCTGCCGCTCTAGTTGCCTGCGTTTGCGCTTTGCGACCAGGATGTCAGATAGATAGATAGATAGATAGATAGATAGATAGATAGATAGATAGGTAGATAGGTAGATAGATAGATAGATAGATAGATAGATAGATAACAAGTGCAGGTAATCAGTAAGAACCACTGCATCATTTTGAAAATGATTGATTTTTTTTCCTTAAAAAATTAAAATAATCTAGAAAACGATATATTCCGAAGACAACGCCTTAACCTTTCTATTTAAAAGGAGAAGACCATACCATGCTAGTGGCTTGATCTGACTCAATGTTCTGTTCCTGAAATGAGCCATTGTCAGAGATTAATTTTCAGCGGTGATGGAGTCTGTACCTTCGGTGATGTATTACAGCGGGGCGCTTTATCATTAAGAAGTATCAGTCTCACTGACCTCACAATAGCGTCCTATATTCTTGTGCCTCCCTAAGCGGCCATCGAAAGATGTTGATCACAAGCTGCAGTAAATATACTATGAATATACTATGTTGCACACAAACATTCGAATGTACATAGGAGAAAATAAACACCTTGATAATATTTGTGTTTTTTCTGTTTGGGAATCCAATTAAAAGGTTGTGAGGGAGGTCATAGGTTTGTATCCATTCAAGTGATCAGTCTTAGCTAGAATGATAATAACTCAGACATTGCCATAGACTTACAGAGCAAACACAGGCAAATGAAGTTGAAGAAAAATTATGAAATGACCCACACTGCAATCTACAAGCGATACTGTTGCCTACTTGACCAAATATTATTATCATTCTGAAAATGTGAGCTGAGGAAAACAAACACGGGTAAGCAGTGGTAAATTCTCCATTGTTTTTGAACGTGTTTCATCAAAAATCATATTAAGGAATAAGGACA
>CM054149.1:42187360-42197441 GCA_028751875.1 Rapana venosa | reverse complement strand
TAATTATTTCACAACTTTCTACAAATTTCTCAAGGCAATGGTCAATGGTCTTTCTTTAAATTTCTAAAAATACTGTTTACTAGTACTTCTACAACTTTCTCAAACTACTGTTCATTGGTATTGCTACAACTTTCTATCTCAAGCTACTGTTTATTGGTACTTCTACGACATTCTCAAGGTGAAATTCAATGGTCTTTCTTAAACTTTCTAAAGCTAGAGTTTACTAGTAATTCTACAACTTTCTCAAACTACCGTTCATTGGTATTGCTACAACTCTCTATCTCAAACTACTGTTTATTAGTACTTCTACAACTTTCTCAAAGTAAGGTTCAATGGTCTTTCTTTAATTTTCTAAAGCTACTGTTCATAGTACTTCTACAACTTTCTCAAATTACTGTTCATTGGTATTGCTACAACTTTCTATCTCAAGCTACTGTTTATTAGTACTTCTACAACTTTCTCAAGGTAAAATTCAATTATTTTTCTTTAATTTTCTAAAGCTCCTTTTACGAAAATTTCTACCACTTTCTCAAGACAATGTTCACTGGTACTTTTACAACGTTCTTTCTCAAGCCACTGTTTACTAGCATTTCAACAACTTTCTAAAGCTATTGTTTACTAGTATTTCTACAACTGTCTAAAGCTATTATTTACTAGCATTTCTACAACTTTCTAAAGCTATTGTTTACTAGTATTTCTACAACTGTCTAAAGCTATTGTTTACTAGTATTTCTACAACTGTCTAAAGCTATTGTTTACTAGCATTTCTACAACTTTCTAAAGCTATTGTTTACTAGTATTTCTACAACTGTCTAAAGCTATTGCTTACTAGTATTTCTACAACTTTCTAAAGCTATTGTTTACTAGCATTTCTACAACTTTCTAAAGCATTTGTTTACTAGTATTTCTACAACTTTCTATCTAAAGCTATTGTTTACTAGTATTTCTACATCTTTCTATCTAAAGCTACTGTTTACTAGTATTTCTACATCGTTCTATCTAAAGCTACTGTTTACTAATATTTCTACATCTTTCTATCTAAAGCTATTGTTTACTAGCATTTCTACAACTTTATAAAGCTATTGTTTACTAGCATTTCTACAACTGTCTAAAGCTATTGTTTACTAGCATTTCTACAACTTTCTAAAGCTATTGTTTACTAGTATTTCTACAACTTTCTAAAGCTACTGTTTACTTGTATTTCTCTGTCTTTCTATCTAAAGCTATTGTTTACTAGTATTTCTAAATCTTTCGATCTAAAGCTATTGTTTACTTGTATTTCTACATCTTTCTACCTAAAGCTATTGTTTACTAGTACTTCTACATCTTTCTATCTAAAGCTATTGTTTACTAGTATTTCTACATCTTTCTATGTAAAGCTTCTTCTTCTTCGTCGAATGCTCAGACATCAGCTATTGTTGTTTGTTATATGAGCAAAAATGCATCACGCTGCCGTTAAGCGCCTGACAAGTCAGGCCCAGGGCATCCGACTTTGGCACAAGAGAGAATAGTTACCTTTTAAGTTCTTTCTGGAAAAAAGGCAGGAGAATGGACCAAGAAGGCAGAAAATAGACAAAAAGGAGGTTACAGGAAGAAAAGGAACAAGGCAGAAACAAAGAGAGTGATAGAAAAGAGGAAATTTCTAGCACAGAATTTCCAGAGTGTGGGGATGCTATTTATACTGATAGGCCCCGGCATCCCCACGGAGGTCTATCTAAAGCTATTGTTTACTAGTATTTCTACATCTTTCTATCTAAAGCTATTGTTTACTAGTATTTCTACATCTTTCTCAAACTAATGTTTACTGTATGTAGGTATGTTTGTCCGTCGTGCCCAAAACGATGCCTCCAAAAAAGAAAGTGGAGGAGCTGCTTTTTTGGGGGAAACTGGGCGAAAAATTTGTTTATAGTGGAGTTTTCCCTTCCCCACAGCACATCCCCACTTTTCGGCCAAGGGGTTTTAAGGACAATAGCGTTGGAGTTTGCTTTTCCAAAAGGCCCCAACCACCCCCCAGGGCGCTGCACCAAAAGGGAAATGTCCCAAAGTAAAGCCCC
Source organism: Rapana venosa (assembly GCA_028751875.1). Lineage (NCBI taxonomy): Eukaryota > Metazoa > Mollusca > Gastropoda > Neogastropoda > Muricidae > Rapana > Rapana venosa. The sequence continues at coordinate 42,195,387 of CM054149.1, read as the reverse complement.
CTTAGTCAAGGGGTCTTGGGTTCGATCACTAAAAAATTTAAGCTTTTAAAGGGGAAAATTCCATGAGGGGGAAAGCCATGGTTTTACAGCCTCTCCCTTGCTGTTCCCCCCAGCTTCAATGGTTTAATCAAAAAAACTGTGATAAAACCCCAGGTACTGACGGGGGTTTTAATGTTTACTATTTACTTTATCGGACTGTTAAACTGATTTTTTTTAAACTTTCAAGCTACTTTTTTCCCATCTTTCTTTAGATTTTTGCCATGCCTTTTCTTACCTTTTAAAATAAGATCATGTTTTCTCTATGCTTTGCTATATGTTTTTTTTATCGCATTTATTTTACTTGCCAAGTAAAAATGATGTTATTGTATTTACAATCTTTATGATCTGTTTTCCCTCAGGGTTATGTAAGCAGAAAATTTTCAGGGAAAAATAGTTTTGGTTTATAATAGTTTTTTAAAAAGGGGGATTAAAATTTACTTCGTGTTGTACTATGTGCATGTACTTTTAAAAAACTAAACTTTTTAAACCAGTGAAAATATTACCTTTTGTGAAAGTTAAAGCACAAAAAAAAGACCGGAAAAAGAGAGAGGAGGAGAGTGAGAGGGTTGAGATGAGGGAGAGAGAGGAAGAGAGGGAGAGAGAGAGAGAGAGAGTTTGGAGAGGGGGGGGGAGGAGAGAGAGAGAAAAGAGAGCAGTTAACACCCGTAAGGAAACCTAAATAAAAAAAAAATAAATGGTTGAAACCAAAAAAGCTTTTTAAAAAAAAAGATTTTAAAAAAAATAAAACAAAAAAAATAAAGCAATCTAAAGGTCTTAACATTGACCTGAACTGAAATTTTATCTGTACATATTTTGTATCATTACTTTTCTATCAGTGGAAGAAATGCCCCCTTCACGGTAACCTTTCCTGTAGTCGGGTAACAACTGGGTCCCCCAAAGATTCTGAAAGCCGGTTTCCCCCCTTTCCCTTTAACGGTTCTAAAATTTTCCGCGTGAAACTATGCCATCTACTAGGGCCATAAAGTCCTTTTTAAAGGGTTTGTCTTCCCGCGTTTTCTTTTGGCTCCCCCCTTTGGTTCCGTGTCAATGCTTCAGAAACCACCAACAACACAACAACACACACCACCACACACACCCAACCCCACACACACAAAAACACCCCAAAACACACCACACAAAAACCCCCACACACACACACACAACACACCACCACCACACCCCACCACACCACCCAACCCCCCACACAAAACCCCAAGGTTACCTTGACCTGCTTGTTTTTGGGGAGGGAAATAAGGGTTCCAGTTCCTTGTACAGAAAGTTTTACCCTGGGGCTTTTGTCGGGGGCCAGTGAGCACTGTTCCAGGTTTTTATCTTGCCCTCTGGTGAAATTTACATTCTCTCTCTCTCCCTCTCTCTCTCCCTCCCTTCTCTCTTTTCATCCCCTCTCTCTCTCTCTCTCTCTCTCTCTCTTCTCTCTAGTTTTGATCATATAAAAAAGGGGATTTTTTTTGGTTTTGTAAGAGGCCCCTTGGGTGTTTCCCAAATTTTAAGATCCAAAAATAGAATGGTTTTGGGGAAAACCTTTGGGCGATTTTCCATTATACGTAAAAATCTTATGTAGCCTGTGTGAGTTTTGGGTTTGGAAAATTGTTAGAAAAATATTGAACGTTTACCTTGCAAAGCTTTATAAAATTGTTAAAAATTTGGGGAAATTCTGTGGAAATAAAAATTTTGGGGTTTCAAAAAAAATTTAAGGGGTTTTTTCTGTGCGCAACGGGTTTTTTTTAACATTTTTTTGGCTTCAAGGGGTTGTTGGAGTTGTAAAACTTTTTTGGCCACATTAAAACCCAGGGGGCCCTTGTCGAAAATTTTTTTTACATTAAAGAATGGACGGGGCCACTATTGACCGCGATAGTTTCCAGCCTTATCGATCTTTTAAAGTTTCATTTTTGAAAAAAAAAGGGTTTACTTTCTTGATATGGTTGTGTTTTGCTTTCGTGTTCCCTTACACAAAAAAGATTTAATGTTCTTCCTTTAAATAATAATGTAATGGGTATAGCAAATGTTTCTTGACAAATACTGCCCTTTTTGCAAAAATAGTTTGGGAAAAAGAACTTTTTTTTTGTGTTTATGTGAAAGGGATATGAGGGATATAAGGAAAAAAAACCCTTTAGCGATTTGTTACTCTTCCTTCCTTAACGTGTTCTCGAGCCAAAAAAAACCATTTTCAGATATCGTTTATCTAGATATTTATTTCATGTACAAACCAAAGGACAAAGATGAAAATGTAGTAGTCTGAAATTTTGGAACATTAATTTTTGCATGTTTTACTTTTTACTTTAGTTTTTTTCCCTTTTTTGGGGGTTTTTTTGTTGTTTTTTTATTAATGTGAATGTTTCCTCTCTTTTTTCTTGAAAAGTTCAAAAGTGTGTTATTTTGGGTTTTTGGTATGTCACACCCACTGTATGGGGTTTATTTTTCCCAGAAAGGTTTTCTGTTTCAAAGTTTATAAACATTTTAAATAATTTTAAAATTTGGGGAAGGGGGACTAATTATGACTTATTTAAAACCCAATTTAGGTGCGGAAACCCAAAAATGAATCATTTTCGTTTGTATACTGAACCCCGGGAAAGGCTTTTTTGGTATTCGGTGGTTTGTTTGTTTTCTTATTAAAGTTGCTTGCTGTTTTTGACTGTTCCCCATTTAAGTTGATTCAGGGACACTTACCCATGATTTCAGGCTTTTTTTCCCGATTTCTTTTTTTCGTAAGTAATGCTGGTTGCTTTTGTGATCAAACTGGAATGAGAATGAAAAAGTTCCCAAGATAAAACTAAAAAGTTGTTAAAAGGGGGGAATTTTTGAATTTGTGTACTACAAAAAAGTGAAGCTTTTAAGCTTGTTAAAAATTTTGTTGTGTATTGTGAAATCATTGTTCTTTTCCCCTTTTGTATACCCCCCCCCCCATCATTACATTTTGTTGTTTTGGGGCCCAAAGGCCAAATGTACTTTTTAAAACTGTTTCGGGAGTTCAGGTTCTCTTGTCTTCCCCTTTGTTCTCTCTCTCTCTCTCTCTCTCTCTTCTCTTTTTCTCTCTCTCCCCTTCCTCTCTCTCTTCTTCTTTCTTCTCCCTTTTCTCTTCTCTCCCTCTCCCTCTCTCCCCCTCTCTTTCCGGTTTTTGCCCTTTGTTAATGGGAAATGCTGACTCCCCATCATATTATTCTAACTTTTCCCGCCCCGGGCCCAGAAGGTAGCAAAAAACCCTGCGGCGCTTCATTAAGGGCGTTGCCTGCATCGGGTTTTTTTTCCGTTTTTTTTTTTTTGGGCCTTGTTTCCAAAAAAATTTTTATATTGGATGGCTCTGCTTGTTTTTGGTCATTGTGTGCGGATGACAATATTTAAAAAAACTGCTAAAACACGGGGTTTTGGTTTTAAAAAAAAAAGCACTTTGGTTTGTTATTCTTTTTTCCTTTTTAATAAAAAAATTAACTAAGACTTTTTTTTTTAAAACCCAAAAAAAAATGGTAAACCTATTTGAATGGCTTTTGCGTTGCTGTGTATGTATCATGCAGAATTTTTGGTTTCCCCCAAGGTTTTTTGTTTTTTAAACTTTTTCTCAGAATTTATTTTTAAATTATCAGAAAAAAAATCTTTTTGAAGCATTGGTTTTTTTTAAAAAACAAAAGAAAAGTTGCATTAAACAGGCCTTCTACCATAAAACAATTCACCCCAATGGGGATGTTAAATAGCTCGGAATGTTTACCTTAAATTTATGTAAAGTTGATTTGATAAACCATGCTTTTGCCAAAAGCAAGGAAAAATTCAGCCCTAAAGAAATGGCTTTCAATACCTGAAATGAATGAGGCCGGACTGGGGGGGTAGTTTAACCCCACTTTTGGTTTTACTCAAAAAAATGAGAAATGCACGTCTTTGCAAACCCCCTTTTTGGGAAAATTATATATTATATATAGATATTTTTAAAAATTTTGATTTATTAGTATATATAGATATTTTTTGATTTTTATTTTTATTTTATATGGGAGGGATAGCTGGTGGTCAGAGCCTATTTTCCCCCCACCCAAAGGTTAGCAGCTTTTCGAGCGTGGTTACCACTTGAGGGGTTTGCCGTTTTGGGGCGCCTTGGCTTCATTTTACAGTTCCCCGTTCCCCCAACTGTAAATGGGTCCTCCCTTCTTTAGGGTGGGAAGGTAAGCAGGAGGGAGAGGAGATGGGCGCCGCCCTAAATTTAAGGGGCCCCTGGGAAAAAGTGGGACTCTGACCCCTCGTCCCCTACGCCCTAATGGGTTTAGGGGGACTCCTTTCCTTATATATTATATTTTTAAAATATATTTTTTTATAAAATTATATTATATATATTTTTAATATATATTATAATTATATTTTTATATATTTTTATATATAAGAAGTTGGGTTTTTTTTGGGGGGCAAAAGCCCCAAAGGGTTTTACGTTTTAGTAAAATTTACATTAGCAGTTCGTCGGGTCTATTTTGGGGTTTGGCAGTATTTTTTAAGCACGCACAAAAACATACACTTTAAACACACACACCCCACACGCACCCCACACACACACATACACACACACATACACACACACAAAATACCCCCGCATACAAAACAACACACACCAAACACCACCCCCTCGGGCATCCCTCCCCACTCACACACCCACCCCACGCAACACACACCACACCCCACAAAACACAAAACAAAAACCCCAACACACACACACACAAAACGAACACACACACACACACACACATAAAAAAAGGGGGAGACATATGCCAGGGCTGGGACAGACGGATAAAAAGGCGGGAGAAAAACAGGGGCAAGGAACCCAAAATAGAGGGGGGGAAAACAGAAGAGAAAAAAACCCAAATAAAGAAGGAAGGGAAAAAAAAATGAAGAAAAAAAAGGAAAGAAAAAAAAAAAGAAGAAAGAAAAAAAAGGGAAAGGGGAAAGAAAGAAAGAGAGAGAGAGGGGAAAAGGGGGGAGGAGGAGAGTGGTGAGGGGGAGAGAAGACAGACAGACAGACAGACAGACGGGACGACGGGACAGACAGACAGACGAGCCCAGAGAGACTTTTAAAAAAAAAAAATATATCGAAAAAATTTTGGAAATTTAAGGCTTTTGTTTTTTTTTTTTTTTTTTTTTACTCCGACCCCATGTAAAGGGCGGTTTTTTTAACTTTGCCATCTTTTTTCCCCCGGCACACAATGGCTTACTTTACGAAAAGGGGGAACAGGGTTTTTTGGCGTGTGCGCAAGTTTTCACTTTTGCGTTCGCACAGGGGGCCCTTTGGTTTTATGGTCTACCGGGAAGGACTTTTGGGTAGAGGGGGAAGTCTGCAGGGTTTTAAACTCCGGGGGAAAATATCCCCTTGAAGGGGAATCGAACCCGGGTCGTCAGATTGCGAGCACAATGTTCTAACCACTAGCCATCCCGTCCCCCAACATAACGAAAAAGACAAACAATTTTAAACAAAGGGAGGACAGGAAGGGGATTGAAAAAAAAAAGGGGGAAAAGCAAGGAGGAGAGAAGAAGAAAGGAGGGGAGAGAAAAGGGAGTGAGGGGGAGAGAGAGAGAGGGGGAGGGGAGGATGAGGGGGTGAAGAGGAGTTTTGGGGTAAAGGAGAGAGAGAGGAGAGAAGAGAGAAAGAGTAGAGAAAAAAACATACATGCAGACAGACAGAGACAGAGCCCAGGGGAAAAAGGAAAGAGATACAGAGAGGGGCCCATACAGACAGAGACAGGACAGAGAAAGAAAGGGGATACAGAGACGGAACACAGACCCCACACAAACACACACACCACACAAACAACACAAACACACGTCTTTCTCTCTCCTCTTCTCTTTTCTCTCTCTTTCTCTTTTTCCCCTCTCTCTCTCTCTTTTCTTTCTCTCACGTCACACACACACAAAACCCCGCCCTTCACACACACACGAACACAGGGTCACACACAACACAACACACACCCCACAAACCACGTCCCCACACCCCAACCCACACAAAAACACACCTCCACACAAAAACACACACACACACCACACAGAGAAAAAGCAGAATCGAAAAAAATAACCCACATTTTTACAACCAGAAAAGACGGGGACAGAAAAAACCAGCCCGGCCCGGGACAGACGAAGGACGAGCGGCCAGACAAAATCTGCAGCCCTTCTAAGGGAAAAAAGCTGACGGGGGCCCAAAACGAAAGTTTAAGCTTGCGGAAGGGGAAAGTTTGGGGGGCTTTTCAGGTGCCCCGGGGCCCAAATGACAAGCCCGCCCCAAAAATAATTATGATCGCTGCCAGATATGAAGGGAAAACGAAAAGAAAAAGAAAAAAAAATCTTTTGTGAGAAGTAAATTTTTGCAATGTCTTCAAAAAAAAAAAAAGGGGGAAAAAAAAAAAACCAAGTATAAACTATGTATGTTGGTAAAGAAACTTTATGGATTTTTTAAAAAACCCCTTTTTTCTTTTTTTTTTTTTTTTGGGGGGGGGGGGGAAAAAAGAGGGGGATGATGATTAGGGGATAATTTTGGGGAATGAGGTGTGTGTGTGTGTGTGTGTGGGGAAAGGGGGGGGAAGGTTGCAAGTTTTTGGGTGGGGGGGAGGGGGGAGGGGGTCTCTGTATGTGTGTTTTCTCTATAAATCCCCTTTTTTTTTTTTTCCCTTTTATCCCTTTTTTAAAAGTCCCCGAGATTCTCTGGTAAAATTTTGGGTGCTCTCCCAGGGAGAGCGCGCCCCCAAAAGAGCGCGCCCCCCTTTTTTTTGTTGTTGTCTGCCAACTGTATTTGTTTCCCTTTTGGGGGTTTTTTTTTTTTTAAAAAAATTTTTTTTTGGGGGGTTTTTTTGGGCAAAAAATTTTTTTTAAAAGGGCCCGGGTTTTTTTTTCCCCGGGTCCCCAAAAAACCCCCCCCTGGTTTAAGGTTGGGGGAAAATTTTGGGCCCCAAAAATTTTAAAAAACCCCCCCCCGGCCCCCTTTTGGGGCCCCAAACCCCCCCCCCCAAAAATTTCCAAAAAATTTTTTCAAAAAAAAAAAGGATTCAAAGGAAAAAAAAAAAAATGGGGAAAGGGGGGCCCCCTTTTTTAAAAAAATTTTTTTAAAAAAAAAAAAAAAAAAAAAATAAATGGAAAAAAAAAAATAAATTTCTTAAAAAATTTTTTAAAAAAAAAAAAAAAAATTTTTTTAAAAAGGGGGGAAAAAAAAAAAAAAAAGGGGAAAAGGGGGGGGGGGTTGGGGGGGGGAGGGGGGGTTAGGGGGGGAAAAAGAAAACGGGAAAAAGGAAGGGGGGAAAAAAGGGGGGGGAAAGGGGGGGGGGGAAAAAAAAGGGGGGGGGGAGAAAAAAAAAGGGGGGGGGGGGGGGGTGGGTTTTTGGGGGGGGGGGGGGGGGGGGGGGGGGGGGGGGGGGGGGAAAAGGGGGGGGGGGGTTTTTGGGGGGGGGGGGGGGGGGGGGGGGGGAAAACCCGGGGGGGGGCCCCCCCCCCCCCGGGGGGGGGGGGGGGGGGGGGGGGGGGGGGGGGGGGGGGGGGGGGGGGGGGGGGGGGGGGGGGGGGGCCCCCCGGGGGGGGGGGGGGGGGGGGGGGGGGGGGGGGGGGGTTTTTTGGGGGGGGGGGGGGGGGGGTTGGGGGGGGGGGGGGGGGGGGGGGGGGGGGGGGGGGGGGGGAAAAAAATTTTTTTTTGGGGGGTTTGGGGGGGGGGGGGGGGGGGGGGGGGGTTTGGGGGCGGGGAAAAGGGGGGGGGGGGGGGGGGGGGGGGGGGGGGGGGGGGGGGGGTTTTTGGGGTTTTTTGGGGGGGGGGGGGGGGGGGGGGTTTTTGGGGTTGGGGGGGGGGGGGGTTTTTTTTTTTTGGGGGGGGTTTCGGGGGTTTTTTGGGGGGGGGGGGGGGGGTTTTTGGGGGGGGGGGGGGGGGGGGGGGGGGGGGGGGGGGGGGAAAGGGGGGGGGGGGGGGGGTTTGGGGGGGGGGGTTTTTTTTTTTGGGGGGGGGGGGGGGGGGGGGGGGGGGGGGGGGGGGG
>CM054149.1:42182360-42184860 GCA_028751875.1 Rapana venosa | reverse complement strand
AAAATTTTTTTTTTTTTTTTTTTTTTTTTTTTTTTCCCCCTTTTACGGGAATTTTTTTTTCTTTTTGGGTTTTTTTTCTTTTTTTTGGGGGGAAAAATTTTTTTTTTTCCCTTTTTTTTTTTTTTTTTTTGGGGGGTTTTTTTGGGGGGGGAAAAAAAAAAAAAAAAAGTTTTGGGGTTTGGGGGGGGGGGGGGGGGGGGGGGAAAAGGGAAAAGGGGGGGGAAAAAGGGAAAAAAACCCAAAATTTTTTCCCCCCCCCCCCCTTTTTTTTTTTTTTTTTCAAAAACCCGGGGAAAACCCCCCCCAAAAAAAGGGGAAAAAGGCCCCCCCAAAAAAAAAAAAAAAAAAAAAAAAAAAACCCCCCCCCAAAAAACCCCGAAAAAGGGGGCCGGGCCGGAAAAAAAAAAACCCCCCGGGAAATTTTAAAAAAAACCAAAAAAAAAAAACCCAAAAAACCCAAACCCAAAAAACCCCCCCCAAAAAAACCCCCCCAAAAAACCCCCCAAAAAAATTTTTTTTTAAAAAAAAAAAAAAAAAGGGGGGGGGGGGTTGGGAAAAAAAGGGGGGGGTTTTTTAATTTTTTTTTTTAAAAAATTTTTAAAAAAAAAATTTTTTTAAAAAAAAGGTTTTTTTTTTTTAAAAATTTTTTTTTTTTTGGGTTTTGGGGGTTTTTTTAATTTTGGGTTTTTTTTGGGGGGTTTCCCCCGGGGGGTTTAAAAAAAAGGGGGGTTTTTTTTTGGGGGGGGGGGGTTTTTTTTTTTAGTTTTTTTTTTTTATTTTTTTTTTTTTTTTTGGGGGGCCCCCCTTTTTTTAAAATTTTTTTTTTTTTTTTTTATTTGGGGGTTTTTTTTTTTTTTGTTTTTCCCCCCCCTTTTTTTTTGGGGAAAGGTTTCGGGGTTTTTTTTAAAGGGGCCCCCCTTTTTTTTTGGGCCCCCCCCTTTTTTTTTTTTTTTAAAATTTTTTAAAAAAAGGGGGGGGTTTTTTTTTTTTTGGGAAAAAGGGGGCCCCCCAATTTTTTTTTTAAATTTTTTTTTTTAAAAAAATTTAAAAAAAAAAGGTTGGCCCTGGTTTTTGGGGGTGGGTTGTTTTTTTTTCCCTTTTTTTAAGGTTTATTTTTTTTTTTAAAAAAAAAGGGGTTTTTTTTTTTTAAGGGGAAAAGGGGGGGGGGGGGAAAAAAAAAAAAAAAGGGGAAAAAAATTTAAAAAAAAATTTTTTTTTCCAAATAAATTTTTTTTTTTGGTTTTGGGGGGGTTTTTTTTTTTTTGGGTTTTTTTTTTTTGTTCGGTTTTGGTTTTTTTTTTTAAATTTTTTTTGGGGGCCCCCCTTTTTTCCCCCCTTTTTTTTTTTGGGGGGGGTTTTTTTTTTTTTTTTTTTGGGGTTTTTTTTGTAAGGGTTTTTTTGGGGTTTTTTTTTTTTTTTTCCCCCCTTTTTTTGGAAAAAAAAAAACCAAAATTTTTTTTGGGGGTTCTCCTTTTTTTAAAATTTTGGGGAAATTTTTTCCCCTTTAAAAACCCCCCTATTGGGGTTTTTTCCCTTTTTTTTGGGTTCTTTTCCCTTTTTTTTTTTACCCCCAAAAAATTTTTTTTTTAAAACTTAAATTTTAAAAAAAAAAAAAATAAAAACCCCCCCCAAAAAAAAATTTTAAAAAAATTTTTTTTTCCCCAAAACTTTTTTTCTTTAAAAACCCAAAAAATTTTAAACCCATTTTAAAAATTTTTTTCCCCCTTTTTTTTCCCCCCCCCTTTTTTTTTGGGAAAAAAGGGGGGGGGGGGTTTTTTTTTTTTAATTTTCCCCGGGGAATGGTTTTTTTTGGAAAAAAAAACCAAATTTTTCCCCCAAAAACCGGGGGGGCCCCCGGGCCAAATTTTTAAAATTTTTTTTTCCAAAAAAAAAAGGTTTTTTTCCCGGGGGGTTTTTTTTTTTCTTAAAAGGGGTTTTTTTTTGGGGGTTTTTTTTTTTTTTTTTTTGGGGGGGGTTTTTTTGGCTTTTTTTTAAAAACTTTGGTTTTTTTAAAAAAACTTTTATTTTTTTAAAAAAAAAAAAAAAATTTAAAAAAAAAATTTTTTAAAAAAAAATTTTTTTTTCCCTTTTTTTAAGGGGAAAAAATTTTAAAAATTTAAAAAAAAAATTTTTTTTTTTTTTAAAATTTTTTTTTTTTTTTTAAAAAAAAGGAAAATTTCCCCAAAAAAAAAGGGGGGGGCCCCCCCCAAAAAAAAAATTTTTTTTTTTCCCCCCCCCCTTTTTTTTTTAAAAAAAAAAAAAAAATTTTTTTCCCCCTTTTTTTTTCCCCCCCCTCCAAAAAAAAAAAAAAATTTTTTTAAAAAAAAAAAATTTTTTTTTTTTTTAAAAAAAATTTTTTTTTTCCCCCCCCCCCTTAAAAAATTTTTTGGTTTTTTTAAAAAAAAAAAAAAAGGCAAAAAAAAAAAAAAAAAAAAAAAACCCCCTTTTTAAAAAAAAAAAAAAAAAAAACAAAAAAAAAAAAAAAAAAAAAAAAAAAAGG
>CM054149.1:42161983-42171860 GCA_028751875.1 Rapana venosa | reverse complement strand
GGTAGGCCCCCTGGGAATGGATGATCTGACTTCAATCCCGTGGTTTCAAGTGGGGGTTCGAATCTCGGCGGCAGCGTCTGGTGAATTTAGAGTTGGAGGTTTTACTATCTTCCAGGTCATCTTAAAGTCCAGACCTGCCAGTGCCGTAGTTCCCTTCCTGTGTATACACGTGCAGCAGATCAACTATGCACGTTGAAGATTCCGTAATTCATGTCAGCGTACGGTGGGTTACGGAAACACAAACGTACCCAGCATGCAACCTGTACAGTGAAATGAGCTGCTCTGAGGTCGGAATGTGTCGACCTAGGCCAGCAGACAGACCTCAAGCAGAGTTACAAGCACAGGAGAAGACCAGGCACTACCTACCCCACTCGGTAAGGAACCGCACAGAGACAGAGACAGAGAGAGAGAGAGACAGAGAGAGAAGGACAGAGACAGATACACAAAGAGAGAAAGACAGATACACAGAGAGAGACAGAGAGAGAAGGACAGAGACAGAACAGAGAGAGACAGAGAGAGAGAGACAGAGAAAGAGAGACAGAGAGAGAGAGAGATTTTATTCTTTTCTTTCGAGGATAATGGAATAAGCACTCATGTGGGTTTTTTCATCCAGCCCCTGTGTGTATGCAGTTTGGCAAATTTTGTTATCCGTTCCCACCGGCACACAATGGCCTACTCTTCCGAAAAACGGAACGGGTTTTAACGTGTGCGCAAGATGTTCTGCGTGCGTTCGCACACGGGACCTCGGTTTATAGTCTAATCCGAAGGACTTTTGGAGAAAGTGGAGTCGGCACTGATGTTAACTCCGAAGGAAAAATCCTCTCGAACGAGAATCGAACCAGACAATTTGACAATTTGACACAATTTTATTGCTATTTAGCGATCAAGCCATATAGCGCTGCGGCGTGGTAACGATGATATCGAACACAACGCGATTACAATGACATGGAAACCATGGCAGTAGTGGTATGTACATCAAGATTCGATACATTATTGTCTGTGTCTCAAGTGTCCCAATTTTCAAACCAGCCTTTCCTTTTACAGTCTACAGCCAGCGAAGTCAGCCCATGTAAGACGAAGTCAGCCCATGTAAGACGAAGTCAGCCCATGTAAGACTGGATCAGGTCCCGAAGATGATGTAACTCCTGCTCAGCACTGTCGCTGTGTGTTGTGTGTTAGTACACTGTTTCCCTTTACGAAGTCTGGCAAGCCTGACACATTCTTCTGGCAACATGTTTTTCTCTTCTTGCTTGATGTACCAGAACACACACTTAGATTCCTCGCCAGGATCTCCATTCCAAGAGTATTCCAGGGTGATGTCATCTGATTCACACATCACAATGTTTTGATCATCCGAACTATGTACCACCACCTTTCGAAACCATGTGTTTCTCTTGCTGTCCCTTAATCTACGCTGCACACGTTTGTCAGTTAGAGTAGACACATACTGTTTCACAATACCAGTATGAGAGTCATCCACTGTGCAGCCAACTGTCAGCTTTTCCCTGCACATCAGACGCCTCAGAAGACACACCCTCTTACTGTCTGTCGCTGGTTCACACGGCAAATCAAGAGAATCTAGTGTGGCTGGGACATTCACTGCACTGTCAACACACAGCTCGGTGTACACACTGGCTTGTTTTGATTCGGCATCCACTCTCTCATGATGCAGGGAGTCACTGTCAGACAACACCGGCTCTTCCAAAACTCTGTCCTTGTCACACTGACGACTTGCCTGTCTTTCTTGATGTTGTTTACTTCTTTGGACGTCACGACGGATTTGGGAAGGGCACTTCTTGCGAAAATACTATTACGATTCAGCACTGGGTCCGCCATTTCTGTTGATACTGACTTGTCAACTGGCTTCAGTCGCAAGACAAAGACAACGCTGCCGCTCTCCCCCGCGACTTTCCAGCTCGATAGGACGTTGTCGATCAGCAGGGCGTTTAAAGTTGTTACTACAGTTGCTGGAAGGCCAGTAACTGACATTTTGAAGCTTAAATGCAAAAATTTGCAGCAGCTTACTAACAGCACGCCCTTTTAGTTCTCGTCCCATCACACCGTTTTCGAATCAACCAGAGAGAGAGAGAGAGAGAGAGAGAGAGAGAGAGAGAGAAAGATAACGATAACGATAACGATAACGAAATTTTATTTTCTGAGGGTAATAGAATAAGTACAAGACTTTTTTTACATCCAGCCCTCGAAAAGAGAAGGAAGGTAAACAGACAAAATATAAGCAAAGTGAATCATAATAATCACAAAAAACATCACCACTATCTTCATCGTTGTCATCACCTCTATCATCATCCCCACCATCATCGTAAACAAAGTAATTATGATAACATATCAACTTTATGGGGCTTGATGGAATGATGATATGACAAATACACCTATAGGCCTAATGTTTCTTTGAGTCATATTGTTGAACAACATTTTTTTTTAAGAGTCAGAGAGAATACAAACAAGAGAGAGAGAGAGAGAGAGAGAGAGAGAGAGATCATCAAAGCTATGTATACCAAAACGAAATATACTCTGATTATAATATCAGTGGGGAGGGGGGGGGGGGGGAATATACATATATATATATGCATATAATATTGTTCTCAATACAGAGAGAGTGAGAGAGAGAGACAATGACAATGACAATGACAAATTCTTTTATTTCGAGGATAATGAATAAGCACTCATGTGCTTTTTTACATCCAGTCCCCGCCCGTAGGGATACATCTTAATAATAACCCAACACAGTCTCACAGTAGAAACATGGGGAAATAACCCTTTTCAAAACAGCCCCCCCCCCCCCCCCCCCCAACGTAATGTAAAGTATTTTCTCAAGTTGTGATATTAGATGGTGTGTGTGTGTGTGTGTGTGTGTGTGTGTGTGTGTGTGCGTGCGTGTGTGCGTGCGTGCGTTCCTGTGCATGCACGCGTGCACGTGTGTGTGTGTGTGTGCGCGCGCGCGCGCGCGTGCACCCATACGCAAGCCTGTTTGTGTGTGTGTGTGTGGTGTGTGTGTGTGTGTGTGTAGGCCTGATGTATGTGATATTATCCCATAATGAGTGATGCAAACTATCGTTGTTCTTCAGCCTAAAACTTGTCATTCCGGGGATCATAGAGTCCTTCCATCACCACTGGCTCCTGCTTACTGTACATGAATTCAGATCAACCGTCAACCGCACGTGCGAGCAATTATCTCCCCTGCAATGGGTTTACGTAACATCCTGGGGTACGTGTCAAGATTGATTGCAGCTGGCAGGGACCCGTTGTGTCGCTTGCTTGGTTGATTGTATAGCTGCCTAGTCCGCTGGTACAACTAGCTATGGTGTGTATAGACGCTGAAATAAATCGAGATGATTTGATTGTTTTCTTTTGTTTTGTTTTTATTTGTGAAATTATCAAAACTACTGATGGCCGTAAAAAAAAAATCGGTCAGAGAGAGAGAGAGAGACAAATTCTTTTATTTCGAGGATAATGAATAAGCACCCATGTGCTTTTTTACATCCAGTCCCCGCCCTTAAGGATATATATGATAATAAAATAAAATAAAATAAAGCCCATAGCAATACACTTACACAGTTTACGGAAAAAATATCTACACAAAAATCCCCACAAAAATCACCGAAGAGAGAGAGAGAGGGGAGAGAGTGAGAGACAATGACAATGACAATGACAAATTCTTTTATTTCGAGGATAATGAATAAGCACACATGTGCTTTTTTACATCCAGTCCCCGCCCGTTAGGGATACATCTTAATAATAATAACCCAATACTTATATAGTCTCACAATAAAAACAAGGGGAAATAACCCTTTTCAAAACAGCTCCCCCATCACCCCCCCCCCCCCCCAAAGCAAGCAAATAAAAGAAAACCCTAAAAATACCCACCCCCACCCCCACCTCCCAAAAAAAAACCCTAACCAAAACAAACAAAAAACAAAAAGAAAAAAAAAAACCAAAACCCAACAAAAAGAAGAAAAAAAAGAGAAAAACAACAAACAACAACAACAAGAAAAACAACAAGCCAAAAAAAATAACACAACCCAAATTTAAATAAACATAAAAAAAAACACTACACATTGTCAATGTAACAAACTTGTTTCAAATAACTATAAGAATTTAAATAGGGGGACTCATTAAAACTAAGTACGAGGGGAATCCAAAAAGGTTGAAAAAAAAATAGAATCCTTCATCAGGGTACACTATAACTAAACAAGACGATAAAAGGGAGACAGAGCGAGAGAGTGTTGGTTGTGTTATTCAGGTAATATCCAATAATAATTCCCCAAAAAAATGCGATCCATCAACCTCATTTTAGAATTTTTTCTTTTCAAATTATATTCCCTGAAAGAAATAAAATTTTAAAACCCATACATCCACACAAAAAAACAAGAAATAAAACAAAAGAAGAAATCTAAACCATACAGCATTGAGGGGGAGAATAGAGTGAGTGATGATGATGTGTGTGTGTATGTGTGGTGTGTGTGTGTGTGTGGTGGTTGTATGTGTGGGGGGTGTGTGGGGGAAGGGGTGGGGGGGGGGGGGGTTTTTAGGGATTAAAAATAAAAAGAATACTCACAAGCACACCACAACACAAAAACTTTTTAATTTTACTCATACAAATTGAAAAGTCAAGATAAAAAAAATAAGGCAAAAACCCCTACACTCACATAAAAAAGGAAAAGGGGAAGCCAAAAAGTCATAAAAAGAACACTACACATTTTAATAATAAAAAAAAAATTTTTTTTTTTCAGGAAAATGAATGTACTCATGTGCTTTTTTTCATCCATTCCCCGCCCGGGGGCACATTTGAAAATGCACCAGTACTCAATTTTCAAACATAGAACAAAGGGGAAAAAAATTTTTTTGGTAAAAAAAAAAAAAAGAAAAAAAAAAACAAACAAACAAACAAACAAACAAAAAAAACCCCGGGCGAGCAAAAAACAAAAAAACCCCAGAACCCCCCCCCCCCCCTCCCCCCAAAAAAAAAATTAAAATAAAATAAATAAACCACAAAAAACACAAAAGCAACCCCCCAAACAAACAAAAAACAAGAAAAAACAACAACAAACAAACAAATGAGAAAAAAATAAACAAAAACAGCAACAAACAAACAAACCAAAAAAAACAACAAAAAACCCAGCACCTTTCCCCCTCAACAACACACACAACAACAAAAAACAAAAAACAAACAAAAACCCAAAAACAAAAAAAACAAAAACACTACAAAAAAAAAAAAAAGAAAAGGGCAGGGAAAACAGGGAAACAAACAAAGGACAAGGGGAGAAGGGGGGAAGGGACAAGGGGGGAGGGGGGGGGGGTGGGGGGGGAGGGGGGGGGGGGGGGGGGTGGGGGGGGGGGGGGGGGGGAGAGAGAGAGAGAGAGAGAGAGAGAAGAGCCAAACTTATAGATCTTTAAAAATTGAACGCCTTCATATTGTAGAATAGTACACATAGTTGTTACACGTGATAATAAGATATTAAAATAGGAGATTCACTGGAGCTCAAGTACAGTCAACAAGTCCAAAATAATATTGAAAATCGAAAGTATGAATATGCCCTTTATTAGAATACACAACAACAATAGAAGGAGAGAGAGACAATGACAATGACAAATTCTTTTATTTCGAGGATAATGAATAAGCACCCATGTGCTTTTTTACATCCAGTCCCCGCCCTTAAGGATATATATGATAATAAAATAAAATAAAGCCCATAGCAATACAATTACACAGCTTAGAAAAAGTATCTACAAAAAATCCCCAACAAAAATCACCGAAGAGAGAGAGAGAAAAAATAGGGGAGAGAGTAGAGAGAGAGAGAGAGGAGAGAGAAAAGAGAGAGAGAGAGAGAGAGAGAGAGAGAGAGAGAGAGAGAGAGAAGAAGTATCAACAAGTAAGAAAAGAAAGCAGAACAGAAACACAGAAACAACACCCAAAAAATACAAGAACCAAGAGCAAAACAAAAACGCAACAACAACAAGGGAGAGGAACAACCGAATAGTAATAATAATAATAATAATGTATGGAATTTATATAGCGCTGAATCTTGTAAAGCAACAAATCAAAGCGCTCAGATTTCATTTCATACCACTTTAAGTCACGGCAGATTTCTCTCCGTGAAATTCGGGCTGCTCTCCCCGGGGAGAGCCCGTCGCCACAAGAGCAGCGCCACCCATTTCTTTTCTTTTTCCTGTCTGCAACTGTATTTGTTTCCCTATCAGAGTGGCTTTTTTCTAAGAATTTTGCCAGGGACAACTCTCTTGTTGCCGTGGGTTCTTTTACGTGCGCTAAATAATTACGTGTAACACACGGGACCTCGGTTTATCGTCTCATCCGAAAGACTAGTGCCCAGACCACCACTCATGGTCTAATGGATGTGGGAAAAGTTTCGGGTCCAAACGGGGTACGAACCGCCGCACACTTCAGACCCGGAATAGTCCCCCCACAAAAAAGCAACAACAACCCCAAACCCAAACCAAAACAGAATCAAACAAAGCAAAACCTCCATATTTAATAAAGGAGAACAAACCACGTAAATAGTTTCATTTTGGCTAACAGAAAGAAACGTCAAAAATTCTTTCTTTTGTGTGTGAGAGAGAGAGAGAGAGAGAGAGAGAGAGAGAGAGAGAGAGAGAGAGAGAGAGAGAGAGAGAGAGAGAGAGAGAGTTATTCAATCATAAACCAAGCCCCACCATGAAAGAGACTTTTTTGGTTCTTTGGCTTGAGCTCCAAGATTCGCAAATGGTGAGATTTTGGGTATGGACCATTTTTTCCCACCATGAAAGTAATCGCATTCTGACTTCGGGGATATAAAATGGAATAACTGAACAGTCATTCACCAACAATGCAGCATAACAATTTATAAGATCTTTATTAAGTTGTCGGTATTCTACATATTTATTTATTCAATCATTTATTTGTTTATTCGTTTTTGATCATCTATCTGTTTATCTATTGGCTTTTTAAGTAGGGTTTATTCATTTAAAAAGCACAAATATAACACGAAGAACATAATCAACATAGCAACAACAAGCTAGTAGCTAATACTGTGCTCAAGTACAAAATCAACGTTCACCTGGCGGTTAATAATCCCTATAATGACCAAAGCAGAAGACTGAGAAAAATGACTGATTAGAATGATAACAGAATTCTTAATCACTGGTAATGAAACTAATTGACATGTTGTTTCACTTCTTTGGTTTCAACAAATTTTTATTCAGAAAAGAAAACACATTGTACACAATTACATTTGGATCAGCAACAAGCTTGTAACTTATAGTGCACTGATGCAGTGCAAGCAAACGAAAACTGTCATTTAGCAGCTGATTCTTTGAGAAACGGTAGAACTTTGATAAGCAGATTTTTCAGTTTAGAACTAAACAGAACTTGATAACGCTTGGGATTTTATGATAAGCAGATTTTTTTCAATTAGGAAATAAACAGCTGTGGAACTTGATAGCGTTTGGATTTTTATGATGGCATTTTGGGCTGAATCTGTTTCTTAACTGATGTAAAACATGACATCAGTGTGCATGTAGTTTTTAAAATTTTGTCATCTGATCCTACCGGCACGAAATGGCCTGCTCCTCCGAAAGATGGAACGGATTTTCACGTGTGCGCAAAATGTTCTGTGTGCGTTCGCACATGGGTTCTCGGTTTATAGTCTCACCCGAAGGACTTTCATGAGAGTGGAGTCGGTATTGATGTAAACTCCAGGTAAAAACCCCTTGAATGGGTGCCTCAGTGGTGGCTCGAACCCGGGCCGTCAGGCCACGAGCACAATGCCTTAACCACTACGCTATCGCTATCCCCCCTTACAACGTCAGCAGGAGTCACTCTCAGACTGCATGCCCTCTGCAGATGAGGGTCATGTCAATGTGTCTCTTTTTTGTTGATATGTTATCAGTCTACTTCCTTCATCATAACGTTATACTTTTTCCCTACTTAAGCGCACACGAAATCAAACAACCAAAAGAAAAACACAAATTTAAAAAAAGCAAACATAATAACTGTTTTAGAAGCAGTTGGGGGTTTTCCCCCAAGCTCTTTAAAATTTTACTTTTAACCTATATGTGGGATGTGGCCAAATGCATCGACCTTGTACTTTTTTTGGTTTTTGTTGTGCAAGGACAGCAGTCTAGTCACTTACGTCACAGTCTGACCTTCCTGTCTTAATTTTCGAAAATTCAACAATGTCATTAAAAATGCAGATGATAAGCTGACTGAAATAAGGTTTCGGTCACATCAGGTCATTATGTAGGTCATGTTGCTGTGAGCCCAGAAGGAATGGAAGGGGGAGGGTGTGGATAGCCTGGAGGTAAAGTATCATACCTGAGATATGACTATAGCTGCAGTTTCAAGTCTTCATTGAGGTGTCTCATGGGGATGTTTTTCCTAGATTTAACAATGGTAGCTACCGATTCCACTCCTCTAAAGTCCTTTGAATGAGACTATAACCTGAAGTTCTGTGTGAGAATGCATACAAAACACCTTGAACACAAACCCCATTTACCTTTAATACAAGACTACTTCAGCTCTGGCTGATGGCATGGATGACATAAACATACCCAGCATGCACCCTGAAGAAGGATGGGCTCTGCCAGGTTCTTCTCGTTCAAGGTACACTGCATGAAAAATTCAGTGCAAAGTTCTAAGGAACATATTAAGACAAATCGCTTGTTTCAATTTTGTTTTTAAAAGGAAAGAAGGACACAGATGAAGATTATGATGGGCTGAATGACCATTTTCTGAGGAGGCCTGATTCAGTATTCAAGGGGGAGACTAAGAAGACAAACTGCTGTACAGTACGTTATTTGCCACTATATTTGACAAAGCATGGGAACATGTATGTGCTGCTCATATGTATCATCTTGCTTTGCAGAGACAGGTCAACAAACAGACTGACAAACAAACAGACAGACATACAGACTGAAATACGAGTAGACAGACAGACGGACAGACAGACAGACCAGTCAGACACTGAGAGAGGGTTAAAATCCTGAAAGCCAGCTTTAATTGTCGAGGGGCCGAATCAGTAATGGATAATTGCTCATGGTCTCACACACACACACACACACACACACACACACTTGTTTTCTATCATTCCCTACAGGCAGTTGTAGTCTGCACAGCACAGAAAACTTTTCCCCATTAATTGTGGCTTCTGGCCAAAATAGCTGACCATAGAAACATGCCTTGGACAGCTGTCATGGGACTTCTTTAATTGTCATCCTTTCTACATGGTCCTCTGCTGCTCAGACCGGTGCCTTACCAATGACTTGACCCCCCTACAAAAAGTGCGTCTGGGCTTTTTTTGGTTTGGTTTGAATTGGTTATTTGTTTGTTTTGTTTTGTGTGTGTTGTTGTTGTACGTGGGAGGGAGGGTGTTTCTTTGGTGTTGCTAGGTTTTTAATTACTAGTAACGTGAAGGGGTGGGATAGCCTAGTGGTTTTATAATCCAAAACAGGATCTAAGGGTACCTACCATTACCGTTAAAACGAGTGCAATACCAAGTTATCGATGAGCAGTCTGCTTAAGGGGATTTTCCCCCAAGGAGTTGGCATGGGCACTGACTACCCATTCCCAACAAGCCTCCTTCATGAAATACTCAACTGAGGTCACACCTTTGAACGCACGAAGTACAGAGGTACATCTTGCGCACGCTCAAAATCCATCAATGTTTGTTTTGTTGAAAGTTAGGCTAGAAGAAGAAGGAGGAGGAGGAGAAGAAGAAGAAAAAGAAGGGGGAGGAGGAGGAGGAAGACGTAGAAGAAGAAAAAGAAGAAAAAAAGAAGAAGAAGATGATGATGATGATGATGATGATGATGATGTGATGATGATGATGACGATGATGATGATGATAAAGGAGGAGGAGGAGGA
>CM054149.1:42146983-42159483 GCA_028751875.1 Rapana venosa | reverse complement strand
GTGCGTGCGTGCGTGTGTGTGTGTGCGTGCGTGCGTGCGTGCGTGTGTGTGTGTGTGTGTGTGTGTGTTTATAATGACAGAGAGAGAGGGACAGAGACAGCGAGAGACAAACAGATTGAGACAGAGACAGAGATAGGCAGTCAGTCATTCAGACAGACAGACAAAGAGAAAAGCTAGGGGTGGGGTGGGGGTGGGAAGAATTGTTATCAAGGAGAAAAATACCCTGGAGGCGGATTCCTCTATCCATTAATGTTCATAGAAAACACTCCACAGAGTTGTTATTACGTAGCGAGTGGAGGCTTTGTCGGAACTGATTATGTTAACAACGAAAATAACAACACGAATAACATCAGCAACACCAACCATGACAACAACAACAACAACAACCGCAGCGACAACATCTACAGCAACATTGACAACAATTACAGGCGATTTCCACACCGTTTGTTTGTTTATAGATGTAATAACAATAGTCCAGCATCAAACGACAGCTACAGTAATCACAGTAACAACAAGCAAGCGGAATAGTCACCCCAAACAACCATAATTATAAGCGACAAGAACAGAAAACAACAACAAGAAACAACAAGAAGCAATAATACCACTATGCTCCTGAAGAAGAGATAACATTATCAACCAGAAAACTAGTTCATGCATGCGTGCTCGCGAGCCCACACAATTCTTCCCATCCCCCACCCCCTAACTTTTCTCTTCGTCTGTCTGTCTGTCTGACTACCCGTCTATCTCTGTGTCTGTCCTAATCTGTTTGTCTGTCTCTGCGTGCACGAGCGCGCACACAACACACACACACACATATACACGCGCGCGCACGAGCACACACGCACGCACGCACGCGCTCACACCTGACATACCCAAGTATACTCACCATGCAATGCCTTACTCCCCCTTCACCTATAGATTATTTACATGCAGAAAATGATGTATACACATTTACATCCTGTACGTATCTTTTTTTTAATTTTCGCTCCTGGGCTGTTCATTTTTACATCAGCATTCCGACTTCGGTGGTATAGTTGGGAATTGAACCTATTCATTTTACCAGGACAGTCGGGAGTTACCACCCTGCTCTTTCGGATTTTCAACTGTCATGGGTATATTTTGGACGTGCGTAAGTCCGTAAGCAGACGAGTTCGACTGGTTTAGAGTCTCCTCCGAAGGATTTTACATTCTGTTCGATTTTCTCGTCAAAATGAAAAGAAAGAGTAAGGCCGGGAATCGAACCCAGAACCTCACAGTTTACTTGTTAGGCAGATATGTCTAAACCATCCTGCCACCTTCCTTTTTAATGCGTTTTTAATGACCGTGTCCGTTTGCTACAGTTAAGCACAACCTTCTCCATCTTTTATTCAATTCAATTCTTTCTTCTTCTTTTTTTATTTTTTTATTGTTCTCTGTTTAAAGGAAATTTGTTTTGCGTTGATTAAAACATATCTAAGAAAGTAATAGAATACAGACATTTATAGAAATGAATGCATATGATAAAAGGTAACATTAATTTGTTTAACACACACATATACATACACCCTATTCACACACAATTCTATTATAGGAAATTTGTTTTACAGTGATTAAAAACATATCTAAATAACAAAGAGTATATAGACATACATAAAATCTTTAATTTGAACATATGTTATAAAAGGTAACAGTCGTTAAACACACACACTCGCGTTGGCGCACGCACACACACACACACACACACACACACACACACACACACACACACACACACACACACACACACACACACACACACCACACACACCAAGCTAAAAGAATCAAACAATATGAAAATAGCAGTTGAACGTTAAGATGAAAGTGATGTTCAACCATCTCAAAATAAGAGATACAAAGGAAACACTAAAATAGCACTGAGCACAAAGTAAGAGCGGACAGCCAGATGTCTACTGACACAGACAGCCCAGCAACCACGGTGCTGCCCCCCTGAGCTCCTTCCTTCCTTCCCTCAGTCAGCAAACCCAACCACCGGCCACACCTTCCCCCTCCTCCCTACCACCACAGCCACCACCATGCAACCAGCCATCACAAGTACATGCTACAAACAACATATGCATAATGTGCGCATATGCTCCCACTCCAGCTGGCACACACACACACACACACACACTTTTTTCCTCCATTCCACGCCCCCTCCCTCTCCACCCCCCCCCCCCCCCCCCTTCCTCCACACCTCTTTCCCTGAATCTCACAAACACCCTGCTCCATAAATCCACCCCGCCGCCACCCCTACACACACTGGCAAACACCTTCACGCTGTTCAGAGGCCCATATATGCCTGACCATGCACACAGTCACACAACTTGGGCAGGTGAGTTCCAACACAGACCCTCAAACACCCCCCTCCCCCTCCGCCACAGTCACCACTCCACACTAGCATACAGCTGTCCATCCATCCGCCCACCCACCACCCCTACTTCTGTGCCCCTATACATCTGTTCACACACACACACACACACACACACACACCACCACCACCACCACCACCACCCCTACTTCTATTTGCCCCTATACATCTGTTTCTTACACACACACACACACTTCTCCTCTCTCTCTCTCTCTCTCTCTCTCTCTCTCTCTCTCTCTCTCTCTCTCTCTCTCTCTCTCTCTCTCTGTGGCAGAACACAACACCCATCCACACAAACACACACATACACACACACACACGCTCTCTCTCTCTCTCTCTCCTCTCTCTCTCTCTCTCTCTCTCTCCTCTCTCTCTCTCTCTCTCTCTCTCTCTTCTCTCTCTCTCATGCAGGCAGGAATACTGTTGTTCACAGGCATGTCACTGGTGTTGATTGTTAAAGAGTCTGACAGCTGTGGGCAGGAAGGAGTCTCTGAATCGACTGGTTCTGCTCCTTATGGACAGAAGACGACTGCTGACTTCTCGCTTAGACACACACACTGGGACAGCACAGGATGGAGGGGATAGGTGTCATCCTTCATAATCCTGGTCATCTTCCTCAGGCAGTTCTTCTGGAACAGGCTAGAGGCTGGAATGGAGTCCTTTTTAATGACCCTTGCTGCTGCCTTTGTGATGCAGTCTAGTTTGTTGCTGTCAGATATTCTGGTGTTACTAAAATAGCAGATTTGATTGTATAATGCAATGGTTTCCACTGCAGCTTGATAAAACCTCTGTAAAATGGTGTTGCTGATTTGAAAGCTTCACAGTCTTCTTAAGAAGGACATTCTTTAGTTTGCTTTCTTATAACAAGCATCAACGTTTTCAGTCCACCTCAGCCTGTCGTCAATAATCGTACCAAGATATCTATAAGCACTGGTTATCCGCACTTCTTCATTCTTGATGGTAAGTGGTACTGGCTTGTCGTTTTTCCTTCGGAAATCAATTATCATTTCTTCTGTTTTTGACATATTCAATTCCAGATAATTCTTGTCACACCAGTCTACTAAAGCTTTGACTGTTGATCTGCATGAGGTCTCACTGCTCTTCAAAAACCCAGTTAATGATGTATCATCAGCAAACTTGATGTGAATATTTTTGTTAGTGGTAAAACGACAGTCAGCTGTGTAGAGGGTAAAAAGGATTGGCGATAAAACACATCCTTGGGGGCCTCTGTATCTGTCAACAGGTAGTCTGACACAGCTTGCCCTATCCTCACTCTTTGTGGTCTTTCTCTTAAAAACCTAAAAATCCATGCTATCAGTGTCGGGTTGACATTCATGCTCAGCAGTTTCTGTATTAAAGATGAGGTTGAATAGTATTAAAAGCACTTGAAAAAATCAATAAAATGAATTCTGACGTAAGTTCCTGGATGGTCTAAATGTTCATATAGATGGTGCAGCAGAGTCAGCAGAGCATCGTCTGTGCCCCTGCCTTTAGAATAGGCAAACTGGAGGGGGTCTTGGTGCTCTGCAGTCTGGAGCCTCAGCTGACGAAGAACGATTTTTTCCGCACACTTGAATGGTATTGATGTTAATGCTACAGGCCTGTAGTCATTTAATTGGCTTGGAGTTTGTTTCTTTGGGACTGGGATAATTGTTGAGGTTTTCCAGAGCTGGGGGATGTACCCAGTGTCAAGGGATTGCTGGAACAGGCGAGTGAAGACTGGAGCAAGAGTCACTGCGTCCCTTGATGGCTTTAGCGCTGATGCAGTCTGGGCCACATGCACTCTTACAGTTGACTTTCTTAAATTCATTCCGCACATCGTTCTCTTGAATGATCACTGGAAATAGCCTTTTGTTGTTTTACTGTCTTCATAGCTTCTGCTTGTTCTGTTTGAAAGTCCTTCTTGTCAAACCTGGTATAAAACATGTTGAGTTCATTTGCCAGCTTGGGGGCATCCTGTCACAATCTCCCTTTTTTTGCTTTGTAGCTTATTAAGCTAGCCATGATTACAGCCCGTTAGTCCAGATTGGGGCTGTATTTTGTTGAGAATTAAAGCTCCTATCAAGCGTGTGCAACATCCCCGAAGTTGGAATGCCGTTACCTTGATGGCGGAGGGAGGGGGTGGGGAGATGGTCGCTTACGCATTATCTCACCGTTGGTGAACCACAATGCTCTAGCCGAGAAACGGAAGGGGCAAACACTATGCAGCGACTTTCTGCGTGTCAACAGCCTTTACATTGGGTTGCATTGAGCTGAACGGGGCCCTGACCTGGCTGTGATGAGATGACTGACAGGTTTATGTTAATGCCATGCTTGAAAAGCATTACAAAGGGGACGGAGTATCCTGGTGGTTAGAGTGATGTGCTCGTGATCTGCTGACCGGGGTTCAAATCTCGTTCAAGAGGATTTTTCCTCTGGAGTTAACATCAGTGCCGACTCCACTCCCCACAAAAGTCCGGATGAGACTATAAACCGAGGCCCGTGTGCGAACGCACGCAGAACATCTTACACACACGTTAAAACCCGTTCCGCTTTTCGGAAGAGTAGGCCATTGTGTGCCGGTGGGAACGGATGACAAAATTTACAAAATTGCATATACACGGGGACTGGATGTAAAAAAAAGCACATGATTGCTTATTCTATTATCCTCGAAGTAAAAGAATAAATGAATAAATAAAAATGTTACAAAATGACACACCTCAACGTTATCACAGGGCTGAACGGAGCTGATCTGGCTGTGGTGAGGTGGCTGACAGGTTCACGTTGATGCCTCTCTGTAGACTGACCCAGTGACCTTTCTGACGTCCCCTAAAGGGGGCAGGGGCTGTTGATTGATGGACAGAGGGGAGGAAGGGCACATAGTTTTCACACGGAAGCGGCTAAAAGCAGCTGTTCTCATCACCCGCATTATTTAAAGCCCTCCTGGTTACCTCCTCCTGGGCTGCTGTTGGGTTTTTTCCCTATCAGTATTGCTATCTCGTCACTGCACCATCTCATTTCATTTCAGGGCCGTTGCCCTTTCCACAGCATTCATTCCATCCCCCCCCCCCCCCCTCCCCATTTTTAGCTATAATCTTATCAGGTCTTAAACATCTTCTCTGTCTGTCTGTCTGTCTGTCTCTCTCTGTCTGTCTGTCTGTCTGTCTGTCTGTCTCTCTCTCTGTCTCTCTCTGTCTGATGTCTGTCTGTCTGTCTGTCTGTCTGTCTGTCTGTCTGTCTCTCTCTCTCTCTCTCTCTCTCTCTCTCTCTCTCTCTCTCTCTCTCTCTCTCTCTCATTTAGTATTTTATGTGGGTTTCTTTTTGTGTGTGGACATTTTACTGTTTTTTCTTATTCTGTTGATTATAATCATTGCATACATGTTTTCATGGACAGGTTCTAAGACTGTGCTTAACATAAAATCAAGCGCTTTGATTTGTTGCTATTCAAGATTCAGCGCTATATAAATTCCATACATTATTATTATTATTATTATTATTATTATTATTATTAAAATCTTCATCCCAGCGTACTAAAGATCATTTATTGATTGATTGATTGAGTTATTAATTGGCGCTCTCTCTCTCTCTCTCTCTCTCTCTCTCTCTCTCTCTCTCTCTCTCTCTCTCTCTCTCTGGTTCCTGCCTGTCTGTCTTTTACACTAAATTTGTTTTCTAGATCAAGATCCATGCACAGGACAGGTTGTTTATCTAAATCATCTTTCAGTGGTAGGGCTACACTGAAAACATATGCCGCTGGGTTACCTCCGCAACAACAAAACACTCTTATCATATTCACACTCCTCTTCAACAATGACAAACATCAACAACAATAGTAAAAACAACAGCAATGACAACAATATCAGCGCAAGCAGCATCGTACTCTTCATCGGTATCATTTTGCCATCATCATTATCATTACCGTTGTCATTATCTTCGTGATTGGTCATTGTTATCATTATCGTCATTATTGTGACCTAATCCCTGAAGAAACTGCTCTGTATTTCATACAGACAGCATACAACAAACAATATATAACAATATAACAAAGTGCTGAACTGGTTTAGAAACCTTCTGGGTTCTCCTGAACCTCTCCTGACGACTGTAAAGAGACAAAACCTAACATAGTTTGGTCAAAATTAATAACACCACACAACACACTCGACTCTCCAGGATCCCAATTCGTAGATCTCCTGATGACAGCTACTGACAGAAGGGCCTGGAGAAGAATGTCTGCTTCTTCTGCACTATCTCAGTCAAGGGAATGATGATAATCATGATGATGACGATGAGGATGATAATGAGGAGGAGGATCTCAGTCAAGGGTGTGATGATGATGATGATGATCGTGATGATGACGAGGATGATAATAATAATAATAATGTATGGAATTTATATAGCGCTGAATCTTGTAAAGCAACAAATCAAAGCGCTCAGATTTTATTTCATACCACTTTAAGTCATGGCAGATTTCTCTCCGTGAAATTCGGGCTGCTCTCCCCGGGGAAAGCGGGAGAACGCGTCGCCACTTAGCGCTGCGCCACCCTTTCACCCTTTTTTTTTTTTTTTTTTTTCTGCAGCTGTATTTGTTTCCCTATCAGAGTGGCTTTTTTCTAAGAATTTTGCCAGGGACAACTCTCTTGTTGCCGTGGGTTTTTTTACGTGCGCTAAATAATTACTTGTAACACACGGGACCTCGGTTTATCGTCTCATCCGAAAGACTAGCGCCCAGACCACCACTCATGGTCTAATGGATGGGGGAAAAATTTCCGGTCCAAACGGGGTACGAACCGCCGCACACTTCAGACCCGGACTTTTCGCTTTCTAGACAGGCGCGTTACCTCTAGACCACCGATCCACCTTGCATGATCCACCATGATGAGGAAGAGGAGGACGCGGAGGGGGAGATGTTGATGATGAGGATGATGATGAGGATTTATTTATTTATTTATTTATTCTTTTATATCGAGGATAATGGAATAAGCACTCATGTGCTTTTTTTACATCCAGTCCCCCGTGTGTATGCGGTTTTGTAAATGTTGTCATCTGTTTCCACCGGCACACAATGGCCTACTCCTCCGAAAAGCGGAACAGGCTTTAACGTGTGCGCAAGATGTTCTGCATGCGTTTGAACACGGGGCCTCGGTTTATAGTCTCATCCGAAGGACTTGAAGGATGATGAGGGCAATGATGAGGGTGAGGAGGAGGAGGAGGGTGATAAGGGTGGTGATGATGACGACAACAATGATGATGTGATGATGATATATTCATCCCTGCCCCCAAAATGTAGGATGAAATAGCACTGTAACTCGCATCAGTTTGTTGTTTTTTTTCTTGTGGAGGACCTGCCCAGTCCAATCACGTTAACAGTCTTGCCAAACGCAGTGGCCATGTCCAGGCTATCACGTTGTTGAGAAGCAAAGATCTTGTGTGTGTGTGTGTGTGTGTGTGTGTGTGTGTGTGTGTGTGTGTGTGTGTGTGTGTGTGTGTGTGTGTGTGTGTGTGTGTGTGTGTGTGTGTGTGTTGCGAGGGGATGTTGGCCATTCACAAATCAAAATATCAAGATTACAATCAACTATTCTCTCAACTATCTAGTTAGGCAAAATTCAGCTGTTCTGATGAATCACAATCAGCTGTTCTGGGGGGTTACATTCAGCTACTCTGGTGGGTTACAATAGGCTGTTTTCATGGATTGCAATCGGCTGATCTGGTGGGTTACAATCGGCTACTCTGGTGGGTTACAATAGGCTACTCTGGTGGGTTACAATAGGCTGTTTTCATGGATTGCAATCAGCTGTTCTAATGGATTGCAATCAGCTACTCTGATGGGTTACAATCAGCTACTCTGGTGGGTTACAATCAGCTACTCTGGTGGGTTACAATAGGCTGTTCTAATGGATTGCAATCAGCTAATCTGGTGGGTTTCAATCAGCTACTCTGGTGGGTTACAATTAGCTACTCTGGTGGGATGCAATCAGCTACTCTGGTGGATTATAATCAGCTGCTCTGATGGATTGCAATCAGGTATTGTGGTGGATTACTATCAATTATTCACATTCACGTCAAATTAACAACATGGTTGGATTACAATCAACTACCCTGTCCTACTTCGTCTCTTTCACAGGACCAAAACTGAAGTCGTTGAATTCTCTCTCTCTCTCTCTTTCTTTCTTTCTTTCTTTCTCTCTCTCTTATATATATATTTATATATATATAAGAGAGAGAGAGAGAGAGAGAGATGAGAGAGAGAGGAGAGAGAGAGAGAGAGAGAGAGAGAGAGAGAGAGAGAGAGAGAGAGAGAACTCGGAACTCGGAACTTGTTTAATGTACATCGGCCATTGGGCCACAATACAACAGGAAAAAGAACAGTATACTTTCACACCATACTCGTTTAGTTTTTTGTACCCAAAAGCTAGTCATCAGAAGCGCAGCAAGCTAAACTCATCTCATTCATTCACCCCAAGCTAGTTGTGACAATGTAATAACGTGTAAGAAAACAACAATGACTGACATTTTCAGTAACAATCCTGTGTATAACATATCAAAGTGAAACAGATTATCAATTATGTACATAAAAAGGTAATTTTAAATACGTATCTTCATTTAGCTTGATCAACATACGTTTACAAACTGTTAACGTTAAAAGTCACTTTACAATTACTAAGCATCTATTTGTAGTTGGTCAATGAACAAAACCAGAACAACTTGGTCATTTAAGGAATGAATAGGGAAAGTGTACCTAGTAGATAATCACATTTATTAGTCTCTGCCAATGATTTCATTCTTAAAAGGAAAGAGAGAGAGAGAGAGAGAGAGAGAGAGAGAGAGAGAGAGAGAGAGAGAGAGAGAGAGAGAGAGAGAGAGAGAGAGATAGACAGAGAGAGAGAGAGAGAGAGAGAGAGAGAGAGAGAGAGAGAGAGAGAGAGAGAGAGAGAGAGAGAGAGAGAGAGAGAGAGAGAGAGAGAGAGAACGTAAGCCAATCTTATTCTGTTACTTGACTCCAAGATGAAACCGAGAGCTAACAATTGCACAAACATTTAAACTAAGCCTTAAATTCTAGCTGAACTGTGTTGCGCATTGTCTTCTTCGCATGGCATAAAATATGTACTTTGATATCTGCAAAGAAAAACGTGTATTATTAGCACAAAGAACATCAGACAACGGAAGATGAAGAATGTTATGAATGAATTTTACTCTAAGATCTGCATACATTGAACACATATATATCAAATGATATTCATCCTCACTTACATTCTTACAAAAAGGACACATTTTGTCTTGCAAATTAGGACTGTATCTGTGACTATTATTATTTAATGGGAGAGAGAGAGAGAGAGAGAGAGAGAGAGAGAGAGAGAGAGAGAGAGAGAGAGAGAGAGAGAGAGGAGAGAGAGAGGAGAGAGAGAGAGAGAGAGAGAGAGAGAGACCATGCACGTGCAGGAACGATGACACTCTCGTGATCCTCCCCCTCCCCCTCCCCTTTTCTATCCTTCTCTTACTAGAAACATCCGTTAATATCAACAGAAGCCCATTTCTGATAACCAAGGTACATAGAGACATCAGGGCACATAAGCCGACTAGGGGAGGTGGAGGGGGGGGGGGGGGGGGGGGGGGGGGGTAGGGAGGCAGAGAGGAGTGGGTTGCTGTGTATATATTCAGCTGTCTCACTATCGTACTGCTCCGATAACCACAGAGTGTCTTTCCTGTTCTAAAAGGTGTGATATTCTCTGGAGCACGATTGTTATGTAGAAGTAGTAGTAGTAGTAGTAGTAGTTTAGTAGTAGTAGTAGTTTAGTAGTAGTAGTAGTAGTAGTAGTAGTAGTAGAAGTAGTAGTTGTTGTTGTAGCAAAAAGAAGGTGATGATGATGATGATGATAATGATGGTGATGGTGGTGGTGATGATGATGATGATGATGATGATGATGTTGAACAAGAACAAGAAGAAAAAGAACAAAAAGAAGATAGCAATAGGGTATTTGTATACCATTTTCAATAACAAAACTGGACAAAACATGAACAAGGCTCGACGTGGAAATGTACTACATCCGGTTTGATGAAAGTGTGTCTGAGTCACTAACAGCGAACTTACAGCCATGTCGACCGAAGTTGTAACCTACCAAACAACTGAAATTTTAAGATCAGGGGGTGGGAACCGTAATTCACACTCGATTTTAGTCAGCAAACTTCCGGTTGGCCACATTACAAGATGTGGTTTCTAAATCACCAAGTAGTGAATGGACATTAAACAAAACAAAAGTAACTGCAGTTTTTAGGTCAATCTTAGATCCTAAATCAAGTCAAATCAAACTGATCTTTATTGAGGGTAAAATATTTCAGTTTACACAACTTTTTTTCATACTGCCCTCACACACACAAAAATCTAGAAAACTGACCTGTAAAAACAAACAAAAGACAATGTTAACCAGTGAAAAAAGCTAACTAAACTTGATTATGAGGAGGGGGGGGGATCCAGACCTTATAATAGAAGATTAAACAAAACCAAAACAGCACAACATGCGCTCAATTCAGACAGAGGAGTAGTAAAGAAAGCAAGATAACAAGGGTGAAAGCAACAATTTACAAAGCAAGCCAAGTGTAAAATAACTTTGAGCATAAAGAAAAGTGGTCTGACAATGTTTATCAAAAAGGTCGCTGCCGATGATCTCTTCTTCAAGCTAAACATGCTTTCACTGCGTTAGAGAACAAAAGGGGGAGGAAATCTTCACCATGTAGTAATATAGCTGTCTCTTTGTACCGTTTCTCGTCTTCAAATCGAGAGGCCAGTGCAGTCCCACCGAAATTCTTCCTTATAGTGAAAAGTCAGGGAGCGCACCAGATCTGACAGAGCCCATGCTTCTCTCGGTCACACACTGCATGCTGGGTATGTGGGCGCCATCCACACCACCGGCCACTGCAGGCTTCCTCTTCTGCGAAATATAGAAAATAAAAAGAAACGAAAGACAGACAGACAGACAAAAACGTACCAGGCGTTGTGCGTGTTAACAGATTTTTTTTTTTAAACCGTAGCGGAATTCCGACAACTTAAGAGATTGGTCAAAATATTTTTATTTTGATGATAATGACAGCGACGACAACGACGACGACGATGATGGTGGTGGTGGTGGTGGTTATGATATTGACGACAACGACAACGATGAGAAGGAGAAGGACGATGATGGTGACGATGACGACAATGATGACGACGGCAGTGGCGATGATGATGATAATGACCACGATGATGATAACGTCAATGTAACTAGTTGCACTCTATTCTTCACAAGCCTTCAGCACTTGAAATGACAGCAACAAACGTGCTGTACACACACACACACACACACACACACACACACACACACACACACACACACACACACACAGATACACACACACACACATACAGAGAGAGAGAGAGGAGAGAGAGAGAGAGAGAGAGAGAGAGTGTTGTGTGTGTGTGTTGTGTGTGTGTGTGTGTGTGTGTGTGTGTGTGTGTGTGTGTGTGTGTGTGTGTGTGTGTGTGTGTGTGTGTGTGTGTGTGTGTGTGTGTGTGTGTGTTATAACATATTTCTCAGTTTACACACATTGAAGCAAAGTGGTAAACTATATCAACATTAATTATACAACAACAGCTTGTAGGTTTATTGTGAACATAAAAAAATTGTAGTAGACTCACATCATCAACTCTGCTTTCAACTGCTTTCGGTGTTTAAATATTTGCCAAATGGGTTGCGTGGGTGTGAGATATTTACTAATATGCTGGCTTGTGGAAATTCATGGTCCAGATGATAATAAGCTGCTCTGAAGTATCAAGATGTTCTGTGGGCGTTCGCACACAGGGCCTGGGTTTAGAGTCTCAACGGAAGAACTTTGGGGAGAGTGGAGTCAGCACTGATGTTAACTCCAGGGTAAATTCCCTAAAATGGGCGCTTCCCTGGTGGCTCGATAACCACGAAGCTGTCCCCCCACCCCCCACCCCACCTCACCCCACCCCACCCCCGAATAAACGAACGAATGAATCAATCGATCAAACATGCAAACGAAGAAACAAACAAAGAGAGTTGCAGTGATGTACACGAAACAGACGTAGAGCATGCAGAGGACAAACAGATGCACGACAGGGCAGAAAGACCCTATCCATGCA
>CM054149.1:42136983-42144483 GCA_028751875.1 Rapana venosa | reverse complement strand
GCAGTGAAATATGTCGTTCAATTATCGGGTTTGTTTTGTTTTGTTTGTTGTTGGGTTTGTTTGGTTTTTTTACCTGGAGAGAAATTTAAGGTGTTTGTGCCAAGAAAAATAAGACATGGTTGAATCTTTGATCAAGTATTCTGGGGGAGGGGGAAGGGGTGGGGGGTGGAGCACTAGGAATAGAATGATGTTATGTTTGTGTTGCGGAGGAAAGTGTGTGTGTGTGTGTGTGTGTTGTGTGTGTGTGTGTGTGTGTGTGTGTGTGTGTGTGTGTGTGTGTGTGTGTGTGTGTGTGTGTGTGGTGCGTGCGTGCGCGCACGCGCGTGTGTGTGTATGTGTGTGTGTGTGTGTGATCGCACGTGATGAAGCAAGCGGGCGTATTGCACAAGTAAACAAAAAGCAAAACCAAAAAACCCAGGCCTAAAACAATAGAAGGCAGATATTGTGAAGAGTCACATATGTAAAAGTGTAGAAACTTAAATCAGCATGCATCAGACCCTCGCAATCATCACACCAGCAGACACAGAGAAGAGAAAAAGGCTGCAGAAGACAAAAGACATGGAAGGGCTGGGTGGACATTACGGACATAACTGCTGATCACGAAGATCCTGTTCCAGCAGATCTCCCACTCTCTGCACCAGATGGCGTTGAATTCATTTCCAGCCTACAGTGACTGTGATAATGGCCACACACCGCAGATGCGGTAAAAGGTCGGGTAATAGGGTTAGGTAGTCCTTTAAAAAGAAGAAGAAGAAAAAACGGGAAAAAAAGGATCTTCTGGTACATTTTAAATTTTCTTAAGATAGAAAAAGATGTGCTGTTTGGTTGGGGGGTTTTTTCCATTTCATTTTTGGTGGGTTTTTTAAGGGGGGGGGGGGGGGGGGGGGGGGGACGCTATTGCTGTTTTGTTTGGTGCCTTTTGTTTGTTTTGAGGTGGGTTGGTTTGGTTTGGTTTTTTGTTTGTTAGTTTGATTTTTGGTTGTTGGGTTTTTTTTGGGGGGTGTTGTGTTGTTGGGGGGGGGGGGGAGGATGGTTTTGTTTGTTGTTGCTGCTATGGGTTTGGGGGGGGGGGGGGGGGAGCGGGGTAGGGGGTGTCAAAGGTAGAGGAAAGTGGGGTAGGTGTAACAAAAGAAAACAACATCATGCTACGGTAGTCTGCTCATCGTTCGTGTTCATACACTGATGACTTCATGCATGCTTGTGTTTGTAAATTAGGCTAGCAGGCGCCAGAAAAAGAATGCGGTATACTGACATGTTGCTTGGGTGTAACCCCCATCCCCCTAAAAAAAAACACCACCCAACCAACCAAAAAACCAACCAACCAAACAACCAAAGACAAACCAACAAAAAAAGAAGGTATTCAGTTCCAAGATTTTCTGTAAATGCGTGTTAATTGTGAGTCAGAGGCTGGTCTTCCAAAGAAAGTGTTTGCTTTTCCATTCCTGATACTTTTTTTTAAAAAGTGAAATAGGAATATCGTAGGATTTGAGATCAGGGCCTAACTGCAGTGTCTGGACGATTGGCGGTTTGTGTAGTCAGCCAGACCGAAGCTATGTGCATAAAGCCACACTCCATGTTTATATAGAATAATTATATCCTTTGAGTCGGAATACGGCTACCTTAATGGTGAGCAATAGCGGTCGCATACGCAAAAATCTCATCATTAGTGAACCTCGGAGATCTAGCCCAGGAAGGGAGGGGGGGAGGGGGGGAGAGGAACTTATATTAAACATGAAAAACTATTTTGAAAAAAAAAAGTCTTCATTAAAAAGAAAAGGAGGAAATTGTTCGATCTGTGAATCGCTTGTGTTCGTGCTGGTCACCCTGTACATCGATATCACACAGTGGTGAAGGGAAAAGCTAACGACAGCAATAAGAGGAAGTAGGCCTAACGATTGGTTAAATCACGCGCGCGCGCGCACACACACACATACACACACACACACAACTACCAAGACAACCATTCTAAGTACCCAAAGGTCATCTCTTCAAGTTAAGCTCATTGTGGAGCTCATTTTATGGAACATGCTCCCAACAACTGTAAAATGTGTTACAAACCAAAACTCTATTGAACACACATCTATAATAATAATTTCTGATTCTGATTCATCTGCTGGAAAATGATCTCATAACCGCGAGTGCGTAGAAATGACGTTTAAGTCTATATTTATGTCTACTGCGTCCTCCTTTTGTACATCACTTTAAAGTGGTATTGTGCGATTCCATGATACGTTTGTACCTGTATTTAACATCTGTTGCATGTGTTTGAGTCCACGCGCGCACGTGTGTGTGTGTGTGTGTGTGTGTGTGTGTGTGTGTGTGTGTGTGTGTGTGTGTGTGTGTTGTTGTTATCGTTGTTATTGTCATTGGAAGCGAATATCTAGCTTATTGTGTATGTGTGTTTTGCAGAACGGACGGGGAGGAGAAAGGGATGGATGAGGTAGGAAAAAGATATTGCAATGTGATACATAAGTTTTTCTTTGCAGTCATTATAGTGGGCTATTTTTCTGCATAAAGTTCGAGCCACGGTTTATAACAGGGAAACCGGTTAGAACACATAACAATGCCATTTTCTTTCTAGCCTTTTATATAAGACAGTTAAAATGCACACTCCAGAACAATTCATCAAGTAAAATGATACCCAAGCATTTACCTTGCTAACTTGGATACATCAAAGCACCCTTTGCTTTTATTTTTGACAGGATATTTACCAGTGAAGTCAATAATTTTCTTAGTATAGATAATTATAACTGTTTTCTCAGCGACAAGTAAAATGCAGATGTGTTTTATATAATCAATAACATTGTTGTACCACAACTTGCAGTTTATTCCTTTTAGCTTTGCTTTTTGTAAAGTTACCATTAACAGCTTTCCACGTGACAACATTAGCTTAAACCACCAACTAGCACATTTGGTATCTATTTGTTTTATGTCATAAAGCAAAAGTTTTAAAAGAAAAAAAACCCAGGAACAACACTTTCTAGGGAAACAAACTGATCTTGCACTAGGCAGTACACTTTCTTGTCTCACTTATAAACTTCTCCATTATAAGAATACATTTTCAAGCTTAAGAAAGCTGCATGTAGCAATTTGCAATGTCAAACTAATTCAGCAGCGCTCTGTGGATGTCAAGAGAAGATGCAACTGTCAAAAACTCAGCTCAACTGTCTTCATCGTCGCTGCCGTGGGTAGGAGCTCTACTCAATGCCACCTGGGTTCGCCTGTTTCTCTCTGTCTCTGCTGCTGAGTTCATTGACCTCCTGTAGCCCTCCCAGGACCACTGATCTCAGTGATGGCAATCCAGGATGTTGGTGGTCTGCCTTTTTTCCTTCTGCACTCATCCTTACCTTGCAGAACTGTCGTCATCAGATTTGTCTGCGTTTGTTTGTCTGACACACTTACCTCAGTCTGACTGTAAAATGACAATTTGCCAATGCTTCCATAGCCTAACTTTCGTAACATGAGATTACATGCGATGTTAAGTAAGCAGTAGGATCAACAACTCTTCTGCCTGAAACAATCATAGACTTTTTAACTGATAAATCCCTAGTCCTCCACACACACAAAATGTATCGTACATATATGTTTCACTGACAGAGTAAAAGACAGACTATTACATTTTCCGTCAGTTTTACTGTCACATGCCAATCAGGTGCACCGAGGAGAAGGTTATGGAAGATGTGGTCAAAATTAGGTTTACATGGTCAGTACTCAAAACCTGAAAGCAAAAAGAACAAGAAACAGCTTAGAGATAGCAGCAGTTGTGTGATGTCATAATCCTCTCATGACGTAAAGATCACTGCCCTCATAATCCCTACGTCAGATTAAAAGTCTTTCTTAACAGAGCGATGCCTACTGCACAGCCCAGCCTTTCTAACACCTAAAAAGAAAACTTTGAGGTGATCAGACGAAAACCACAATATCTAATACTTACATGATGAACATACAGGGTGGACTGGCCGTTCATGGAGAGGTCTCAGCCTGGAAGCCATGGACAGGGAAATGCATAGGTCATTGGGACACTCACATTGTAAGTGGTAGATATTGAAAATATTAAGTTCTTTTTCACAGAAGAATGATGCACTTAATCAAAATCGAAGTAAACAGTTATCGTACGGTTACAAAATACAAATGATTAAAGAACATAAAACAACAATTAAACCACATTTTGACAATAAGCTTGTAAAGCTGCTGCTGCTGCTGCTGCTGCTTTTATCAAGAGCAGACCATTCAAAACACACACACACACACACACACAGAGGGAGAGAAGGCAGAGAGACAAACACATATATATGCAGAGACAGGCCCAGAAAGAGCTTTAATTCATAACAGTTTTTGCAAAACCAAGCCACACAAGACTTTGAAGTTAGCCTAATTAATCAGTCAGATATCCTGAATGACTGCCATCAGTGAAACAGGGAATAGTGAGAGGTGATGTGCATGGGAGGAAAAAGATAATAACTCTCATCTTTTTCTTTTTTTTTGGTGGTGGTGGTGGGGGGGGGGTGGGGAGGTGCTGGCAGCATGAAATCAGATGATCAGTCTGATACCACTTCTCAATGTCTGACCACTTGCACTGGCCAATCGGAATGAACAAAGGTGCCAGTAGTAGTACAGGACTAACACGCCCCCCCCCCCCCCCCCCCCCTACCCCCACCTTTCAACCTCTCCCTCCTCCTTGCCCCTCTCTTCCCACTTCTCCATAGCCGAAACAGGCGACGCCCGTTTGTCGTAAATGATTTTTAACCAATAAAAACGGTGGAAGGTGCCTAGCCCTGAGAGTCCTGTTTCTCGTCAATGGTTAACCAATGAAAACGCTGGAAGGTGTCCAGCCCGAAGCAATATCTAGTAACCCGTTAGCTTTATATGTCCACCAGCATGAAACTAAGATGAGGGTCGGACTGAGTAAGACCATCCTCTCTTGAAATTGGAAGACTAGTTCCTATTCAGTGGGTCGTATATTGTCTTTATAGACCAAACTATCTCAGGTTTAACAGGTTTAGAAATAGACCTTGAAATAAGTCTGTCATCACTGGACAAATCAATTTTGGACCAGTGTGGAAGCGTGATGCAATAAGGCAGAAAGCAGCTGAGGAACAAAAGGTTAAACGCAGTATCGTGTGATCTTCCGCAACAGAAATCAGTCCTGTGATCAGCTTGTTAATGATGGATATCGCCATTGCAGCTTTCATCTGATATCCAGGACTGGTTCCAGGTGCTGTCTTCACAGTTTGTGTTTCAGCGCCACCTGCAGAGTCCTGCCATTGGTCGGAGCAGGTCACGTGATGACGTCTGCTCTGTAATAACCTGGAGCTGCAGATTGTGCTTGGTTATGTGGCAATGAGATTCACTGAAGACTTCATCACCGTGGCATCGACTGTGAGTTTGTGGAGCCGTTTGCTGGTGCTACCCTTAGGGAGCCGTGACTTTAAACGACCCTACTTCATGTGTGAGAGAATCACATAAACTAGCTTTCTCTGTAGCTGTCTACAACACTCAGGACATTGAGAAACTCTGTATCCAGGACATTTTCTTGTTTAAAAAAATTGTATTTTTGATAGTTTGGACTGAAATCAAATTCATAAGCATATCCACGTAAAGACAATGGACTCAATCTCACTCGTCTTTCAATCTCACCCGTATAACATTTTAACAGTAATCTAAGACTTGCACGGTTGCTGATACCTGTAGACAGAACAAGAAAAAAACTTTTTGAATTCTAATTTTGTATTATTCACTCGTATTCACAGACCAAGAAAAACTTTTTCAACCTTATATCGTTGTATCACTTACACAGAGCAAGAAGAAAAAATCCTGTTCAAATCTTATTTCATTCTATTTACTCTTATGTACAGAAACAGAGCAACTTATTTCATCGTATTCACTTATCTATATATATAATTTTGAAAAGAATTTTTTAAAAGACAGCCAGGTTTTTTAAACGTACCCATCAACATCTGTAGTTCGTTACTTCACCCATCTTCACCATGTCCAGAAGAGCATCGGAAGCCTCAGCGGCCTCCATCTCCTCGGCTGGGGCAGAGGAGAGGATCAACCCTGCAGGCAGCTCCAGCAGCCTGTCCTCAGTCTCCTCCACCTCGTCCAAATCCTCTGTGGTGATCTCAGAGGCCGAGGTCCGCCTGCAGAAGCACCTGGGGCTGACCAACGGTGTGGGCATCATTGTGGGCATCATCGTGGGCAGCGGCATCTTCGTGTCGCCCAAAGGTGTGCTGCTGGAGACGGGGTCTGTGGGGTCCTCCCTGATCGTGTGGGCGCTGTGCGGCACTGTCTGCCTGATAGGCGCTATGTGCTACGCTGAGCTGGGCACCGCTATTCTCAAGGTGAGACTGGCATTCTTGGGTCGGTTGCTTTGGGTTGCGTTGGGCTGGGCTGGGTTGCCTTAGGGTTGCATTAGGTTGCTTCGGGTTGGGGCTGCTTTGGGCTGGGTTGCGTTGGGTTAGGCTATGCTGGGCTGGGTTGGGTTGCCTTAGGTTGTGTTGGGTTGGGCTGGGCTGGGCTGGCTGGGTTGCCTTGGCAAGCTGCTCTGGCATGTGGGCGTACGTATGATTACTTTTGTTGTTCTCTTGATGCTACCTATATGTGATAAATGCCACTCTAAAATAGTGATTTGAGAAATGCTAAGTAAATAGAGAAATTGGTCAATAATGATAAACTCACAGATAAGTGAAAGAAGATTCTTATAAATTAGATAGGTGAAATGGAAAAAAAAGATGAATAATACAAGAAAATAATTGTATTGCAGTCAGGAGCAGACTACGCCTACATCGGTGAAAGCTACGGTGACTTCCCCTCCTTCCTGTACCTGTGGGTAGCCGTGGTTGTCGTTCTTCCCACGGGCAACGCCATCACGGCCTTGACCTTTGCCAACTACGTGCTGCAGCCCGTCTTTCCCAAGGACTGCCCGCCGCCAGAGAGTGCCATTGCCTTCGTGGCTGCCATGTGTATCAGTAAGACATGTCTTTGTCTTGTTTTGTTTCTTTGTTTTGTTGTTTGTATCGCCGCCATTTTTATTCTTTCTTTTCATTTTCTTCTTCGCTCCTTGGCTTGAGGTACTAGGTTCACCAATGGGGAGATTGTTGCATATGCGCCTGTTCCCCCACCCCTCCACCCCCACTCCCCACCATTAAGGTAGCCACATTCCGACTTCGGGGACGGGATAGCTCAGTGGTCGGAGCACTCGCTTTCCCCCAGCCAAGTTAAGCAGCGTCGAGCGTGGTTACCAGTTGGATCCCCAGCCAAGTTAAGCAGCGTCGAGCGTGGTTACCAGTTGGATGGGTGACCGTTTGCGCGCCTTGGCTTCAGTACAGTTCCCCCAGTTCACCCAGCTGTGAATGGGTACCTTCCCTCTTTAGGGTCAGGGAAGGTAAAACAGCGAGGGAGAGGAGATGGGCGCCGCCCTCAATATACTGGCCCTAGAGAAGTGAGGTCTCTGACGCCTCGCTCCCCTACGACCTTATAGGTTATGGGTACTCCTTTACC
>CM054149.1:42081983-42131983 GCA_028751875.1 Rapana venosa | reverse complement strand
GAGACAATCAGACAGACAGACAGTCAGACAGACAGACAGACAGTCAGTCAGACAGACTGACAGACTGGCAGGGGCGGGGTTGGGGAAAGGGCACAGGAGGGGGCGGTTTAAATAAAGAATGCATGCTTATGTTCTGTTTTGCCGAGAAGAGAGACAGAGAGAGGGGAGGGGGGGGGGGGGGGGGGAGGCTGTAGAAAAACTGTGGTCCTCATCAACATTGACAATGCAAGATGATGAAAGACATGGACATACTCTCTCTCTCTCTCTCTCTCTCTCTCTCTCTCTCTCTCTCTCTCTCTCTCTCTCTCTCTCTCTCTCTCTCTCTCTCTCTCTCTCTCTCTCTCTCTCTCTCTCTCTCCCCCTCCTCTCTCTCTCTCTCTCATATGTGTGTATATCTTATGGCATGCTTTTTTATTTAGATGCTAGCAAAAGAAAAATTGGGCCACACAAATACACATGTGTTTATTCAAATATGGCTTTGGATATGTCTGATTAAACCCAGTGTTTTAACTCTACAAGAGTTTATTGCTGTTTTTAGACAACGACTGATTGGTTGTCATTGGCAGCGATCGAACCATCATATACAAAGAGTGAAAGATACAGAACTTATCGACAATCTACAAGCATACCTTATTATAAGCTTGAACTGGATATGCGTTTTAAAAGAAGTGGCTAGATTCAGACTGGGTGTGTCAGATATAAATCTTCATGAAGTCAGATACAGAATGCATAATAAATCTGATACAAGATGCTCGTTATGTAATGAAGCAACAGAAGTTGAAGTACAGTTTGTTTCATGTTGTCTTGCCATTAATGACATCAGGCCAAAGTATATCCCAGCAAAACATACCTGCCAGCCTAATGCATTTAGTCTCTGCTAACTGCTAGGATGTAGTAATCTGAAAATCAATAGCAAGTTAGCTTTATATTTATGTAAAGCCTTTAAAATAAGATATGTCATGTCAAAAGAAGGTTTGTTTTTTTCACTGTGGATTTGTTTGCATTTGTTTGTCACAGCTGTACTTACTGTGCATTCTTATCATCGATCATTGATTTGATCATCAGCCCCCTTGTATGGGTCAATGGCCTCTTTATGAATAATATTCAGAGTTCTCTCATGTGTGACAGCCCTGATATGACCTCTGTGATTGGTGGGGCTATAAACAATAGGATTGGATTGAATCTCGTGTGTATGATTTGTTTTTCATTCATTTTATGCACACATAAAAAACGCAACTTTACAGGCATAATATGTGTCAAAAATGTTTATTTATAATTCATTTACTTCTGTATTCGTTATCATCATCATCATCATCATCATCATCTTTTAAACACTTTTCTCTTTTCTTTTTTTTTAGTTTAAAATATTCAGGAAATATTCAGGACAATCACTTTAAAAAAAAAAAAAAGCAAAATAAGTCAAAGGAGTACAAAATGTTTTTTCTAAGTGATATGAATTTCTTTTTCAGTGCTTAACAATCAACTGAAAAAAGCGGGTGCACGTGTGTGCGGGACACACGCACGCGCGCGCGCGCACACACACACACACACACACACACACGATTTTAATTCTCTTGTTAAATAATAAGTGTTTGGATGGTTTTTCTTTATCATGCACTTAATGGATATAAAAGTTGGTAAGTAGTATTATGAAGTCGCAACTGTATCAATCTTAAATCCATGTATTGTACCATTTTAATCGTTTCATTTATTGTCATGTCAATTGACACTTTTCATTATGTAGTTTTCTTTCTAAATTTCATGTTCACATCTTAAATAAGAATTTTTCAGTGGAATCTCTTTCATCATAGCAAAAACTACACTTTCTATCATCAGCAATTCCCATTTCTTTCAAAACAACATTGTCTACTCGTGTTCCCTGGATGACTTGAGTCTGGAACCATTTTGATTTAAATCTTTATTTTGTTGTTGTTGTTGTTGTTGTTGTTTTGGGGGGTACTTTATCAAACACTTCTTTCTCCAGGGAATTTCACAACCAAGTTTCTGGCTCCATTTCAGACACCCTTTTTGGCAGCCAGTTTTAGACATAAGAAAATTGCAAGAGTATCTAAAGTCCTTTTATACAGAATATAACCTGTCTAAAAGAGCATTTACCTCTGGTGGATCTTTATCGTTCATCTGAATGTTCAGCTTTTTATACACTTTTTGGAATATTTTATACATCCAGTATATGTTGTAAAGCCAATATGTAAGTTATATTTTCTTTTAAACCTTGTATAACTAGAAGAAAAAAAAAGAATTTTTTAAACGCCTCTCCATTGTCCTTCATAAAGTGCGTAATTAGGTCAGCACCATGTTTAATCCATGTTGAGAATGCAGTGACCTTATTACCCACCAGGACTGGCTCTACAAGTCATTCCTGACTGGTTTTAGCCTCTACTTTATTTCCGAAAACTCTGTACACTTTTATTTTATCAACCCAGAATGAATAGTCAATCTTTTAGTTTCAGACTCTGTGTGTGTGTGTGTGTGTGTGTGTTGTGTGTGTGTATCTGTCTACATCTCTGTCTCTATGTGTATTAGGGTAGGGATTTACCCATCCCCTGGCGATCCCATCCCTCTCAATCTAAAAAAAAAAAAAATTTTTTTTAAAACAATGGCGGCAAATTGTATCAACTCAACACATTCGGAACACAAACTCGAAAACCTGAAACGTAAACCACATTCTCGGCCTACTCCTCAAACAAACAACAGGTGTTGTCTGACTCAATCAAAGTCAGGGGTCACGCAAGGTCGGGGTGGGGGGGCGGTGTATCCCACAGATAGAAAATCGATTGCTACAGTAAGTAGCTGAAGTTACCAAGCGAACGGGTTTGAAGCAGGTTACGAAACCGTAGTTTGATGTAACTTGGGAAAAGCTTCACTTTTCTTGCCAAAAGTTTGTGTTTGAGCGTAAGCCTAAGTAGCTAAGAGCATTGTCTAGACCCAGGTAGATTTTCTTATCTAGATCTGTTCAGAGGTCAATAGTTAGAGTAGAAAGATAACTAAGTTTTGCCCTCAGACCTGTTACTATGATATATTTTTAGCGTCAAAAGATTGTAGGATCTCTTTTAAGCTTTGTGAAAGATTTAATAAAACTGCAAAATTTGCATGGTCACATCAAGTTTTAACTGTGTATTGAAATTACTATTTTCATTGGACAGCTCTCTCTCTCTCTCTCTCTCTCTCTCTCTCTTGTCAAATAAAATTCGTTCCTTCATTCTCTCTCTCTCTCTCTCTCTCTCTCGCTCTCGCTCTCTCTCTTTGATTCTGTTAACAGGAACTTGTTGTGGCCTATTCTCCTGAAAAATGGTGTGAAGAGTAAACTATTACGATGTTTGAGAGCCATGTATCAGAATGTCAGAAGCAGAATAAGATGTGGAACTAAAGTGACTGACATAATATACTGTACCACTGGTGTTAAACAGGGTGATGTATGTAGCCCCTTATTGTTTTCTGTTTTTATCAATGAGTTAGCCAGAGACATCATCAATAATGGTAAACATGGTGCCACTTTCCCCCAAGATTTCTCAGAGTTGCTTATTCTTCTGCTTGCTGATGATGTTATCCTGCTATCTGAAACAGTTGTAGGCTTACAAAAGCAGTTAAACAGCTTAAACAGTGCTGCAACATCACTGGATCTTAAGGTTAATCTGAGTAAGAGTAATATCGTTGTATTCAGAAAAGGTGGATATTTAGCTGCTCATGAAAAATAGTTGTACAATGGAAATATCATGCCTGTGATTAATGTATATAAATAATTAGGAATCGGTTTTTCTACTAAGCTTAGTTTCACAACTGCATGTAAAGATCTGGCAAGTCGAGGTAAACGAAGCTTGTTATTTGTGTTGAAAAAACTACGAATATTGAATAATAACTCTTTTGACTTGTTCATTAAGATATTTGATGCACAAATACAACCCACTGTGTTATATGGTGCAGAAATTTGGGGCTTGGATGCAGCTGTAACACATTGTGAATCAGTGCACCTCTTTGCTTTAAAGCAGTTTTTAGGCTTAGATAGACGTACACCTAATGATCTTGTTTATAGTGAAACTAATAGATACCCTCTCTCTGCTGCTGTAAGATGCATTAGATATTGGATTAAGATTCTGC
Organism: Rapana venosa; assembly: GCA_028751875.1. Lineage (NCBI taxonomy): Eukaryota > Metazoa > Mollusca > Gastropoda > Neogastropoda > Muricidae > Rapana > Rapana venosa. The sequence continues at coordinate 42,127,867 of CM054149.1, read as the reverse complement.
ATATGAATGAGAGCAGGCTACCTTTTAAATCCTACAAGATGCTTTATGTTCTAGATGTCAAAGGGAAAAACAACTGGGCAACACAAATACGTACCTGTTTGTGTGAACTCGGGTTTGGATTTGTTTGGCTCAATCAAGGAGTCGGAAATTGTAGAGAGTTTATTAACGCTTTCAGGCAAAGATTGATTGACTGCCGATGGCAGCAATGGAGTGATCATATACAAAACAGTGAAAGATTTCAAATGTACAGACAATTTATAAGTTCACATGATGTCAAACCTTATCTAAAACTTGATATGGATATACATTTGAAAAGAATTATGTCTAAGTTTAGACTTGGTGTATCAGATATAAATGTTCATAAATTCAGATACAGAGAACATGATATTGACGACCTCAGGCTGCTATGCCCATTATGTAAGCAAGCACCGGAGGATGAAGTACATTTTGTGTTGTGCTGTCCAGTTTTTGAGGATGTTAGGCAGAACTACATCCCTGTTAAATATAGTAGACAGCCTAATTTATTTAGACTCTGTTTACTCCTGGCATCAAGTCATCCTGAGGTTGTGGCAGCCTCACTTTATTTTGTGTAGAGCTTTCAGAATAAGAGAGATAATGTTATCCTAAGTGATATTTTTGTAGCTGACTTTTTGTTATACAGTAACATGTTGTCTGTGTGTGTGTTTTTGTTTATTTTCTTTTATTTTTTAACCAAAATACTAAGCAGTTCGGCAACCCCCTTCATGTATGGGCCAATGGCCTTTTTGTGAATAAATCATTCGAGTTCGAGTTCTCTCTCTCTCTCTCTCTCTCTTCCTCTCTCTCTCTCTCTCTCTCTCTCTCTCTCTCTCTCTCTCTCTCTCTGTATTAGGATAGTTATGTCACAATGAGGTATAAGGTTTCCATTTTGTTATGATTTTGAGAAGCTATAAGTATACTGACTTTTTCAGACAGAATTAAGGTACACTTAGAACAATATAGTGAATTGCGTTTGATACACATGTGGGGTGTTTTTTTATGTCTTTGAATATTGTCTTAATCATTTCTTTTATATAAATTGAGCTTGGTATTATGTATTTTATTTGGATTTTTGCCCACTCTGTGGCATTGTCAATTTATCCTACTCCAACCATGTATTGTGGCCCATGGCCGAAGTACATTAAATTTCTGAGTTCTGAGCTGCTGGTTATCTCTCTCTCTCTCTCTCTCTCTCGGGTTGGTTTGTTTGTTTACCATATACCTTTACCTTTACTGTTACTTTTCAACCTTTATCCTTCCCTTTTGCTATCTATCTATCTATCTATCTATCTATCTATCTATCTATATATATATATATATATATATATATATATATATATATATAAATATATATATATATAAGGACAAGAAGCATGTGTAAAGTCAACACATTCACAGCACAGGTGTGTTGACCAGCAGGTTAGGCTCTTAACTCTAGGTAGTAATTTCAGACGGGCATAGCTCTCAGGCAGAAAATGTGCAAGTGTACATTGCACCTGCCTGTGGGATTCATGGCTGGGCTGCTCATTGGGGCGTGCAGCAACAACTGGGCCCGCCTGCATGCTTACCAGTATAAGCAGTTGGTGGGTGGGTGGTTAACACCCACCTTACCTTACCTTGTCCTGCAGATTCAGTTACACAGACAGCAATGATCAGGCTACATAGCCTACTCTTTTTACCAGATGGGGGGGGGGGGGGGGGGGGGGCTTATTTGTCACAATGCTGAGAGAGAGAGAGAGAGAACTCTAACTCGAAAGATTTATTCACAAAAAGGCCATTAGCCCATGCATGAAGGGGGGTTGCCGAACTGCTTAGTATTTTAGTCAGAAAAATAAGGAAGCACACAAAAATTCCAAAATGTTATTGTATAACCACAATCACCACAATAAAAATCAGTTACAAAAATATCTCTTTTTCTAAAGGCATTACACAAATATAAAGCAAGGCTGGGCACAAGAGACAGACAGAGACAGAGACTGAAACAGAGTAAGAACAGAGACAGACACACACAGACATAGACACAGATAGATAGATAGACAGACAGACAGACAAAGACACAGAGAGAGAGAAAGATTGATGATGATGATGATGATGATGATGATGATTATGAGGAGGATTATGCTGAGGACGAGGAGGGAGGATTTTTATTTCCAAAGGTAACAGCATACTTCCTTTCTCAGCCCAGGTCCCAAATAGGGACTACAATACCTAAAATACAAACCCAATTCCAGAGAAAAGACAACTATAAATAAATTAAAATAAAAGATTGAATCTCCACTGAGGTGTCAGTTCAAGGGGGCTTTTTTCCCTGTTGGAGTGGACAGTAGCATTGACTCCATTCTCTCAAGAGTCCAGGTGTTGTTTTTTCCTTCTTCAGCTAGAGCTCCAAGGTTTGTTATGGGGAGACTTTTGCATAGGCAACCATTAAGTCAGCCACATTCGGGTTTCGGGGATGATGTCTGAACACAACACCCTTGTGCATACGTTTTCGTTTTTAAATCCATTTTTTTTAATCATCTGTTGTTACCGGCACAAATGGCCTACTCTTCCGAAAGGCAGAACGGGTCTTAATGTGTGTGCAAGGTGTTCTGCGCGTGTTTGCACTCGGGGCCTTGGTTTATAGTCTTATCTGAAAGACTTTTGAGGAGTGGAGTCAGTACTGATGTTTAACTGTAGGGGATAAAAACCTCCAAGAATGGGTGTCTTGATGGTGGCTCGAACGCAGGCCGTCAGTTCACGAGCGAAACACTCTAACCACTAGACTACCGCGCTCCACGTCCTTCACACAAGAATGGGTCGCTATTGGGTCCTATATGCAAAGGTAAGCTCGTCTTGCTCGCATGTTAGAGCCCCACCAGCTTTCGTCTTTTTTCGTCGAACGCTCAGACAGCGACTACTGTTGTCTTTCATATGAGCGAAAATGCGTTGCGCTGCCGTGAAGCGCCTGACAAGTCAGGCCCAGCGCATCCAACTTCGGCGTGGGAGAGACTTGTTATGTTTTAAGTCTTTCTGGGGAAAAAGGCAGGAGAATGACCAAGAAGGCAACAAATAGATAAGAAGGTGACAGGAAGAAAATTAACAAGGCAGAAACAAAGAGAGGGATAGAAAAAATTGTTTAGGTTTTTTGCTTGTTTTTTTTTTAATCGCTACGCGCCAGATTCGACTTGATATAAAGACACACTACTTGAAAGTTTAGTGCAGTGATATGCCATAGTCACTACGTTTAAAGTTGCAAGGGGGGGGGGGGGGGGGGTAAAAGAAAATACCTCCCACCCCCATCGCCCTCAACGTCCACCCCCACCCCCACCATCACACCTCCACCCCCACCCTACCCCCAGCTGGGACTGGCATAACACAGAAAATGGACAGGACGAAATTTAAGAAGAGTGAGTGATCACCCTACACTTAGAGGTGACTGGGATGGGGAAATGAAGGGCAGTCTTTGAAAACCAGCGTGACGGGCACTGTCGCCCAGTGGTTAAGACCATTGGACGTCAGTACCGTGGGTCCATGAAGTCCTGGGTTCCAATCTGGTAGCGGTGTCTGGCGAATTAAGGGTGGGGCTTTTTACGATCTCCCAGGTCAACGTAAAGTGCAGACCTGCCATTACCTTCATTCCCGTATACACACATGCAAAAAAATCATTTGTGCACGTTAAAGATTCCGTAATGCATGTCAGTGTTGGGTAGGTTACGGAGACACGAGCATACACTGTATGCGTCCTGTCCACCAAACAGTGAGCTGCTCTGAAGTTGGAATAATTATGTCGACGGAAGCGGGCAGACCTCAGGCAGTCACAAGCACAGGGGGAAGACCAGGCACTACACATGCCACCCAATACGAGAAGGGGAAGTGCGTTTTTTTAATTTTTTATTTATTAAGTTATTTATTAATCTATTTGTTCATTAAGTAATTTATTCATCTATTTATTTGTTCAGTTAGTTATTCATCTGTTTATTCATTTATTCTTTCATTTTGAGGATAATTAGATAAGCACTATTGTGCTTTCTCACATCCAGTACCCCGTGTGATGCGGATTTGTAAATGTTGTCATCCGTTAGCCACCTGGCCTACTCTTCCAAAAGGCGGGGCAGGTTTTTAAAGTGTGCGCAAGATGCCCTGCATGCGTTCACACACGGGAACCTCGGTTTATAGGTCTCAAAATCCGAAGGATGTGGTATCTAGGGGTGTCAAACAGACAGTCTGAAAAGAAAACCTGCATGCATGGTGGTGCCAGGTGAGAGGCACTACACACCAAGGCCGAAAAGAAGGAAAAAATGTTCACTTATCGTTTTCACACTGAATAGACATTCAGAATTCTAGACATTTGTCAGAGGGTCATAAGAAGAATTGAACTTACAAGACAATATCACAGTGTGTGTGAATTATTGAAATCGAGAGACAGACAGACAGACAGGGGGGGGAGTGTTTATGTTTTTTAAGGGTTACAGATAAACGTTTGCATAATTCTGAGAGAGAGAGAGAGAGAGAGAGATGATTAGAGAGAGAGAGAGAGGAAGAGAGAGAGAGATGGATGAGAGAGAGAAGATTTTTTTTAACGTGTCGTATGTGTGTGTGTGTGCGTGCGTGTGTTGCGTGCGTGCGTGCGTGCGTGGTGTGTGTGTGTGGTGTGTGTGTGTGTGTGTGTGTGTGTGTGTGTGAAACAAAGATAGGGTGAACAATTTGAATGGGTGAAAAAAAAATTAAGGGAAAAGAAATGTGCAATTGTGGCCTTTTTTTTTCCCATCCAGCTCTCAGTCAAAATAAGTAAATCAATCAACCCGTCATTCAATGAAGTAATCAGTCAATTAAGTGCACCAAGAATTGGGGAGAAATGGCAGCAACATAAATAAACAATCGGGGGTGATGGAGTGACAGACAATCACATACACGGGAAAGATCAAAAAAAAGGAAAAAGAAAAGGGGGAACAAAAAGAGAAGGATTAGTAGAACTTTTCTCTTTCCTTTTAAGGAAAAGAAGAAGCACAACAATTTTATCTTGCCCTCAAGCAATAAAGAAATGATAAATAAATAACAGAGAGAGAGAGAGGGGGTGGGGGGTGGTGGTTTTAATGACTTTGACTTTGAAGCAGTGAAAGGACGATTTGTAACCCGAGTAAACTACCCTGCTGAATGCTTTATTGACCATGGGCATCACCCCTTGCCTCCCCGCCCACCCCCAAACTTCAGTTCCCACCAGAACTGCCCCCCCCCCCCCCCCCCTCAAAAAAAAAAATTCTTTTAAAAAATAATCTTTACTCTTTTGCTTATTGCAGGTGGCTATTCTAATTCAAAATGAATAGCATTATTGCATCTTTACCAGATTTCCACTCTGTAAACTGTTGGTCCATATGCCAGAAATGTCCATATCAAACAGATGTATAAATCTCCGAGTAAGAATATTTAGTGTCGTTGTTTTTGTTGTTGTTGTTTGGGGGAAACAAACAAAAACAAAATCTTCATTCCTTAAATTTTGAGAGCAAACTGGCGCTGCCAGCCTACATAGGCTAAGCGCAGCGTGTGCTAGGCCTATGTCTGCTCAACAGCTGCGCAGCAGTGCGCATGCCCAGCGACAAGGCGATGGGCCATCGCGGGAAACGAAAGTGTCGGACCATGTGGCAAGTTGACGCAGCTTTAGTCGCGATGTAGGCTAGCCTAGTCTAGGCCTACGTGTTTGTGTATAAGTCGAACAAGCATCCACGAACCATGTTGAGCTGGCATATCTCAGATCCCACCAATTTTGTGGTTTAAAACTTTGATCACCACTTTTCTTCAAGCAAGTCTTTGTTACTGGTGCATGTGTACAAGTGTGTTAGCCTAAGTTTGTGAAGTGTGTGTGTCTTAGTGTGTGTGTGTGTTGTGTATCATCCCAACATGGGCACAGAAGGAGGAGAAGTCGTGATCGAAGCGAACACAGGGGAGAGGGGCAGCGACAACAAAATTCAGCTGAAAAAACAGCTGGGGCTGATGAACGGAGTGGGGATCATCGTGGGGATCATTGTTGGCAGTGGTATCTTTGTCTCCCCCAAAGGTGTACTCTTAGAGGCAGGCTCGGTAGGACTGTGCCTGCTAGTGTGGGGCCTCACAGGGTTGATATGCTGCGTGGGAGCCATCTGCTACGCGGAGTTAGGCACCTGCATTTTGACTTCGGGAGCTGATTACGGTTATATTTTGCAGTCGTACGGTGACTTGCCGGCTTTCTTGTTTTTGTGGGTGTGTTTGGTGGTGTTGGTACCTACGGGTAATGCTATAACAGCATTGACGTTTGCTAACTACGTTCTACAGCCCTTGTTTCCCGACTGCGGGTCACCCCAGGTCGCTGTCACACTGCTTGCAGCATTATGCATCAGTGAGTCCGGGGAAAGAGAGATCTATACCTTATTGAACAGTGGGGGAGGGGGGGGGGGGGATGGTGGTTGATGGTTGCAGTCCCTTAAATCCATATATCAGCTGGGACTATGATACAGTTAAACAGGGGAAGGGGGGGGGGGGGGGGGGAACAAAAAGGAGAAGGGAACATTTTCTCAAATACATAACATTTGGAAACATTTATTATGAATATTATTTTCCCAAGTACACAGTATCATAAAACAGTACACAATACAATTTAACAAACAATTCACAATACACAATTTCACAAATAGGTTGACTGCCACAGAAGCAGGCCTGTTCACCCTCCATATTTTTTCGTATTTGTTCAGGAAAGAGTGAGAAAATATGGAAACAGGATTTCACTTGTCAAAATCTGATTGTTGTTTTTTCTGTTAAAAAAATCGAAAACGTCAGGGTGGTTTTTTTCAAAGACTTCCATTCAACACATACACACCTCTAATATGTGCTTTGATTTGTTGCTTTACAAGATTCAGCGCTATATAAATTCCATACATTATTATTATTAGTAGTAGTAGTATTATAATAGGCCTATAATTATCAAAACATTAATTTCCCTTACCCCTACATTTCTTTTGTTGAGTCTGTTTTATGAATGGCAGCAGCTTTGTGACATTTCAGTTTCTGTAGGTGTTGGGGCATGGAAAATATTCCCACACAGTGTACATGTATACAGCTCATTCGTGAAGCCATAGAAAATAAAAGGCAACACCCCCCTCCCTGAAAAACCACACATTAATTGCATGATTTTAGGGGGTGAGGACTGTAAACAGCAACACAGCAAACAAAACCCTGAAATTATTGTCAGTACATGCTTGAACAGTTAGCACAATACTTGGCACAGTAAAGTAGAATTGAAGTCAAAGGAGTGAAAGGTTGCAAAACTCTTCCAGAGGTTTATAAATAAAGAAAATTGTTGTAATTTTTTTAAAAGATGAAAAAAAAAACATAACAAAACCAAGGAAGGGAAGAAATCTTGATGCATTGAAAATTAAAGACCTGGAAGAGAATTGAAAGCTGAAAGTGAAAACTTGTGAAAGTGACCATAACTGTTGACTTTTTTTTTTTTTTTTTGAGAGGAGGGAGGGGAGTGGTTCTGTTGAGGTTTTTAATTTTTTCATTTTCATCATAAACATCAAACTTGGTTTTTATGTGAAAGCAAACATGTGTTACATCATTGCAGGCTGAGCCAGGGACAGAGGAAGTACTTTGTTCTGTGAGCTGTAATAAAAACCACTTTGCTGTTTGTGCCCTGTGCTTCAAGTCTCCTTGACCTTTGCAAGTATAGGCCCATGCATTGTGGTTATTTTTCAGGTCCATTCTGCTCTTTTTTAAATCATGAATTTATGTTTTGGAGCATATTTAATAAAGAGGAAGAGTTCGCATTACCCTTCTTTGGGGAGGGAGGGTTAAGGCCTATGGGTGGAGGGGAGGGAGGGGGCGTTCTAACATTTGTCATAACTCTGATTACTTTTGATCCAGAAACAGCCTTTTAATTTTAAAATATTTTTTATAAAACCTATTGTCTGAAGTTGGAGTATGGCTGTCTATATCAGTATATGGTGAGGTACTTGAAAACAGTCACACATGCAAACTTCTCACCCCATGTACTTCCTTAGTTCCTTTCTCACGGTGATTCCCAGGTGGGATGAGTGAGTCAAGTGACCCCAGGGTGTTAAGCTGGGGAATGCGCAACAACAACATTTTAAAAGTCTGTAAAGAAATTTTAAAAATGTAATTACCTTTTTTTCTTGGTGAGCATGCAGGAGGGGGTGGGGGATAACTTTGCCTTTTAATTTAAAAAACAAACAATTTATGAGTAGATCAGATGATACTACAGTTACAACTTACATGTTCTGTCAAGTTTTATCACTCTGACTCAAGTTATTGTCTTTTCATTTTTGGAGAAATGTAGTAGTAATAAAGAAATTAGAATAGATTATGATTACAATACTATTTTTTTCAATTCAATTTTTGTATTTTTAGAAATGTTATAAATGAGACATTAGTTTTCTTACGTGGATCACAATGCAGCTCAGCTCAGTGATGTAATGTATAATCCTTCATTTGCATTGCTCCAGACATGATGGCAGTTGCTCAGAGCTGAACCAAATTCATGTCAAAATGTAATTGATTTTGTAGGCTGTGGACATGATACTATAATTTATAAACTTGTATAATTAAACATCAACTAGATCTTCACACACACACACACACACACACACACACACACACACACACGCACACACACACACACACACATATATATATATATATAATGAGAGAGAGAGAGAGAGAGAGGAGACATACTATATGATAATACTATAAACATCAACCAGATCTCACTATGATATAGATTCTTTATTCATTTCATGCAGTTGTCACCATTAAAATTATTCATGATGACCAACAACAACACAGAAAGGACCCGTCCTCCAAAAAACAACGAACAAACAAACAAAAATCACTGTAATTTCAAAACTCATTTTCAAATATCTCCTCATTTTTATGTATGACCTTGAGATTTTATCTTATAAGTTCTTCAAATTTTCAGGTTGGGGAGAGGAGGGGGGGGCGGGGTAAAAGTTTTAATTGGGGGTCCTTTTTTTTTTTTAAACAAATAAGCAGCTTTAGCTATTTGAAACAAAATGTAAACAAAAACATACAAAATCCTTTGGCTCAGTTTGGAAAAGGTTTGGTAATACTAATAGTAGTAATTAAAAGTGTTAAAAGAGCTTCCACAGTTTCTAGTTTGTTTTCATTCCAATGCCTTAGGGTTATAATATTTAATGTATTCACTTCAGGGCAAAGAAAACAAGATAAGAAGTAACACATTAGTGAAACAATGGAGTTTTTGTCTGTATGTATCTATCATAAATCTCTAGAGATCTGTTTATCTAACTTCTTAAGTTCTTATCAATTGTCCACACACACCACATACATACATGCATTCAGATATATATACATATATGTATATATATGTCTCTGTCTCTCTCTGTGTTCCTGCTGTCTGTCTGTCTCACACACACACCCATGCACACATGCATACACAATGCATGTCTGTCTGTCTGTGTGTACAACCAACCCTTGTGTACACCTCTCTCTCTGTTTCTGTTTCTCTCTCTCTCTCTCTCTCTCTCGTCTCTCTCTCTCGCACGCACACACACACACACACTGCCCACATACTTTATCTTATGTGTGTGTCAGTAGGACATAGGGTAAAAAAAGACCAAAAAAAAGACAGTGAGACATGGTTTTTGCCATTTATCATATGACTGTCAAGTCATTGAGATGATAGATCTATTTTTCCTTTGACAAATTGCTACATTTGATATTCATGATTGTGGCTGTTCGCTGTGGTGTCCAAATGACCCCTGTCATTTCATATCCTCTGCAAAATGTCACAAAAGTACAGGTCATTTAAGTTGTTAACACTTATTTATACTTTTATGCAAATTTATATCTTATAACTGAAAATGTGTTCAATGGGAGGTAATTTGTTAGAAAATATGTGTATTGTAATGGGAGGCAACCAGTATTCAGTTGTTGGTTAATGTCATTGAAGGCTGTTGCCCTCTTAAATTGTTGACTCCCTATTGTAACTGTAGCTCAAAGAGCAAAGCAGGGTATCGCAAGTTGTGTGCGTGGAATAGTGAAGTGGGTTGAGCACTTTGTTCCTAGGACTAGTGACCTGAGGGTAAACTGAGGGTGTGGGTTTGAATCTCAACTTAGTTATGTATTTGAAGTCATTTTTTATTTCTCTCCTGGACTTGTCTTTGGTTCCGACTCCACTCCTTGTGCCTAAAACAGATTGAGATCAAAACCTGAGATCTGATATATATATATATATATATATATATATATATATATATATATATATATATATATATATATATAAAAAGAATAGGCCAGCTTTGGCCTGTAGTATGGATTACAGGAACACATACCCAGCATGCAACCTGGTACCTGGAAAAGGATGGACTCCACTGAGTTTGACTGCTTAAGTCATGTGCCAGAAAGTTTTAGATGCGGTGGACCACATGACTCCCCATAGAGTGTAGAGAAGTCAAAGGGGGAAAAAAAGAAGTCGAAGAAGTTATGTTACACATGAGCAAGATAAGACTTGCGGAGGGAGGTAGGGGGAGACAGATGAGAAGAAAAGATAGATTTCTCTTTATCATTGAACAGCCAGTTCATGACGCTTAAGTTAGATTGACTCCAAGTGCCCAAGTGGTGTTCTTTTGGGGTTACAGCATTTTATTTTATTTTATCATGTTCTGTCTCCCTCTGTGTACTCTCTCTCTCTCTCTCTCTCTCTCTGCCTGTGTGTGTCTCTCTGTGTCTCTCTCCCTGCCCAAAGCAAATTATCTTACTAGTTCTTGAATACTTTGGGGCACACATATTTATGACCTGTTTGGTGATAAGTTGCTGCTTGACCTTGACCTTCCAAATGTCAGGCCTGCTTCTCTGGGTTGATAATAACGGATAAGTGGAGCAAGGGCCCTCAACTCTCATTTTCTTCACTAGAGTACACAAGACTTAGTATATGGGCTAGAAAAACAACCGCTCAGCAAACAAAAATTACCAAACACAAAGTGTGTTTAAATGCTGAAATAGTCCAGCTTAGATATTACTGTTTAGAGAGACAGGTTATATTACACTTTGACAAGTATCAGCTTACCATAAAGCTGGTCTATAATAAGCAAGGGTCAAACATACATGTAGAGATCTGTAGTGTGTCCTGTGAACATTTTGTGTACATAATACTGAATTTTGAAAACTTGATTTTGGCTTAAATGTTAGGAGGCTCTTTGGGTGGCATATTTGACGTTTGATCAAAGGGTCAGAGGTTTGAATCTCACTGCCTACTACCAGCTCAGCGGAGATTGTCTCTTCAGAGCTGACATTTGTGCATGCATGCAATGCATACTCCATTTTTCTTCCAATACTTTTGGTGGGAATTTAAACTTCTTCTTCTTTGAACACTCAGACCGCAACTATTGTTGTCTGTCATATGAGCGAAAAGAATTTAGACTGACTTCCCGTGTTTGAACACATGCATCTGTAGGCAATTTTGCTCGTGAAAACATGTACTGTAAAGCTTTCAAAGAAGAAAAGATCATCACCTACCTGTAGGAATGGATAACTAAAGAAAACTACTCTTGCACTTGTGTGTCGTTTTAGACATCATCTCTGAAGAATTGGAGTGTTGCAAACTTAATGAAAGGAAAACAGTGGCATATTTGCAAATCAAATCTACCTGTAGGAATGGATAACTACAGAAAACTACTCTTGCACTTGTGTGTTGTTTTAGACATCATCTCTGAAGAATTGGAGTGTTGCAAACTTAATGAAAGAAAAACAGTGGCATATTTGCAAATCAAATCTCACCCTTGGTGAATCTCAGGAGTTATTGCTGGAAGAAAGAAGAAGGGGAAGAAAGATGCTTTGAGTATATTCCGTCCCCAAAGTCAGAATACGGCTACTTTAATTGTGGGTAAAAAAAAAATTTTAAAAATTCATGTAACACAAGATCATCTAACTGAACACAGAAAATGACATGCAGCAGTCACTCACCATATTTCAGCACAGCATTATAGAACAAAATGTTTTTAATTTTAACTTATCTTTAGAACTACAAAAAATTGCAGAATTTTTGCTGGTTGACAGATTCCGGTTTCTGAATTGATTTGGGTCTGGTGTCTGTGAAATAAAAAATAAAGCTTGCACTTTTTATGTGGGTGTGTACACATGTGTGTCATGCTGTGTGTGCATGGGGGGGGGGGGGGGGTGGGGTGTAGATGGACACTCATGCACACACGTACAGGAGGGGGGGGGGGGGGGGGGGGGTTATAATACATATTTATGGCAGTCTGGCGAGAGGTGATGAATGGGTGATTCACTGATTGTGTGTGTGTGTTCATCATGCATACATTTGTGTCTGTCTGACTGTCTATGAGAATACACACATACACAGAGTTGCATAGTTTAAATTTATAATTATATATTATATATAAATATATGTTTGTGCATGCATGGTTTAGGCACACAGAGTTCAGGGTTGGTCAAGTTTAAACATGTGTGTGTATGTTATGCATTAGGCATGTTCTGTTCAGTTCAAGGTGGGCACGTTTAAATCTTTTATTTTTCTTTAAAAACTAGAGCTCAGGGCTAGAACATGGTTTTTATTTGTATTTCTATATCACTTTAAGTCACAGCAGAGTTCTCTGCTCGAAATTGAAGCTGCCATCTCCAGAGAGAGCCTGTTGCCACAAGACCAGTGCCACCCATTCTTTTTTTTTCTTTTCTTTTCTTTTCCTGCCTGCATGTGTATGTTTGTTTCCCTGTCACTGTCAGAGTTGCTTTCTTGAAAGAATTTTGCAAGTGACAACTCTTGTTGCCGTGGTTTCTTTTAGTTTACAAATACAAGTGCTGAATGTGTGTTGCAGACAGGACCTTAGTTTATCATCTCATCTGAAACTGAGTGAAAGATTAGTACCCAGACCACCACTCACAGTCTAGGGGAGGGGGGGATAGTTTCAAGCACAAATGAGATCGAACCCATACTTCTCGCTTTCTAAGTAGGTGTGTTACCTCTTGACTACCAATCCATGTGATATATAATGTTATTTCATCGAGAATGTTTGGATAAATTAATGAGCAAAACTTTATACAAGATGGTTTGCTAAATTAGCTTCTGAAATTGGAAAACTATTTTAAGATTTCCTGCCTGAGGCTTAAAAGTGCACGAGTTCTTTTTATGATGATGATGATGATAATAATGTAAGGAATTTATATAGCACTGAATCTTGTAAAACCGCAAATCTAAGTGCTTCTTTATTCTTCAAAAACATTTTCAAATCTGTGTGTGTGTGCGTGCGCACATGTGTGTGCAGCTCTGCTGACCTTCATCAACTGCACCAATGTCAAATGGGCGACCCGGGTCCAAGACATATTCACCTGTACCAAAATCTTCGCCCTCATCATCATCATCATCACTGGCATCGTCAAAATGTGCATGGGTAAGTAAGCTGATAAACTGCTGTGAAGATTTGACAGTTCTGTAGCTGTTGCTGTATGCATGTAGCTGTATGTCTTTGTAGTGTGGTGTGGTGGTGGTTGGTGTAGTGGCGGTGGTGGTTTGGTTAATGGTGATATGATGTTTGGTGAGTAGTGATGTATTGGTGATGGGTTTATGACGTGGTGTGTGACATGCTTGTGTGTGATGTGAGTCTGTGTGGGTGGTGATATGCTTGTGTGTGTTGTGTGTGTGGTATGTGCGTCTGTGAGGACAGCAGAGAGTGACCTAGAATATTAATCATTAGCTGACTCTCCTTCCTCATTTCCTTTGTGGGACTATATTAAGTGGGTTTTTTGGTTAATGTATTTTATTATTTGTTCTGCTCTTATCATTTTTTCAGCATTTTATTGTTTCAGCGTTTGTGTATGAAGCAGACCTTTACAAAAATTTTCTTTTGAATGTGAAAACTAACATGCAGTACATACAGTCTTAGTTCTAACTGATTCATTGTACTTGATATCCTCAGTATCGGAATGCAGCTACCTTAATGGTGGGGAAAGGGTCACATGTATGTATACACAAAATCTCTCCATCGGTGAACCTCTGAGCTCTAGCCAAGGAAAGAAAATCAAAAAAACATTTTACTTGAATATTTTTGGCCACCGCTGATCTTACTGAAGAGTCTGCCTGCTCTGGGTGCTGTTGCTGTGTGGGTAGAGTATTTGGCTTCTCGGATAACTGGTTGGGAGTCCAGTGTTCAAATCTTGGTAGTGGTTGGTAGATTTAATGAAAGTTGTAATTTTTTTATGTTCTCCTTTCCCAGAGCCATCAATCTCTTCACCCTCATCGTTTTTTATGTTCAAGCAGAAGAATTCAAAATGAAAATGCATGCTTAAGATCTCAATAGCCCTCATCTGTATTTCATAGGTTATGGGAACAGAAACAATACCTCTTACTTAACCAGTGTAACATACTGCACTCTCCATTAAAGAAGAAAAAATCCTTTGAAGTCAGAGTATGGTGTCAATATATTGTGAGGTACTTTAAAAAGAGTCATGAATACATGCAACTGTCTCATCTTGAGTGTATTTTAAATCTCGCAGTGATTCCCAGGTGTGATGAGGAAGTCAGAGAGCATGTTCTGGGTGACCTCCAGGGTATTATGCTGGGGAAGACCCAACGACAACAAATATGACACACACACACAATGACACATACATGCATTCCATTATCCTTGATATAAAAGAATAAAATAAATTAAATACATGATTAAAGCATGATTGAAGTGTTCCCCTTGTTGAGGTCGCAGTGATACTTTGTTATCTTGGAAAGATAAATTTCAGCAGATCCAATCACAAACACAACAACAAAACACTGAAACATTATCAGTTAGATAAACAGTGTTAACCGTAATCCTAAATACGTGAATGAACATCAGTCATTGCACATGAATAAAACACCACAATATAAGACAACGCTAATAAATTTATATGTGAGAACTGTTGCAACAGATGCAATGATATAATTAAACACAGAACATCAATCTTTTTCTTGTTAGGTCACACATTTAAGACAGAAACTATGAAAAAAGTTACACATGACTCTATCAAAGTCCTGAATATATTAATAATAATAATAATGAATAGCATTTATATAGCGCATTTCTCAAAGCAATGACTCAATGCGCTTTCATACCATGCACATTTATACACATGCACACACAGCACATAATAACAACAACAACAGCAACAACAATGATAATGAGCATTTCTAAAGCGCAAATAAATTTACAAGAGACACCTGCATCCGGGCACACACTAGCATTATCCCATTCACTCATGATAATCATGTTAGCATGCATTACCATACAAAAATGCATTACTCTTACTGAAGGTGTGTGTATACACACACACACACACGCACACATGCATGCATGTACGCTTGCACTCTTTCTCTCTATCCTTCTCAACCACTCACACACACATGCACACACGCATGCGCACACACACATACACACACACACACCCCTCATCGCATTTTGTTGCATCACAGAAGGTGCGGTGTTTTTACACTACATTGTGTGAAGAGTGAGACACAGACTAAACTGGTGAAATTGGGCATCAAATCAAATCGAAAAAACGGGGCAGGATAGCCTAGTGGTTAGAGTGTTGGGATCATGATCTGACAGCCCAAGTTTGAGCCACTATTGAGGCATTTGTTCAAGGGGAATTTTTTCCCCAGGAGTTAATGTCAGTATGGACTCCATTCCTTCAAAAGTCCATCAGATGAGACAATAAATCAAGGTTCCCTGTGCACATGCAGAGCATCTGGTGTTGTGTTTAGAGATCGTACCTGAAATCAGAATGCAGCTACAAAGTACAATAATGGTGAGCAAAAGGAGTCACATGTACACACAAACTCTCACCTTTGGTGAACCTCACAGCTCTAGCTGAGGAAAGAATTTAAATGGGAAAATGTTGAGTGATCCATGAGGAAGTTAGCGGGTACACTTACACAGCTTGTTTCTCACACCACACAGACAGTCTTCTCATGAACAAAAAGTTAAATGTTGATATTTGTTTAGATCGCTCACATATCACAGTTGAACTACACACACACTCACACACCATACACATCACACTACATACACATACACACACACACATACACACACACATACACACACACACTCACACACACACTCTCTCTCTCTCTCATTTGATGTCATACTTTATTTAAAGCTTGAAATGTTTATAATAAAAGAATTAGGGCTAAAGTCAGACTGGGTGCATCAGATATAAATGTTCATTAACTTAGATACAGAATGCAATGTGATCTGATACAACATAGTTTGTTTTTTGTGATGAAGCAACAGAAGATGAAGTACATTTTGTTTTATGTTGTCCTGTCTTTAATGGCATTAGGCAAAACTATATTTCAGCAAGATATACCAGCCAACCTTATACATTTAAACTCTGTTTTGCTCGTAGAATGTGGTAATTCTAGTGTAATTAGCAGTGTGTTTAGCTTAAAATGTATGTAAAGCCTTTAGCATAACTTGGTATTATGATGTCATAAGGGCTTTTTGCCCAGTGTAGATTTGCTTGCATTTGTCACCGTGTGTTCTTTTCAGAGCTCTCTCTCAGTCTCACACACACACGCGCATGTGTGCACGCACACACACAAACACATACGCATGCACACACTTGTACACACACTTACAGTACACATGTATATACTGCACATCACAAACACACACACTACACACACACAAAACACACACACACACACACACACAAGATGGATCAATGAGATAGAGGTAACTCACCCATCTAGAAAACAGGAAATTGCTGGCTCTATCCCCATTTGAACCTACCCCTCCCACCACCCCTCCCCCAAACTACCCCCACCCCACATCCACTCACCATGAGTGGCGGATCATGGACCGAGTTCTGATCTGTTACATGATGTGCAGTAAACCAAGATCATGTACACCACACAAATTTTACATGCATGAGAAATCCCATTGCGTGTTTTGTTTTGATAAAGACTAGGCCGTCATGTGCCTGTAAGGATAGGATACACAGTAAAACCAAAACACGTTAAGTACACTGTATTACATTTAGACATTAAACCAGACACACAGCTTTTCTATGAGGTGTACAATAAAATTATGGAGTTTGGCAGTGGGTTTTTTTGTTGTTGTTGTTTGTTTGTTCCTCGGCTAGAGCTCCGAGTTTCTTCAATGGTGGGATTTTTGCATATATGCAACCATTTTTTCCCCCACTATTAAAACAGGATAGCTCAGTGGTCAGAGCGCTCACTTTCCCCCAGCCAAGTTAAGCAGCGTCAAGCGTGGTTACCAGTTGGATGGGTGACCGTTTGCGTACCTTGGCTTCAGTACAGTTCTCCCAGTTCACCCAGCTGTAAATGGGTACCTGCCCTCTTTAGGGTCACGGAAGGTAAAGCAGCGAGGGAGAGGAGATGGGCGCCGCCCTCAATGTGATGGCCCCTAGAGAAGTGACATCTCTGAAGCCTCACTCCCCTACGCCCTTATATGTTATGGGACACCTTTACCTTTATTAAAGGTAGCCCCATTCAGACTTCAGGGACACTGTGGTGTATAGAAATATTTTTTTAAAAAGCCATATGTGCTAAATCATAATTAGTTTCATTATTGTTACTCATGCAATAACAAACTTTTTCTTGGAGAGACTTCTACCGAACTGTACCCTCCATAGTGTTAGTCTATAAATTATACTGTGAGGAAAGGAAATGTTAACAGAAGCAACTGAAAAGAACTA
Source organism: Rapana venosa (assembly GCA_028751875.1). Lineage (NCBI taxonomy): Eukaryota > Metazoa > Mollusca > Gastropoda > Neogastropoda > Muricidae > Rapana > Rapana venosa. The sequence continues at coordinate 42,110,134 of CM054149.1, read as the reverse complement.
ACAACAACACAAACAACAAGGCTAGAACAAAAAGAAACAATTTTAAAACCCCAACCGACCAACACAAAAATTGACGTGACACTTGATCACACTTGTAACAGAATAGTTTACCAGGCTGAACACTAATGCGAGGGCACAAAGTCTAGTGACCCAGTTTGAACTTGGTGGTGAGTGATAGGCAACTAAAGGTTTTGCTGACAGGGAATAACGGGGCATTGATGTATAGATCTTCAGTCAGCTTTTCAGTTAAAGGGTGAGAGTGTTGGTCTTTGTTGTATTGTATGCCGTTTTTGTCATTCAGGGGCAGACTTCTTTTCATGATTCCAGGCTTCTGTTACTGGAGAGAAACTGCGCTGTCGTTAGTGCAGCACCACCCTAAACTTTTGGGTTTTGTTTGTTTATTGTTAGGTTCTGTTTGGAGATATTTTGTTCTGTTGTTGTTTTGTTTTGTTTTGGGGTTTTCTTGTTTTGGGTTTTTGGTGGGGGGTTTTTGTTGTTTTTTTTGGGGGGATTGGGGGGGGGGGGGGGGTACATATTTGTTTGTTTTTCAGTGAGAGTGGCTTTTTTTCCTACCAAATTTTGCCATGGGACAATACTCTTGTAGCTGAGGGGGTTCATTTTCAAGCACTTAATTAATGTGTGTTGTATGGATGATTTTGGTCTGCAATCTCCTCTGAAAGACTAGCACCCAGATCACTTTCATTGGTGAGTGAGGAAAAGTCTAACTTGAGATGCCAGTAGGAATGAACCCATGACCTGGACACTTTACTGCTAGACCACAGATCCACTGTTTAAATGTTGATTTAAATGTTGTGTCCGTTATGACTATGACTAAGCTAATTCACACAAGTGGTAAATAACGGGAATGATAAATTGTGTCCCATTTACTCCATAAGTACTATAACCACCTCATTGACATTTCACAGCAGTGACAGAGAGTTAAGTATTTTAAGCACTTTTTGATGGTAGGACCAAGGAGGCAATGTGACGACTCTGTGTTTAGGCCCAGCTTATTGGTGGTTATAACAGGAGACTTGAATGTAGGTCACAGGGGGAGGGGGGGGTATGTGTTTGTTTTTTTGTTCCACGGCTACAGTGCCAAGGTTCACCAGTGGTGAGATTCTGTGTAAGCAACTGTTTTTGCCCACCATGTAGGTAGCCACATTCTGATTTTTTGGGGGATGTATGTATAATTCACCTGGATTCACCAAGATTCGAACTGATGACTTCGTGGACCCATAGGATTGAAGTCGAACAGTCCTAACCACTCTGCCATAGCGGCCATCAGTCACAGGTTTCTTCTTCTTCATTGAGTGCTCAGACAGCAACTATTGTTGTCTGTTATATTCATGAGCGAAAATGCGTCATGCTGCTGTTAAGCACCTGACAAGTCAGGCCCAGCACATCCAACTTTGGCATGAAGAGAATTGTTATCTTTTAAGTCTTTCTGGAGAAAAGGCAGGAGAATGGACCAAGAAGGCAGAAAATAGACAAGAAGGAGGTTACGGGAAGAAAAGGAACAAGGCAGAAACAGACAGGTAGAAAAGAGGGAATTCTAGCACAGAATTTCCAGAAGGTGGGATGCTGTTTATACTGACAGGCCCCCAGCATCCCCAAGGGGTAAGGGTCACGGGTTTGAATCTTCTTTACATTGCAGCCGTCAGGTTGGAGGAAACTCTGTCTTCAGAGCCAGCATTTGTGCAGATTCCTGTCCCCGTCCACTTCTTTCGATGGGGCTTGATTTAACCCTCTTGCATCTCCGAAGTCAGAATGCGGCTACCTTCATGGTGGACAAAAACGGTCACATACACAAAATGTCACCATTGGTGAATCACACAGCTCTAGCTGAGGAATGGGTGGGGAAAAAACCCTCTTGCTTTTGAATTCTTTAACCCTCTTGTCCCCGATCCGGCCGCAGCCGACAGTAACAGTGGCTGCTGCTAGGTTCCAATACAACCGCAGCCGACAGTTGGTGCTGCCCACGTTGGCAGTACTTTTCCATCACACACAGATCTCGTGGTTTTCACACTATGTGTCTGAAAGTTGGTGGGACGATGCAGGAAGGGTGTCAGAGGGTGCCAGTGATAAATTTAGACCACTAACATGCGTGTAGTGGAGAGGGAAGGAAGAAATAACAGCCAGCGACCGGAAGGCTTTTCAATGGTGCAGTGTGGCGGAAAAAAATGGTGTTTTCTTTAGTAGCAGACGATTCATCTTATTAGCGAGACGATAAATTGAATGCTATTGTCTTGGAAGTAGAAACATTTGAACGAGAATTGTTAAGTGAGTCCGATATTAAACGCTTACAAGGAAGAGGAGGAAGGAAATGCTGCAGTTAGGGAGAAGAATGAGCCTGAAAATAACGTGGTACAGGGCACATTCCTGACCTGTGCTACACACACCGACTGTGGAAAAATTTGACCTCCCGTCGGTCCGCGGCATAGACGCCTGAAAACGTGATGCCCTTTGACTGTTTTCTCATTATTACCACACTTTTGCTTTGACACTGCAATGGCAGAAACGAACAGATATGCCGATAATGAAAATAGCAAGAAGGAAAATAAAATAGGTCTCCGGTCTGCCAAAGTTCGACAGGTGAGAGCAATGGGTACACACACACCCACACACATCCATAATTTGTGCTTTTTGTGATGTGATGTGACCCTGTGCCACCACTATGACTACTTTAGAGACTACCAACATTAAAATTTTGTAGGGTTACAGAAGTTCTGTGTTGTTTTGAATTTGTCACACCTGTGCTGTGACACTGGTGACAGTCATGTACAATAATACACTTCTGTACACTTAACAAACATGTGGTAGCACACGCAGATATGAACTGCAGTATAAAGGTCACATGTTGATTGAATATGACTTGTTTTCAAAAGAAAAAATAGTTAAACAAAACTTCTGTGTCCTCGAGACATACCATAAAACAACAGGTGCTATGGGGACATTGTGTGACACATCCTTGAAGTACTATTGCACATAACTATTGGTAAACACATCAGCTGGGTATCACTTCCTTATTCGACACTAACATGCTTGACCTATTGTCAAATCCATGCAGGATTTGCTGTTTTATCATATATACCATATTTTTACCTGTGATTGGTGACAAATAAGGTGACAATGAAAAGACATCTTGTGACCAGACACATAAACTTGCGCCTAAATGCAAGTACAAAGACATACCTAGCTTGTGACAAAATTTCAGCTTGATAACTTGTCATGCACACACACAATTGTCTTAGGAGTAAAGTAAGTCAGATGGAGGTAGAAAACCTTCAAAGAATTCAAAATCTACAGGCAGTTTAGCTCTGTAGAATCCAACAACAAGAGGGTTAAGGCAAAAACATTCTGTAGTCTTAATTTCTGATTCTTTTTGCTAGTGTAGCCACAAAATGGGTCAGTGTGAATAGAAGTAACGCCAACATCTCGAAAGAGTGCTGGAAGATTATTTCACTATGGTAGAAAATCCCTGCCAACACATTCTCACACACAAGTGCAGCCGACACAGATAGACTGAGAGTGAGAGAGCGAGCCAGCGAGGGGTCACACAGAGCAGCCCTGTTGCTGAAATATCACCAGAATCACATCTGACCTTTCCTTCAGTGGGAAGCACAAACACTGATCCGTGTGCTAAAATTAAAAATCAACAGGAGGGCTGGATCTGTCTCTGTCTCTCTCTCTGTCTGTCTTCTCTCTCTCTCTCTCTCTCTCTTCTTCGTCTGTCTCTCTCTCTCCTTTTCTCTCTCTCTGCACTATATTATTTGGAATGTAAGAATAAGATTTATGTATGTGTGTAAGTTCAGTGTGTATTGTGTTTACATGCATGTGAATGTGGACATGCATGTGTGTTTGTGTATATTTGAATGTGCACATGCATATTTGCGACGCTCCACCATGAAATGAGTTGCTTTGTACCTGACCTACTTTGCCACTAGGAGCCATTTTAGGCAGGTGGGGGTCAGGTTGTCGATTTTGATATTTTGATTGACTATAAAACTATAAGCTTTCTTCTTCCTTGTACTGGAGTACCAAGGCGTAACTTTGTTTCCTTTTGCTTTAAAAACACATTTCAAATCACCCAAGCCATCATTCTGACCACCTAGTATGATGCAAAACAGGTCAATTTCTCTTTTTTTTTCACCTCCTGCAGTCTACCATGTCAATTTGTAATAACTTTTCATAGAATTTTCTATCTGTGTTTTGTATTAAAATAATGGTACATTTATTGCAGATTAATAAAATGTGAACAGCTGAAACTTGAAGTCCAGTGCAGTGCAACTCATTATGTGATGGAGCGTCACATTTATGGACAATCAGTTCACCATGTGTATATAGTGACTATCAAAATGTTGGGCTTTTTTCCACAGGATCGACGGAAAGTTTCCAAAATGCGTTTGAGGGTTCAACAACAGACCCTGGACACTTCGCCTTGGCCTTTTATTCCGGACTCTTCTCCTACTCGGGATGGTTGGTGACAGTTATTCTGATTTTTCCCTCTGGTTTTAGTATTGGTGTGTTTCCTGTTTTCTGAATATAGGTATAGAATAAAGGTATGAAACCTCAGATGAAGTGATTTTTGCTGGGTGTGTGTGTTTGTGTGGGTGTGTGACTCCCCCCCCACCCCTGTTTTATAGTTGGCATGTTTACCTGTTTTTCCATATTTACTTTCACACCTCAGAAACTAAGGCTAAAATCAAAAAGTGATAATTGGTGATGTGTGGGTTTCAGGGTGGGTGTTGCTGTAGTGTGTGTCTCTGTGTGTAAGAGTGTGTTTGTTTCTCTATGATTGTTCCACTTCACAACTTTGTTTTTTATATACATGGATGTATTTTCATTTATAAATACTTGGCATATTCATTTGTCCACCATTAAGGTAGCTGCATTCCGACTTCATGGATATGTCTAAACATGACACCAGTGTGCATAATTTTTTTTAAAAACTATTATCTGTTCCTACCAGCACACAATGGCCTACTCTTCTGACAAGCAGAACTAGTTTTAACATGTGCGCAAGATGTTCTGTATGTATTCGTACACTGGACCTTGGTTTATTGTCTTATCCAAAAGACTTTTTTTAGGGGACTGGATTTGATGCTGATATCAGTTTCATGGGAAAATCCCCTCAAAGTTGTAGGTGGTGACTCAAACCCAGGCCATCAGATCACAAGCTCAATGTTCTAACCACTGAGCTCTCCCGTCCTCCATGTGATTTATATAATTATATCCATCACACCACACGGTTCTCTTTGACAAATACATGACGTTTCGACTTTGTCTTATTTTGGATTTTTCTTGTTTGTTTCAGGAATTACCTGAATTTTGTCACAGAGGAGCTCAAAGATCCATACAAGTAAGCTTACCATAACAACAACACCTTGCAGGTGTCAGTATCTGTAAAAGTGTGCTTCAGGTGAGACAAGGTGTGTCATCTCTCTTGTCCCGTAACTCCCTGAAAAGTCTTTGAGGAACTGCACTATAGTTTTAAGGCCATGTCTCTCAGGCATTTGAACCTGGTGGAGCCCATCCCACTCCAGGTGCAGAGTGCATGCTGGGTCTGTTCATGATTCTACAACCCCCTGAACGTTGATATGAACTACTAGATCTTTAATGTGCATACTTGATCTTCTGCTTGTGTATATTTATATTCACAAAGGGAATTAAGGCACTGGCAGGTCTGCACAGTAAGTTGGAGATGGTAAAATTACCCACCCTTAATTCACTGCCAAGATTCAAACCCATCATTTCATGGGTCTGTGGGATTGATTCATCAACAGACAGGGGTAAATAAATTGGGTGGTACTCCACCAGTAGACCTGCGCTCTCCCCAGGGAGAGCAACTCAGAAAAGTGTCATGCAGCCAAGATTCTATTGCCCTGCCAGGGTATGTGACCTGTGTGTGTGTGTGTGTGGTGTGTGTGTGTGTATGTGTGTGTGTGTGTGTGTGTGTGTGTGTGTGTGTGTGAGAGAGAGAGAGTGTGTGTGTGTGTGTGTGCGCATGCGTGCACATTTGGACTTGATGGAACTATTAGTTGTTACTGGTTGTATGACTGTGTAAGAATGAGTTGAGTGCAAGCACTTTGATTTGTCTCTGCAAGATATAGCGGTATATAAATTCCATTTATTATTATTATTATTATTATTATTATTATGCAGAGAAAAGGCCTTGACTGTAAGGGATGTACAATAGATTTTTTTCTTTTGTTGTTGTTCCTTGGCTAGAGCTCTGAGGGGGTGGTGGTGTCTAAATACGATACCAGTGTGTAAGTGGGTTTTATTGTTTTTTAATATATGCTTTTTGTTTTTCATCATTACTGGCTCAAGGGCCTACTCTTCCAAAAGGCAGAACATGTTTTAATGTGTGTGTGTAAAATGTTCTTTGTGCAAACACACATGTTGCCTCATCAGGTCTCATGTGAAGGACTTCCAAGGGAGAGTGGAGTCAGCGCTGATGTTAACCCAGTGGGAAAATTCCCTTGAACAGGCATCTCTGTGGTGGCTCGATCCTAGGCCATCAAATCACGAACACAACACTCTAACCACTAGGCTATATACATAAGAATAAAAGTACAATATTCCACTCAAATTAGTAGAAGAAAAGAATGGACTTCACTTGAATAATCTATCAGTGTTAGTTGAAGTTATAAATCCTTTGACGTTATTGTCAGGGATTATGTTATTCTGTGAAATATAAAAAATCAAGGTCAGGTTTCCTTTTCTTTTTCATAAAAATATGTCACTTGTTTGTGATCAACACTATTGTTTATTGCAAAGAACAGTATTATCCTATATGCTTGGTGCACAGATGTTCATGATGGGTGGCAATAGATGTGAAAGTATTGTGATTGATTGAAACTCACCTGTGCTTATAATGAGTCTCATGGAGTGTGTGTGAGAGAGAGAGAGAGTGTGTGTGTGTGAGAGAGAGTGTGTGTGTGCGTGTGTGTGTGTTAACATTGACGTCTGTTTCTGATAAACTCATTTTTATCGCAACAATCAAACTTAATTTTTGTCATCTTTTCCTGTCAGCATGCAATGGCCTACTCTTCCAAAAAGAGGAACAGGTGTTGATGTACGCAAGATGTTCTGCATGCGTTCATGCACAGGACCTCTGTCTCATCCAAAGGATTTGATGTATATCTGTATTTGGCAGTTTACGCCAAAGCATCTGTTTAGTTAAAAATGATTGTCTCAAAGCGTTAATGAGAAAGAAATTGTAGTCAAAGGAATGTTTTTTCTCGTTTCCAGACTACAGTTCTGAAATCAACATTCAGAGGAGGTTTTTTTATGTGATCATTTTCCCCATCCACTAAGGTCACCACATTCTGACTTCAGGAATGGTGTCTAAGCATGACACCAGTGTGCAGGTGTTCTTATTTCGTCTTCCCTTCCTGCCAGCACACAGTAACTACTCTTCTTCAACAACAGAAATGGGATTTAATGTGCATACAAAATTGATGTGCATGAATTCATACATGGGACCTGGATCTTTTTTCCCCCTTTTGTTTGGGTTGGGGTTTTTTGTTGTTTTTTCAATATCGGTTGTTCCTTAGCTAGAGCTGCAAAGTTCAGCTATGGTTTGATTTTTTAGTATGCAGCCGTTTTTTTCCCCACCATTATGCTAGCCACATTCAGACTTTAGGGAGACCTGGATCTAAAGTCTCACTGGAAAGAGTAGAGTGTGAGAAATGTCGGCTCTGAAAAGAAAATCACTTCCAACTCAACCGCCATGAGGTTGATTCAACCATGGACAAATTGTGGACAAAATGTTAGGCATTCTTCCTGCTTCCCTTTCCAGACCTGAAGTAACAGAGGGGGCAATGTTTCAGGAATTTACCACGTGCCATCATGATATCGCTGCCCATGGTGACCATTATATATTTGCTGGCCAACATGGCGTACTTCGCTGTCCTGTCACCGGCAGAAATGATCGCATCTGATGCTGTGGCGGTGGTAAGTCCCTGTATGGGGGTAGAGTGTAGAGCAGCAGCTTGGATTTAGTAGTAATTTGTGAGATTAACTGTGGAGTGTGGCTATGGTGGCTTAGATTGTCAGGCAGTATAGGTGATGTATCTGAAGTGAGCAAACATTTATGTGGAGGTGGTGACTGTTTGGCAGAGTGTCAAGCAGGAGCTATTTTTATTGAAAGTTTGTGAGCATTTCTGTGGAGTGTGATTGTTTTGAGTTTGATTATCCAGAAATGTATTGGATTTGTCAAAAGTGAGTGAACATGTATATTTAGTAAGGGATTTTTTTTGTTCCTCAGTTAGAGCTCAGAGGTTCACCAATGGTGAGAATTGTGTGTACGCAACTGTTTTTCCCATCATTCAGGTAGCTGTATTTCGACTTCAGGGATGAGCATGAGAATGTTTGAGAGAAGAGCATCAAACAGTATCAAGAGTAGCACTAGTCACTGTAAATGGATGGGAAAGCAGAGTTAGATACAACAGACAGACCTGCAGTCAATGGTTGCAACAGAGCCACATCCCTTACAGCCCTTTAATCTGTAATGCATATGCACTGTAACATTTCTATCACATCCTGAAGTCAGAATGCAGCTACCTTTGTGGTAGGGCAGAACAATCACACACGCAAAATCTCACCACTGGTGAGCCTCAGAGCTCTAACCAAAGAACAAAGTTTGGTTTTTTTTAATTTTAAAGATTCTATTGCAAATATTCCACAAAAGTTCTGTAGGAACCCACTATATATCTACATACACAGAAACTTTTCATATTCAGAATATCAGCATTAAATCCATGTAAATTTTTCGCCCTTTTGAAATTAAGATTTCATATTTTGTGTGTTCAGACATTTGCAGACCGCACGCTAGGGGTCATGTCATGGGTCATGCCGCTCTTTGTGGCCTGCTCCACCTTTGGCGGGCTGAATGGAGCGATTTTCACATCCTCCAGGTGAGAAATGCAAGATGTCTGTTTTGAGTGAATAAAGCTGTGGTTTATAGAGTGCATCAACATCTCTACTCCCATAAGTTTGAGTGTAGCGCTGTCATCGCTAGGGTACAAACTTCTTTGAAAATATGGTTTTTGTGGGGTGGTTTTGGTGGATCGTTTGAAAAAATGTGTGTGTTTGTGTGCGCGCTTTTTGTTTCGTTTGTTTTGGAATGAAAATTCATTGTCATGTTGATTGTGCAGACTGTTTTTCGTGGGTGCGCGGAACGGCCATCTTCCTGGTTTCCTGGCCACCATCAACATGAACAAACTGACACCATTCCCTTCTCTTCTCTTTGGGGTGAGTGTTCGGGTGGATTGGGTATCTCCTACAGCCCCGTTCTTTCAACTAACACCCACCCGCTTCTTGAAAATTCCTTCACACAGAACTAAAATCTTATGGCCAAAGTCCCATCCTTTTCTTTCCAGGCGTCTTCTTCCTGGAATGCTTTGCCTGTCTCTACCTGTCATGCTTCTTTCTTCTTTTTTAAGTCCTCTTTAAAAATCTTATATGTTTCCCTCTCCCTCAGCCAACAAATGTTATTTACCAATGTATGTGTTTTGGTTTTTATTTTCCATTCTTCTGTAGTCTGTGTTTGTGTCTGTGTGTTCCCGGAGATTGCTGCAGACATTGGAGGTACTTTGTCTTTTTTTAAAATTTTCTCAGCTAGGTCTCCAAGATTCACCAATAGTGAAATGTTCCCTATGCGACTGTAAGACTGTTCTTACCCACCATGAAGGTAGCCACATTCCAACACTACGGGGGTACTGATCTATCTGTCTCTCTCTCTTCACTCTGTCTGCTCTGACTGGTCATCTGGCCTGCGTGGTTTGCAGTGCGTGACCTCCCTGATCATGCTGTCGTCCAGCGACATCTACTCCCTCATCAACTACGCCAGCTTTGTGGAGGCGCTCTTCATCGGCATGTCGGTCGGGGGGCTTCTGATCCTGCGCGTCACCAAGCCCAACCTCAAACGGCCCATCAAGGTGAGGGCTAAACCCCCCCATCCCCCCTTTACCCCATGGGGATCTGTCTCTTTGTGTCAGTCTCTCTGCGTGTCTGTCTCTCTCTGAGTCTCTGTCTTTGTCTCTCTCAAGGACTGGATGAAAAAAAGTATGTGAATGCTTATCTGTAACCCTTGAAAAATAAAGATCATTCATTCATTCTGTTTCTCTGTCTCTATCTGTCTTTCTCTCTGTCTCTGTCTGTTGCTCTCTCTCTCTCTCTGTCTGTCTTCATTCATTCTGTCTGTCTCTCTCTCTCTCTGTCTGCCTCTCTCTCTCAAGTATTGTGTGTGTGTGTTGGGGGGGAGGGCCTACATGTATTCAGATGTTCAGAATGTACTCATGCACACTCACATTCTCTCTTTCACTCTCTCTCCCCCTCCCTCCCTCTCTGTGTTCCCTTATTGGATAGGAAAGTGATTGATCTTTTGTGCTTTTAACTCTGCAGGAGGTCTGCCTGCTGGTCTCAGCTGATACATTCTAACTTCAGAGCAGCTTTTTTTTTCTTTCTTTTTTTTTCACAGGATGCATATTGGGTATGTTAATGTATCTGTAATCAACCAGACACTGACATGAATCACGGGATCTTTATCATGCATATTTAATCTCCAGCATATGTATACATGAAATGACACACTGTCTGATAAATTCAGGACATTGCCCTTGCAATTCCTCGTGGAGTTTTAAAAGAAGAAGTAGAGAAAACTTTGGCCCAGGCCAAAAGCTGTGTCAGTTATTGATGCAAGTTGAGGACCAATGCCTTTAATTATTACAACAGTGTTATTCTTTCCTGTGTTAAGTTGAGCTGTCTGCAGCCATGACAGGCTCTTAGTATAACAACCCGCACTCTCCTTTTAGCACTTTAACTCATTGGAGTCGCAGTGAAATGGATCCCGCCATTTTGTGGTGATGCATGATTTTGACTATATTTGAAAAATTAGCAGACTTACCCAACATAATAATGACATACTCATTATATATCATTGAAAAGTTTATAATGTCTTCTTTTGAGATTGTTTCACAGTTTTTTAATAGATGACTGTATTTATTTTTTACAAATTTCCAAAATATGTCACTGAATGCTGAAAAATAAAAAGTTTTGAAAATTAGGGTTGGTTTCTTAAATGGCTTGAACTATTCATCAACTAGTCACCTTGAAGCAATGTGATGATTTTTCACCAAAGTAAACTTCCCTGAAGCTGGCTGAATCCATGTGATTTCACTTTTTGTACAACAGACTTTTTTTTTTAAAGAATCATAACACTGGGGTGCCTGAAATCCCAAAGATATCACTTGTTGACATGTCAAAGAAAATTGGCCAACAGATAAAAACTAGATAAGCTTATGTCAAGGAAAGCAACTGTGTTTAGAAAAATGATTGCCCTACAGGCCAGAGTAATTTCCCTTGAGTTAACCATTACTTTGTGTTTTTAAAAAAAATCGTAAGTCTGCCGAATCTTAAGCTTCGGCACGTCACAGTAAAGGAAAAGAGTGCCGAATCTTAAGCTTCGGCACAACCTCAATGAGTTAATGCTTGTCACCTGTCTCCATCGTTGCTGTCGACAGTAGGAGCTTCACGTAATGCCACCAGGGTTTGCCATCTTTCTCTGACGTCTTCTGAAATCCTCTGAAGTTGGAGTATGGCTGGCTCTATGGCGAGATGTTTGAAAAGAATTATACGCGCAAACTTTTCATCCAGTGTTTACTTATGATCTCACAGTGATTTCCCAGGTGGGATGAGTGAGGCAGGGTGCCTATTCTGGGTGACCCCTAGGGTATTAAGCTGGGAACATCTTCTTCTTTGTTAAGCACTCACAGCAACTATTGATGTCTATCATATAAAGCAAAAATGCATTGCACTGCTGTTAAGCGCCTGACATGTCAGGACCGGCACATCCAATTTGGGCTTTGGAGAGAATTGTTATCTTTTAAATCTCTCTGAAAAAAAAGGCAGGTGAATGGACCAAGAAGGCAGAAAATAGACAAAAGAAGGAGGTGACAGAAAGAAAAGGGACAAGGCAGAAACAAAGCAAGGGATAGAAAAGAGGGAATTCCTAGCCCAGAATTTCCAGAAGGTGGGGATGCCATTTATACTGACAGGCCCCCGACATCCCCATGGGGGAGAGGAACATGTAAACAACAATAAGAAGTCAAACATGAAATGTTGTGACAGGTGAGCCTGGTGTACCCCATCTTTTACCTGGTGGTGTGCGTGTTCCTGGTGATCACCCCGCTGACCTCTAGCCCCTGGGAGTGCCTGATGGGATTGATCGTCATCGCTTCCGGCATCCCCTTCTACTTCCTGGGCGTTCTCTGGAAGAAGAAACCCTCTGGCTTCATGACCATGTTGGGTGAGTGAGGGTGGGGGTGTTTTTGATGGGAAGGGGATGGGTGGGGGGAGGAAGGGTATATGAGAGGGTGGGTGGAAGATGTGAGGGTGTATGTTTGTGTGATGGTGTTGGGGAGGGGCTTTATGTGTGTGTATGAATGAGGGTGAATGTGTACGTGAGGGGGAGTGAATGAGAGTATTTACATGTATGTGTGTTTGTCTGTGCATGTGTGGTGTGCGTGTATGTCTCATGATGCATGTGAATGTACATGCTTTTTTTTACATTCAGTCCATGCAGTTTTGTCAGTTTTGTCATCCGTTCCCACCTACACACGATGGCCTTCTCTGAAAGGCAAAACTGGTTTTAATGTGTGCGCAAGATGTTCTGCAAACATATATGTGTGTATATTACTGTGTGAGTGAGTGTGTGGGTGTGTGTCACATACATGCAAGGCAAAATAGTTAGGCAAAGTTCTTTGTTTCAAAAATAATCAGTAAGCACATGTGTGCTTTTTTTTACATCCAGTTCCAGCAAATGCATTTGTATGTATTTTTGTTAGCATACACTTATGAATGTGTAAATATGTATTTGGGTGAACATTAATTATGTGCTATGGATATATAATATACGTATTTGTGCAAACATGCATGCGCTTACATATGGGTAAATATATACTTAGGTGAACATTGACTTTGTGATTTGTGTCTATATGTACTTGTGTTCATTTTTGTATATATGAAAAGAAATTGTATGGCATGAAGCAGACGGCAAAAATAACTCATCAATGTCGTTTTCAGCCAAGGTCACAGTGCTGTCTCAGAAGCTGTTCTTCGCAGCGCCGGAGGAGCTGAAGGAGGAGTGACCAATGTCCGGGGACAAGAAGGACACACCTTTGCCAAAAGGAATGACAGCGTCGAAAGGGAAGGGCAAATGTCAGCAGAAATGACATTGTCAACAGAAAATGACAATGTCAAAAGTGTTCATGACAGTGTCAGAAGCGTTCATGACAGTGTCAAAAGCATTCATGACAGTGTCAAAAGCATTCATTCTTTTCTGTGAGGTGGCTTGTTTGAAAAAGTTTATCCACAGTTTTCATGAAAATGTACATTCTGTTCTGTGTGGTGGTATATTTAGACAAGTTTATTTACCATTATAATGAACATGAGTGTTCTGAAAATGTACATTCTGTTCTGTGTGATAGAGTATTTAGAAAATGAGTTTTGAAAATGCACTTTTTTTTCTATGTGATGGAGTATTTAGAAAATGAGTTTTGAAAATGTACATTTTTTTCTATATGATGGAGAATTTAGAAAAGTTAATTTTCCAGTGGTAGTGATTTTTTGTTCATGAATGTACCATATATCATTTTTTAATTTTTATCTCGCACATGACGATGATCATGACAGATGATGTTGATGATGTTTATATTGGTTGATGGGGGGGGGGGGGGAATGGTGGAGACGTCATTTTTATTTAGGTGACTATTGTTAATATTCTCATCTGCAGTTTGTGTTTTTTCTCTTCTTGTTAAAATTAAACACAAACAAAACTACTTGAAAAAAAAAATTGGAGAAAATAACAGTGTATACAAACACATACACACACACACACACACAAACACTCACACACACACACATGCACGCACGAGACTATAAACCAAGGTTCCCTGTGCAAATCCACGCAGAATATCTTGCACACACTTCAAAACCATTTCCATATTTTGGAAGAGTAGGCCATTTGTGCTTGTGGGAACGGATGACACAATTTGCAAAATCGCATGCATGTGGGGATTGTATGAAAAAATTATTTATTTTTTTTAAAGCACATGAGTGCTTATTCCATTATCCTCAAACTGAAAGAAGGAAAACACACACACACACACACACACACACACACACACACAACACAGAAAATTGTTGAAAATTATTTCCAACAATCTTGAGGAAGAAAACCAATGAACAACAGCAAGCCTTTTCCTTTGAGGATAAAACCCAGGACCTCAGTTTATAAAAATCAAAACTTTTTTTAAACCTAAAAAAGAGAGTTTAGATAGAATTGGGACAGGGTGCAAAGAGATATATAGATATATTCTTAGTTAGTTTGTTCAATTTTTTTTTCCAAAGAGGCATTCAAGGGATGATAGCTTTTGGTTTTTCTGTACTGAATGTTTTAATCAAAATCTTAAATTTTTAACTGATGACAGTTATAATACCTCATATGCTTCTTCTTTTCTTTATCTTTTTTTCTATGTGATGTGCAATGATTTTTATATCAGGAACTAGTATATTTGTTTTAGAAAGTTGAAAACTTGTGCCAGAGAAATGGGTGGTGGGCAACTTGAATATGGCATAATTTGTGAGACTTTTTCCTATAGTGATATCTAGGGCTCTTTAGATGGAAATGAATTCCCCTCTTAGAAATTCTGTGCTGGTAATTTCCTCTTTTTAAAAAAAAATTGTTTTTCCTTTTCTCTTTTACTTGATTGTAAGAAGAAAGGGAACAGATTGGGATGTTTAAAAAAAAAAGGAGGCTTTTTAAAAAAAAAAAGAAGTAATTTTGTCAGTCTGCGATGTTACTGAGGGAATGTAATAACCTAGGCCAAATGGTTAGAGCATTGCACTCGTGATGCGACAGCGACTGAGGGCACAGGTTCCAGTCTCTGCTGAGGGTACCACTTGAAGGGATATTTTTGTACCTGGAATTAACAGTGGTACTGACTCCACTCCCCTGAGAAAGTCCCTATGTTGAGACTATATATCAAGGTCCCATGTGCAAAGGCGCACAGAACATCTTACGCACACATATAAAACCTGTGCAGGTTTCTTAGAAAAATAGGTCAGGTGAGGTCAGTGGGGTGGTTGACACGCACATACCCAGCATGCATCCTGCTACCTGGAGAGGGGTGGGCTTCATTCAGCCAGGTTGAACTCTAAACCATGACAGGCTACCTGAAAAATTCAGTGCAGCGACCCAATGACCCCTCAAGGTGTTGAGGGAGATGTCAAAGCAAGTTTGTAATGGGGTAATAATGATGATGATTTGGGGTGATGATAATAATGTAATGGGATAATAATAATGTAATGGGGTCATGATAATGTAATTGGGTAATGATAATGTAAAAGTAATTATTGTGGCTATGATAAAGTGACAGACAGGTTGATCTCCATGGAATTGCCTTGTCTTATTTAGAATGAAGTGGTTAAGATGAGTAGTTAGTAAACCTTTTTTTTTTAAAATAAATTTGTTGACAAGGTTTTGCTACAAGTCAATGCCAATATATTGACCATACATGTTGTACAACAATGACAACAACTGGTCTCTTAAGCCCCTTTGATTTGTCCTCACATGATATCATGCTGTATAAATTTCAATTGTTATTATTATTATTGTTTAACAGATTCAGTGATTACATTTTGATGGGGCAGTGCTGTTTGTCATTGATGTGTGCGAGTTTTGTTTATTTCTGTTTTGTTGGTGTAGAGGGGTGTGATGTGTGAGGGGGAGGCTTTTTATAAGGGCAGAAAGGCGATACTGTCTCTAAACATTTTCAGTGATAAACATTGACTGCAAGAGCTTTGCATTATTTTGCTTAAAGAGGTTTTGACCGCACATGGGGCCCTGGTGTGACTGACTATATTTTTATGTGGTTGTTATTTGAAATTATTATATGGCAGTATTTTTGTTGTTGTCCTTGCTTTTGCGTCCTGGATTCTCCTTACATGCTTTGCCATGATTTTAGTTTGGTGGCAGGGGGTGGGGGTGTTTGTTTATTGGGCTTTTTTGTTTGATTGTTCAGTTTTGTTTATGCGCCCTCCTATCTTTAATTTGTATTTACTGTGGGAGGCTTTCTTTGCAATGAAATATTTAAGCCTGAAAATCGTGTTTATAATAGAAATAGATGTAAACAACACTTGCTGTTACAAAGTGTGCTTGTAGATTTTAACTGTAATTTTTTTTATTTGATGGGATGTCACTTTACCTTTTTAATTTTGTTGTTGTTCCTTGGCTAGAACTTCAAGGTTTACTAATGATGAGATTTTTGCGTATGCAATGACTTTTTCCCACCATTAAGGTATTCCAACTTAGGGGATACCAGTTTAATGAAAATGTTCAGTAGATTTATTATTTTTAAAAAAGGAAGTCTGTAAACAATGGTGAGGGATGGATCATCAAGATGTCAGTGGGTTCAAGCAAGGCACAGTTTTGTTTTATTCAGTATGTTAGTCTTTTCTTTAAACCCCATGACACTGATCAGATTCTGTGTTCCTTTCATCCCCTTTGTATTTTGAGGGGTAGAGAGAGCACTGTTCTTTTTTGGAGTCAGGGTGAGGATCTTTTCAATGATGAGGATTTAGGGATCATTTTCACCTCTGGATTCGGAACTTAAGGTTACTCACAGCCCTGCAGTAAGATATGTTCTGTCTCAGAAATGTTGAAGTCAAAAATTGAGAATTCAGTGCTTTCAGATGATATAGTTGGGTTTTGTGATTTTTAGGAAACCAGCAAATAAGGAAATGCGGTTTGAAAGTCCTTCTGCAAGGAAGAGAAATAGCAGTTTGTTGCTGTGTCAGTATAGAATAGGTGTTCAGACTTTGTGACTTGATGTGTGACTTTTGTTAGCATGTATTTTGTGTTGTGGGTGTACTGACAAGAAGAGTTCAGAAATTTCCATGTAAGAGATTGCAGTTTTTTGCAACATTGTATGTCAAGGAATCTGCCAGAATGGATCATGTTGTATATGACTTTCCATGTTATATATGACTTTCCATGTTATATATGACTTTCCACCACATAATCAGTCACATTGCAACAGAGATCAAATTTTTATTCTGAATATATATTATTGATAAAATAAAAATGTTGTAAGCTATTCAATGAAGAAAAAAACACATTGAAAATCAGACTATTCTATGAACAGTTTTTACAAATTGAACTGTTAGACTCCAGGAAGTGACAAATTGAGAAACTGACAAAATTTGCATCACAATAGGTGGTTAGGATGAACCTTGGGTAGTTTTAAACGTAGTTTTCAAGCACAAAGAAACAAAGGTCTGTTTGAATATTTCATTACAAGATAGAAGAAAGTTTACAGTTTTATGATCAATCAAAATCTCAAACTTGACAACCCCGGACCCCCACCAGTCTAAAAGTCACTCCAAGTGGAAAAATAAGTCAGGTGCTGTCTGACTCATTTCACGGTGGAGGGTCACATATGTGAGTGAGATTTGGTTTTATTTTCCTGTGAGGCATTTTAGAAGAGAAAATTTTTTTCTTCTCAAATGTTGCATTTGTCACGTTTAATTTTGGAGGACTTTTTTTTCCGGGGGGGAGGGGTGGGATGGGGGGAGCATTGGGGTTTGGTTGTGAGGTTTCAGGGGGTTTCTTTGCTTTTTTGAAAGAAAAATCATGAAAATTGTTAGATCATCGGTTTATTGCAGTGCAATAATATTTCTCAATTCTTTTAAAAAGAAAAAATTGTATACAAATTTGACATGTTGCCATGGTTGTTTTGGCCGTCGACTTGAGTTTTTCGTCATTGCTTTTGCATGTTGAAAGTATTTCATGCCTACAACTTGATCATTATATGTATTATAGTAGTGTCTCTTCTGATTGGCGGATTGACTCTGTAAGATTATATGAAGTTTAGCTTTGACACAAAAGTTGACATATTAATAATTTTTTTCTTTGTCTGCAGTTCTGAGATTTACCAGTGGTGAGATTCTTGCATATGCAGCCGGTTTTGTTCACCATTTAGGTAACCGCGTTCCAATTTCAGGGATGATGTCTAAACACAACACCAGTGTGCATGCATTTTTTAAAATGATTTTGTCATCATTCCTACCAGTATGCAATGGCCTACTCTTCCGAAAGGCAGAACATGTTTTTAACATGTGCACAAGAAGTTCTCTGTGCGTTTGCATACAGGGCCTTGGTTTATAGTCTCATCCAAAGAATTTCAGGCGAGTGGAGTTGGTACTGATGGTACTGGGAAAATTCCTTCAAACAGCTGCCTCAGTGGGGGCTTGAAACCAGGCTGTCAGCTTTGTGAAGTGTAGCTGTGACACTAAGTCAACGGTTTGTTATGTTAGTCATTTAATGTTCATGTATGTGTTTAAGGTTATGTATATATTTTGGTTTTGGTCTGTATTGCTATTTCGTTGGCTTAATTAATCTGTATTGCCATGTTTCATAAGTGCACAATTAGAATCCAAAAAATGATGCAAATTTCATCCTTTCTATATTCTCATTTTGGTGGTTGGAAGTGGGTTAAAAAAAAAGTCAATGCTGTGTGCCCAGTGACTTGTCACTGAGGTAATGGAGAAGTGTCAGGGGGAGGAAGAGAATCGATGGGGAAGGTTTAAAAAAATTTTTTTTTACTCCTTTACCAAATTAAAAATGTGGAATAATACAGTAGACCAAAGTATACCAAACATATTTGCTCATTAACTATTTCCAGTTGTGTCATCATCCTTTGTAGTTCTAGTCTCCTGTGTCCACTATTTCATTGCTGTTGTTGTCATTCCCTTTATTGTGTTCACTATTTCATCGCTATTGTCATTGTTCTCTTCATTGTGTTCAGTCTTTGATTGCTATTGTTATTCTTGTTATTGTGTTCACCATTTCATTCGTATTTTGTCAGTTGTGCTGGTAATCAAGCGAAAGTCTTAATATCAGCTTTGTTTTGTGTTCGTGGTATATTGATACACTTTTGTTCAACAAGGCATTACCATGAGTAAAGGCATTATGAAATAGTTCTTTTTTTCATTTTCTTTCCTTTAAAAAAAAAAAAAGAAAGATTTTTGCTGTTGTTTAATATGCTGTTAATTTTGTTTTAATATTTCAAGGAAGATATTTTCTACAAACATAGATGCTCACGTTTTGAAGAGATTTTTACTACTCAATCTGACCTCTCTGATTTATGTTTTCTTTTCAGTTTGTTTTTGTTTTTTAAGTATATATACACTTTTTAAGACATACTCTTCTGCATTATACTGTCAGTATTAGTATCCTAAGCAGCATTGACATAATAGTTCATGGTAGTATTGTTTAGAAGTGGCTTGTGAGGCAAGTGATTGTAGGGGAAGTAGGTAAGAATGCCGCACACGAAGCATTATACATTGTTGTGATCAGACAAAAATCAGGCTACAGGTTACTTGAGTGTAATTGTACACAACAAGTACATGTCTGGCCAGCTGCCTCTTGTGGTCATTGTCACTGGCTGGCAACACTGTGTCAGGCCTTTGCAGCCTGCTGACAGCAGTGACTGAAACTGAATTTGATCCTATCTGAGATTTTGGTGCTCTCTCTCTCTCCTCTCTCTCTCTCTCTCGCTCTCTCTCTCTCCCTCCCTCCCTCCTCCCTCCCCCTCTGCTTCTGAAAGCAAGCTGGAAAAGACTTATATGGCATCAGTAGCAAGTCACAGAGGGATGGGGTGAAGCAGCCGAGTAGTTAGAGCATTGTTCATATGATCTGACAGAACCCAGGGCACAGGTTTCAACCTCTGTTGATGAGACTGTAAACAATGGTCCAGTGTGCAACATGCTTGCTGAAAATCTTACGCACACTTTAACTCATTCAGCCCTTTAGCCTGAGCATTGCGAGAAAGTAATCTTGCTGGCCCAAGCCTGGGTAGCTCTTTTTCTTTTTCTTTTTTCTTTTATATCGAGGATAATGGAATAAGCACTTATGTGCTTTTTTACATCCAGTATGCGGTTTTGTACATTCTGTCATCTGTTCCCACCGACACACAATGGCCTACAGGCTAGATACTAGTCATGTTGTTGTTGTTGTTGCATTATAAATATAATCACAACACAACAGATACATAGCTCTTAAACAATAACAACAACACAACATGTATACAGCCCGAGAGCTACTCAGGCTGGCAAGACAGCCTCATCCAAGCAGAGCAGTGCTGGG
Organism: Rapana venosa; assembly: GCA_028751875.1. Lineage (NCBI taxonomy): Eukaryota > Metazoa > Mollusca > Gastropoda > Neogastropoda > Muricidae > Rapana > Rapana venosa. The sequence goes on along the minus strand of CM054149.1, from coordinate 42,089,919 downwards.
ACTCTGGGTTGAATGAGTTAAACCCTGTATAGCTTTTGTAAGAAAATAGGCCTGCTGTGTTTGGCAGGATGGATGATAGGAAATTATCCGGCATACACCCTGCTAGCTGAAGAGAGACAGGCTCAGCCAGGTTCACTTTGCCCTGAGCAAACTGCTTGAAAAATTCATTGCAGAGCCCCAACAACTGCTCTGGAGTTAAACACCATCCTTACATTAAGGGAGAGAACTCCTCTTTCCCAGTACACGTGCACTGTGAGCATTTGTATGCTGCTGTAACCCAGTAGCGGGTGATACGGAAGGAAGGGTTAGTAGATGGTTGGTTACCCTATAGCAGGTTACCTGTAGGAGAAATGTTATGGGGAAAGTGAAATAAAAAAAAAAAATAAATATAATAATTGCAAAACAGTATTGCTTTTTAGATACTGGTAGAGCTAGTAACATTCTGTTTCCCTTTTTTTTGTTGTGGTTTTTTGGCTTGTGTTGTGTGAATATTTCCTTATGTATTCCTCTTCTTCATTCAATTTGTGGACAATTACTGATTTAAAAGAATGAAAAATCATGTTGAAGGATAACTTTTGAAAGCATATTCGTCAATTTGATTTATATAGTTTTAAACCATACTGGTTAATATGATTTATGTTATCTTAAACAGATGTGTAAGGAAAAAAGTTGGATGTAATAAAATTGAATGCACTTGGTGCATTGCCAACCATAAAAAGTTGTGTTTTGTGCGATGTACAAATTCTTGCTGCAGGCACAAACGTTTTCATACATGTTGCATTCATATGAGCGTGCGCGCACACACGCACACACACAGAGGATCAATCTGGCTCAATCTGAGTGAACTCCAAGACATATTGTGTGTTTTACTATAGAGTAGACATTGCTTTATAATTTGTATATAATATCAGTAAATGTACTTTAACAAAATGCTTTGTAGATTTTTTCCTCTCCTTTTTGGGTAGATTTTTCTCTGCGTGGATTTTTTTTCATTTCTCTATATAGCAAAATGTACTATACTATTACTAATATATAACAATGTAATAACATGATGAACTTGAATAAAAATTGTTTTAAAAAAACAAACTTTGTGGCTGCTTTAAAGAACTTATGACAACTAAAAGCCGCTATGGGACTTTTTGTGGCATTGTCGCAAATTTCTTTTTGTTGTTGTTGTTGGTTTTTGGTATTATTATAACAAACTTATACATTTATTTGTAAAAAGTTCTTTAGTGTAGGAAATACATATTTTGACAAAAGTTTACCATATATACTACATAGACTTGTGTACATGCCACTAGTCAGTCATTTACTCACATCTTTATGTAAGTATTTGCATGTGTGTCGTGTATTTAACTACTTAGAAACTCTGATGTGTTTCACAGCACATGTTGATGTACTCCATGATGTACATAATGTCATGATAAAGAAATGTGGTGATGGTTGGTTAATGGTACAGTCCCTAAATTGGATAACTCCACTGGGACTCTACCACAGTCAAACCAAAATTGATACAGTTGAGAGGCTTTTGCTCAACTGAATATATTAAGAGATCCATTCCCCCCAACATTTGCATAGTGGGCTAGATTATGGTTGCTGGGGAGGGGGTGTTTATTTGGTTTGGGAGGGGGAGAAAAGCCTCGATTGTTTTGTTGAGTTTTTTGTTTGATTTGTGGGGAAGGGGGGTTAGGAGGAAGGGGGTTCGTTGTTGTTTTTAACCGAGTAGAGAATTTTTGCGTATGTTACATCCATAGATCATGTAGAAAATGTCATTGTGACAACAATATATGTAGCAATTGTTACCTTGCACAATGTTCTAATTTGTCATTGGATAATTTTTGGAGTAGTGTTTTTTATCATTATTAAACCTTAGGAGTATGTATGTATATGTTTCAGTCATAGATAATGTATAAATATTCCCGTTTGGTACAATGAGTAACAATATGTAACAGAATTGTTACCTTACCAAATATGTAAACTTGTTGTCAGTTTAAAACCTTGAGTGGCTTTCTTTTTTAATCCCCATTCCATTTCCTAACCTTGTGAAGCAGGCACGTTTTTCATAACTGATTTTTGTGTTGTTGTTGGTAAATTCTGTCATTTCTACAATAGGCCCTTGGGGAGGGGAGGGAGGTGTTGCTGTCAATTTCAGGAGATGGCATTGGAGGCATTGAAAGGGGATGAGGTATGTGAATGTATTCTCTCATACATGGAAGGTAGTTCTTACCCAGTTTTTCTATTGAGCATTGGTTTCAACTTTCTTTCTTCCCAACCCATTCTCCTGCCTTTTCTCCAGCGAATCTTACAGATATTTTCTTTCCATTCACCATACAACATTTTGCCTGCACTGTTTTTGTGACCAGGTAGTGATATTGTAAGCACTGGCCTGGGTACAGGTTGTTCATTCCGCAGTGTTGTTTGCCCATATGGCATTTTTCTCAGGTATTCTTTTTTGGTTTTTTTGGTACTTTGTAGTGTTTACTATCCTTTTTCTTTTACGCATTGAAACCTGAGGATGATGGATTACGCAGAATGGGTGGCATCCTCAGCATGGCCTGGTTTTATTGGCCTTAAGGAAGGATATGATTTTGGTATTTTGTGTTGGGTTTTTTCCACCTCAGATTAACAGCTTTAGAGACCTGAAGGGATTAGACTATGTTGATTCTGAACTTGGGGTTAATGTTATTGGAGTTGCTGCAGTTAAGTAAGGTGACAGCCCTGATATGGCCTTCATGGTGAGTGGGGCTATGAACAACATACAATGAAATGAAATGACTCCATTCCCCTCTAAGTCCTTTGGATGAGACTATACACTGTGTGGGAACAGAACTGATTTTTTGGTCACTGTCCTGTGTGGGAACACTTACACACTATCTTGCGCACACATTAAACCCCATCTTTTGAAGAAAGTGTATGTGCACATTACAGTCTTCTGTGAACACTTTCTGAAACGTCACTGCCAAAATGAGTACTAAATGCAGGCATTGGTATTGACAGTGTTACTTAATGTTTTCATATATAAACCACTGGCAGGTTTGGTACCTCACCAGTATACAGCACAAAATGCTAACACAAACAGGACTTTCTCATTGTCAAATAATCCTACAAAAGTTGCTGATAGACTGTTACTGCTGAACACATAAAATACAGAGTATCACTGCAAATATAGAAAATATAGATTATTACTGTTGGATACAAAGCCTTGTGAGGGAGGTACAACTGAAACAGGAAACTGCTGTATCAACAAAAATGCATTCCCCAAAAAGCTCTCAACAAAATTTGCACAAATAGATTCCCTTACATTGATTTAGTTGTTTTGTCTGTCTGTATGTGTGTCTGTACATCCATGGTAAACTTGGATATTCATTGTGATTTCCTTAGAAATCATTGCTTGTACAAAAGCAAAATTGGTAAAATCATTATATGGATTTTGCATTTGCTCATGTCCCCATGACAACAATATTTTGTAACTCTTTATCATTCAGTAATTTTGTTTGCTACATATTCAAAGCACTATACCATGTAGTCTTCCACAACTTAAGATTGCTTTTGAAACTCTGAAAGTTGCAGACACAGAGATGCTCAAAGGAATGTGAACTTGAAAGGAGTTAATTCTGAAACATGCTCAATATATAAAAGGAATGAGTCCATTTTGCTTCTCATTGGCAGGTTGTCTTTGTTATAAGCCCGTTTCTAAAATCTGTACGCCTTTAAGTCAGCTTTCTTATTACTGATATGAATTCTTGACTGGAGAATGTTTTAGTTGCAGTACTGTGCTGGCATGCCAATTTGTCGTCTTGTATACCTCAAGACTTATAGCAGTTTATGTAATTTTATCTGACCTGTGTGTATTTTAGTGTTCATGATACCCCCTGCTGTTAAATATACATGCATCATTTATTCCAGAGTCAATGTGTTGTGGTGTCATATTGTTGTCTCAGCTGTCAACAGTCGTGATGTGAAATAAATGTAAAATAAAGATCCCACTTTAGTCTTCCATCCTGTGTGGTGTTGGTGACTGGTACTTCATCATCACAAAATAAATACAGATATAATCCTGCGACTGCGTTGTCGACTTCTTTGTGTACGACTGAGTGTGGTTTGTTTTTGTAAGGGAATATAAACTAAATGATAATGTTATCATTACAATTGTCATTTTTGTGATTCTGGAGTTTATCATTAAAGTTGGGTTTTTTCGTTCCTCAGCTTAGAGCTCCAAGGTTTACTTACCAATGGTGAGATTTTGCATATGCAACCCCCCCCCCCCCCCCTTTTGTTTTTGTTTTTTGGCCCACCATTAAAGTAGACACATGACTACACAACATCAGTAGTGTGCATGTATTTATTACAATGTTTTACTCCTTCCTACTGGCATGCAACAGCCTACTCTTCTGAAAGACAGAATGGGTTTTAAATGTGTGGGCAAGATGTTTTGCATGTGTTTGCACATGGGAATTGGTTTATAGTCTCATCCAAAGGACTTTTGGGGGAATGGAGATGGTACTGATGTTAACTCCAGGGGGAAAAAATCCCCTTGAATGGGTGCCTCAATGGTGGCTCAAACCCAGGCCATCAGATCACAAGATCACCGCTCTAACCACTAGACATCCTGTTCCCCACAGATTTCATCACACCGCAACATTTTCTGGATGAAGATGTTTTCCATGCAAAATATCCTTTCCAAATAAAATATGAGTCTGTTGTTACTGTGTAAATATTTTATTCTTTGATTTTAACTCAACACTATGTAACTACACTTTTACATGCAAACATTACTTGATAACATTCTGTTCTTTATGCTGGTCTCAACACTAGTATTTGACTGTGACTAGTCTCAGAGACCCAATGAATAGCATTTTGAATGGAGTGATAAGTTCAGAGGAGTTTCTTTCAAATATGTTATGTTTTTTTAATATAAAAAGCAAAACAGTCTTTGATAACAACACAATAAACATAAGCTACAAAAAGGCCAAGACCCCTGTAACTATAACAGTTACCATTGTTTGAAAATGCAACAATTAACCATTGTTTGAAAATGCAACAATTTATCTCAGTCATGTTTGTCTTTTTTGTTCTTTTTGTTTATATGATCAACCAAAAGATGCTTAACTATTAGGAACAATTCTCCTCAAAAGTAAAAACAAGAAACACACACACACAATTACACACGCATGCACACATGTACACACACACAGCAGAGATTGAACAAATGAAGAAAAGTCTCCGCTTAAGAATACATACACAAAACTTCATAAAATGATCACAACACTAATTCAATAGCAACAACTCTAATGTACACACACACCTTTGGCCAAAATTTAAAATTTTTAAAGGAGAAAATCAAAAACAAAGTGCATGGCAATGATCAGTCCCCTTTTTTTTGGGGGGGGGGGGGGGGGCAGTAACTTAAAGGGGGGGGGGGGGGGTGGGGGAGGGAAATGCATCACTTGAAAGTATGTACAGGAAAACGAGAATGGACAAAATCAAAATGACAAGTACATAGATCAAAACTGCATACTTGTCAACAAACGACAGATCCACCATTGATCAAAACTTTGACTGGTTCACACAAAGTTATGCAGTACTTCAAAAGGGAAGCAACTGACAATACAAGAAATCGAGACTTCTAGAAATTCTCCAATATTCACTTTACATTCTTTCTACACTAACACACTATGATAAAATGTACAAAACCATATCCACATGGGACTGGATGTAAAAAGGCACATGAGTGCTTATTCATTACCCTCAAAATAAAATATTTTAAATTCTAATGAATAAATATGATCAGGAAGTAAATGAAGACTTACCTGAGTCTCAGTATTCAAATATTTCTCATGTGTACTTTATGAGAAATTAAAATAAATTCTCTTCTGATAAAAAGATTAAAACCTGAAATTGAAAAAGAGGTCCACGATGTTGCTCCTTTTTAGCAAAAAATAGTCTTATCAAATCTCTTTATTTTCTTTAAATCTTGGAATTTTTCTGTGAAAACCTTTAATGACAATACAAACCCTAATCGTACAAACCGTGACTTCATACAAGAACACATCAGGAGTACAGAAGTATGTGGATGTTATCCAACATTTGGTTCATAAAACAGATCTCCCCATTATTGCAGAAAGAAAAAAATGTCAGTGGTTTTGTCATGTGGAGAGAGCCCAAGGACTGTCAGACAAAATTGTATGTGTGAGTGCGCGTGCATGCATGTGTGTGTGGGTACATGTGCATACATGAATGTGTCTGTGTGTGTGAGTGCACATACTTCACACATATATACACTCAACAAATCTGAGAAGCAATATGCAGCAAAGTGCATTTATGAATCAGATTGTCTCAACATCATATCAAACACATTTTTCTGCAAATCTTAATATCATACAAAACAAACACTGCAAACCTAAGCATCATACAAAACAAACAGAAAACACTATAAAATCACTATCAGCTCTTGTGAACCCTAATCCATCAGTGTTGTCAAACTCTGCCCTTGACCTTCGCCTTTGAGGAAGAGTGCTGGCCTTTGTGGCCTGAAAATTCCTTCAGTGCGTCTGCAACTACTTTTTTCGTCACGCCATTGTCAACAAAAATACATAACACCCCTGAAACAAACAAACAAATTTCTTTTTTTTTAATCTTTTTTTTTTTAGATTGTCAAATCATATAAACAGATGACACAACATAAACCAGCCCCAATAAATAAATATAATAGGGGTGGACAGACAAAAGGGTGGGGAAAAGTATAAGACAAATACTATGGGTATTCTAGTGTTCAAAGATACAACTATACATGAACACGAACACACACATGTACACCAGGGACAGGGTGGCCTGGTGGTTAGAGTGATGTATTTGTGATCTGCTGACCCAGGTTTGAATCTCATTCAAAAGGATTTTTTCCTCTGGAGTTAACTAACACTGCCGACTCCATTCTCCCCAAAAGTCCTTCAGATGAGACTATAAACCAAGGTCCCATGTGTGAATGCACACAGAACATCTTGCGCACATGTTAAAAACCGTTCTGCTTTTCGGAAGAGTAGGCTATTGTAAGCCAGGGGAATGGAAGACTAAATTTACAAAAACTGCATACACATGGGGACTGGATGAAAAAACAGCATATGAGTGCTTAGTCCATTATCCTCAAAATAAAATAAATAAAATAATAAACTCTTGAGGCCCACAGTGCAAACACAGGCAGAACATCTTGTGCACACATTGAAACCTGTTCTGCCTTTCAAAAAAGTAGGCCAGCCATTCGTGCTGGTAAAAACAAATTTTTTTAAAACTCCAAAATTGGAGCAAACAAAACAAACAAACAAGCAAAATGGCATGCACGCTGGTGCTCTGTTTAAACATCATTCCTGACGTCTGAATGCAGCTACCTCAAGGTGGGCAATGAACAGCTGCTTATGTGAAAATCTCACCACTGGTGAACCTCGGAGTTATAGCCGAGGAACAAAAGATGAGAAGAGAGAAAAAAAGAAAGGACCAGCAGCATACTGCAGCCCAACCCATCCATCTTTTGTAGAAGAAAATGCCAGCAATGACTGATATCATGGATGACACAAACATACCCAGCATGCAGCCTGTGACTTGGAAAAAGATAGGCTCCACCAGGTTCAACTTTCCCAAGACATATGGCCTGATAAATCATGTCATGTCACAGAGTGCAAATCCAACACCTAACTAAGCAAACACCAATAGTAATGAAAAACAAATGAGCAAAATGTTACAAATACTATCATGAATTTCTTCTGTTTGCACTGCTTTGCTAAACAAATGAACATGCACATACAAAAATGAAAACAGCAACATGAACGTGAGTGTAATATATCTGAGATGATTCTGATTAGCACACCCCTTTGATTTGACTAACACACATCTAAATAGTAAATGCTTACAGTCACTCACCTAAAGTGCCAACTTCAACAATATT